>OZ010672.1:73422715-73832634 GCA_963932185.1 Troglohyphantes excavatus | reverse complement strand
TAATTTTGACAAATATTTGACAAAAAATTAATCGGCTAAGAAAACTTTAACGTTTATCTGCCGATAAGAAATTATAGTTTTACTTGTTAAATCCCTATGTTTATCGATCGGTTAATCAATTGTTTTTGGGTAAATCGATCAATAAATGTAGAGATAATAAAACTAATCTACATGACAATGATTAATTTAGTAACACAAAATAGTAGAAATTATGGAAAGTAAGAAATGTTAATTAAATATGAAAATGAGGAGTGTTTTTAATTATTCAAATAATATAGTACTTGGAAATCCAGGTTTAGATCTTGTAACGCGCAATACTAAAAACTTATGGAACTTCAAACAAAAAGAATATAAAAGTCTTAATTAGTTTTTAAGGCACAGAATTATGGAGAAATCCATTTGATTAATCCCTTCATAAATAACAGAGAGAAAGGTATAAAACAATCTTTTTTCGGCGCACGTACTCACTATTTTGAAGTTTGTTTAAATATAAAAAGTTACTATCTTGAACTTCAAAATCACTGTTTAAATAAATTTAACAATTATTTCAATGCTTCATACATAAAAATTAAACATACTTACATTCATATTTGAGAAATTAGTATGTACTGAATAGATCACAGCTTACCTGAAAAATAAAAAGACACAATTTATACAAATTCATTAAAACATCAGAGCGAAACAAAAAGTTTTTTTTTTAATTTTAAAGACAAAATTGAGAGACATATTTTCTAATGAATAGCAAAAATTGACATTAATATAAACTACCAATAAGTATTTGCAACGAGTACACTTCTTATGTACTTTCTTGAAAATTAAATCGTTATTATTCCTGATATATTGATTAGAAAGTCTTATAACAGTACATAGATTCGTAAAAGTTATTGATTTTCAACAAGTTTGATGTCTATATATAATTAAATTCCGTTAATATCTTATAATAAAGTTGTATTTTAAGCGACACTATTTCTTTTGAGAGAAATTAATGAACAAAAAGCTTTAATATAAACTTAAACCATTATTGTATTAATTTTTGTTTTTTAATGGAAATACAAAATATTATCAATGCATTTTATACAGCTAATGAGTTGCTTTCTAAATATATTTTCATTATCTTATCGGGTAAGTTACTAAAACAGATTCTCTAAAATAATAGCAGAATTGACAGAAAAGGGCAAATAAAATGGGAAATTATGTTAAACTACTTTCGATAGATTTTGTCATTTGATCCATAATCTACCTACAAATAGAAATAATGATGACTAACTACATGCTCTAAACCCGCTATTTACAAATTAAACTATTTGGAATAAATATCTACAACACTAAGAGATATTATATATTGCACTATTCTTAGTTTTGTAACCAAATTTACTTTTTTAAATTTTTATCTGATACATTTAAATAGAATAAGGTTAAATTTCAAATATAAAAAATTTAATCTTTGAACATATTTTGAAAACAATTGTTATACTTCAGATTTGAGAGAAAATGATTTTATTTTGAATATTATACACAATATTAAGTTATATCATATAAGCCAGTATAACATGAACAAATATATCATAACTCATAATTAATTTTTGAACAATATGAAATAAATTTTGTCAACATTTTGAGGAAAAAATTAAATTTTATATGAAATATAGAAATAGTAATTATTAAAATTTAAAGTTTTGCTCCGAGCTTATTTTTTAAATGACTGTACATTTGGGACACTAGTCAGAGACGTTATTTTTTAAATGACTGTACATTTGGGACACTAGTCAGAGACGTTATTTTTTAAATGACTGTACATTTGGGACACTAGTCAGAGACGTTATTTTTTAAATGACTGTACATTTGGGACACTAGTCAGAGACGTTATTTTTTAAATGACTGTACATTTGGGACACTAGTCAGAGACGTTATTTTTTAAATGACTGTACATTTGGGACACTAGTCAGAGACGTTATTTTTTAAATGACTGTACATTTGGGACACTAGTCAGAGACGTTATTTTTTAAATGACTGTACATTTGGGACACTAGTCAGAGACGTTATTTTTTAAATGACTGTACATTTGGGACACTAGTCAGAGACGTTATTTTTTAAATGACTGTACATTTGGGACACTAGTCAGAGACGTTTGGGGGAGAGTTTTTAAAACTAACAGTACTATTAAAAATTCGAACGTATTTTTTTTATCAAGTAATGAATATATTTTCATTAAATGAATTAATTACGTTTTTTAATTAATTTTGTTATGATGTCTAAATAAGTTTAATAAAATTCAAAATCTTAACAATTCGAAATAAAGGTGGATATGAGCACATTTCCCAATTCAAAACTATCACGCCACAAGTTAGATTGAATCAGAATAAAAAAGGGACTTGTCAACCAATTTTTTCCCACTATCTCCCGATTTTGCAGTCAAAAATTAAAATGTTACTTGTTATTTATACAAAAACCATTCTGAATACCCTCAATAGATGTGGGTCATTAACCTTTAGTTGAACAGATACAATTCAAGATTCGTATTAAAAAAAAGCAATACAATAAATTTCGAGGTATAGATGTTTTCACAATTGATAGAAAAAGTGCAATGGACAGAAGACACATTACCACCGGAGAATTAAAACAAAATATTTTTAGGATTCATTCTTTTCACAACCAAACAAAATAAAAAAACAATCTTAAAAAAAAGGTATTGAATTCTACCTTTTCAGTAACTGATTTGTCCGCGAAACTAATTCAGGTCAGGGACCTAGCTGTCAAGGTTACCAAAGAGAGTTGAAAATAACGGAAATTGAAAGAATAGTATATTTAACCTTCAGCGCATAAAAAAGTCAAACAAGTTCATGAAAAGAATTTTCGTTCATTTTATACCGTCTTAGCTTCTATCTAAATGATTGAGATATATTTTATTTGTTTCACATTCAAATACTTTGTGTCTACTAATATGGAATGCCGATTTTAGATTTGGATGCAATCCGTTTTATTTTAAATTAAAGCAAAATCTATTGATATCTCAAGAAATATAAAACATTTGCCTTAGTTATATTATACCTATAAATTTCATTTTCCAAAAAATCAAATTATATTTGGTGTGTGGTTTAGTGACGGTGTCTGAATATGCACGTACATTTGAATTTAATGAACGTTCTTTATTAATGCTAAGACTGATTTGTATTATGTAAAAATATTATTTTATATTTTTGTAAAGCAAATATAGGATTGTATTGTAGTGCTTTTGAAATTGTCTCTCAATACGGTAAAGACGGATATTTAGTGCTTGGTAAAAGACGGATAAATCTCCATTTCGGTTCAAAAATTACTTAAAAGCAGGAAATTTATAACCCCTCCGCCTCCTTTTTTTAGGTTCATTTTTTAAGAGCCTTTCATATATTTATAAGAATATTAAATTATTAATGCTTTTAATAATTTTATTGCTTCGAAAAAATTGCGTTCAAAATCTTATAATTAGAACATATCTGCTAAGCCGGATATATATTTTTTTAATGTTAATGATTATTGTACACAACATTGTGTTCACTATTGTTTTTAATCTAGTAAACTGGACTCTATTTCAACAATAGTTATACTCATATGCATTATTTATTGTATTAAATATTTAGTATATTTTTTTACTATTAGATATACACTATTTTTTCACTTTTAATTATGCAGATTGGTTACGCATTTACTTTATTTCTATGTTGGAGATTTGTGAACAGTGCAAATTACGGAATTGTGAAACTAAGATAACAAATATCATCGGCAAAAGATAATCAAAAATTGACTAAAGAAAGTTTCACCAAAGCTAATTTTTTTAAGTTTTATAGTGCTCCTTGTGCCAAAAATGTTCCTTTCTAAAAAAGAAACTATTGTTTAAAAGATCCATAAATTTATATTGAAATTAAAAAAAAAATATTATACTAAAAACTGCGATTTATATCATTAATATATGCTACTTAAACTACAGGAAACGGATTAATATCAGAAGCCATTCAACACACGGGTATGATTTTTATAGTGATTTAAATAATTTACATTTTTTTAATATAACTTGTTATAGATATAGGGGGACATATAATTTAAAAAAAAAACTTGGTTGATTTTAAATACTATCTATTTTTAGCTAACTTTTTTAGTATTTAAGTGATATTCTACTCTCTAAGATTACTTTATCAAAAGAAATTCAGGAAAAGAAATAGACTCATACTGAATATCATCGCAAAAAATCTCGATTAGAAATTTAATTTTTGAAAAACATCTTTGCGCAACTCTGAAAAAAATATAATATATTTCTAACACTTCTTTGGAATTCTTTCCTAAACTGGTAGTTCTTCTTTAAAGAGTTTTCAAATTTAATTAAATATGATATAAAGTGCAAAACACAATACATTTAAAATTTGTTTTGAAGGAAATTTCCCCATTCGCTCCAAGAAAATGACGAAGATGACGCGCTCATCTTTCTTTTCCGTTATTTTTAAACTTCTGCTCTTTCTCATCTCTATTTTCTCGCAGACTTCATTCAATAAAAAATACTTATTTTCCAAAACTTATCATTGCGATAGACATCGCTTCAAAAGAGCTGCATCTGAATTTCTTTTTACTGTGGATATACGAAAAATATCTAAAAGCTCTACAGTAAAAAACTACATTAAACTTATAGAAATATGATAAGAAAAATATGAAGCTATACATTTGCAAAATAAGGACAATTTTCAAATTTCTGTTTTTTGAAAACCAAAGGTTTCTTATATTAACTTTGATTTATTATTTAAGTAATTTTTATTTTAAAAAAATTGTCAACAATTTATATAAAAAAACATTTTCAATCTGTGGCAGTTCGGGAATCGGCATTACCTTTATTTTATTTAAAGTATTTTGTTTATGGCTAAACATTCCCATTTTAGCAAAACATCCCAATGGCGAAACATCCCCATTTTGGCAAAACATCCCAATGGCGAAACATTCCCATTTTGGCTAAACATCCCTATTTTAAACTTTAACCGTATTTACTACCAATGTTATAGAAATACACATTTAAGATACTTTTATTTTCTATTATCCCCCAAAAAGTAAATATTGTAAATGCACCAGTTACCAACCACTTGGGGAAAATATTTAAAACTAAGAGCATGTTTCTTAAAATTCCCTTCAATCAACATTTTACAGTCTACAGTCGCAACATTTTACAGTCTAATGTGAGTTTGGTGGTCACATAGATTTTTTATGTTTGACATTGGTCGGAAATTGATCTTAGCTGATCGGAAATGGTAAAATCACCCACAATAAAATATTGTATTCGTCTATAAAAAATAACATGTCCCACATTTTAATGCTTTTCAATCTTCAGTCCAAACGCTGCTTTTAAAAATAAGTCTCCCTCTCTTTGTGTGTGTGAACACACTAACTAAAGAACAATTATTAATACTATATCAACCAAATTTGGTAAACATTTGTGAATTCCTCCGAAAGATAGAGGCTGTCTTTTCACGTTAATGGTGCTAGGTTCCAATCACGGAAAAGTTTGAATGTTCGTTTGAAAGAGACTTGAAAGATTGTTAATGAAACTGCATTGATATGATGTTAAATTATTAAAATGCATCATTACAAAAGTTTGATAAAACTGCTAATCATCTCTCTCATCCACAAACGAAATTTATCCTTATTATTATTACTATTTAATCATTGATAAGAAAATATAATGGATTTTTCTAGAAAGTATCTAATTTAATGTTTTCCTCTTACACTAATCTCAAGGCTACAGGATGTGTACAAATAAGCAACTTGAAACGAAATCTTGAAAAATGGTTAATAGTATTCACGACTTTTTCTTCTGTTATAATCAAACTTTCCTTCATGTAAAAATTATAGTATAATCTTCGAGGTTCAAACATGCGGCAAGCAAATCATTTAGTATGAGGATTATAAATCTATAAAAAAAGTTATAGTGCACTGTTTTTAGCGAAAAGAAATTCCATGTACTCTCTAAAGTGTATCAATAGAAGTAAAACTATGAATAAGTTTGTCAAAATAATTGCAAATAGTTAGACAAAAATGTTAAGCTATTTAAGCTTGCAAATTAGAAAACCTAACATAAAATGATTATTGATGTAAAAAAAATAGTGTGGAATTAAACGCAGTTTGAGATTCGATCTATGGTTAATCATATTAGTTGTATATCCATTTTACTTAAATAATAAAAAGTACATTTCTTTGAACGAAGCTAACACTAACTAATAGCAATCTCTAAACAAACCTATAATACTAATAACTTATTTTCTTCCTTTTAGATCGACGCAATAACTTTCCGATAAAATAAAAATTTTAGAACTTTTATTAAATAGTTATAAAAAAAGCCTATCTTTAACTCTCGAATCAAATTTAAAATGATGTGCTATGTTCGCATAACCATCTGCAGCATCTTACAGGCATCACCATCCGTTTACCGTAAGTTTCAACAGCAAAAAGGTAATTCATGCATCAGAACCTTACAATGGAAGTTTAGTAAGAAATGAGTTGCTGTCATTCAAAGGCATTTTAAAAGGGGAATTTTTGAAATAAATTAATTTTTCCGATTCTTTCAAGGTTAATGGAGAATCAAACAGTAATATCTTCACTGTACCTTACTCTACTCCCATCAGTCAAAAATAAGTTCAACCACCTTTTATAAAAAGTTTATGAATTCCAAGCCGGGATTGAATTCTTATATTAAATATACATAAACTACACACACACAAAAAAAAAACTTTCTGTCAATTTGATTGCGGCTAACATATAATCATGCATCATGAGTAGGCTTTTGAGATTAAATGAGGAGTAGTAATGCCGACAAGTAATTGCCCCTTCCTCTGTGGTTGATGGATATTGAATAGAAGTCCTTCACGGAAGCATGCAGGAAAAAGTGTCAGAGATATGAATACACTAATTTGAAAATAAAAATTTATGCGCTATTTAGAATTTTAATTTTTTGTTTAAAAATTTGTTTAACTTTGATTTCTTTCGAATGAAAATATTTTCCGATTTCGTAAGGGATAGTAAAAAAAAATTGTTTTAAATTGTGTATTTTAGTTATCTAAACATGACACCTATTTTTTTAAAGAATTTTTGGATCACCCATTAAGAAAATTAAAAGCATCAATGGAGCGTCACAAAGGATCATTGCAGCAATCTTCAAAGTATCAAATTTCCATTTTGAATTATCAAGTTTAATTAATGCTAAAAATATTTAATTTCAAACAAGTAGTCAAATATTGACATATTTTACAAACATCACAATAGCAAAAACAACAACAAAACTAATTTCCTTGCACAATTCTCAGAGAGAGTGACTCTGGAATTTCCCCCTGTTATTTAAGGTAAGGTGCCCAAATATCTGACACTTAAGCCATTATTTCAATTTTGAAGACTAATCCATGTGTCATTTGTCTAAAATCAGTTCCAATCTATTATCTAGCCTGATATCCAAAAATAAACTAGGAACAACCTAACTTTCAAACATGGCGACCTCCACCTTCGGAATAAGATCGTAAACCAAGAAACAAACGACACCAAAATACATTACATTAATTCACCGTACACGAAAATCAGCAAAGCTTCCCAGAAAAACAACACATGTTATTCTGGCTTACTGAAGGGGAAAGCTACGTATTTCCGGTAGTGGCCTCAACCTACCAACACTAATTAAGAAGCCCTGGTTGGCGATATTTGGGCTTCCTATCTTACAAATTAACCTAAAATGTTCGTTATGCGCCAGCCTATTGCGCTCTATGCTTCCTATTCCCGCATGTGGTTATCATGGAAACCACTGAGTTGTAACTAGGTGGTTTTAGTGTGAGACCACCAGGAGCAAAAGGGTTAAACACCCAGATTGTTTAAGGATTTTTTCAAGCCTGTTCCAGTCCTTTCAAGAGCCTTGTATTTCGTGTGGCATACACCGAAAGACTCTTTCCTCGTCACATAAACTGACTTCCCCCCGTCACGATCCAGCAAAGGTGAAGAAGAACTGGTCGAGAGGTTCAACCTACTCGATGGTACAACAGATAACACCGGAAAAGAAGTGACACATCAAAAGAACTGGAGCGCGACTGGAAGAATCACACTGAAATCGTGATAAGTAGACGGAACCGATTGTTTTCGACTCTTTTATTTCTTTCTCACTAGTAGGAAATTCTCATATGACCATACTATCATTTCTTTTCAGAAATCAAACAAACTGAGAAAGTATATATAATAAGTGTTATGTCGGGTCGATATTGATAAGCTCATTTGACTGTCTGAGCAATTTAGAATTTCACAACGCGACATTGCGTACAATTGATTTTATGTTACTTTCAGATCTCTTATAAGCATTTGTAATGCAGGTATACACATGGAATGACCATTCGTTAACAATGAACATATTTAAATAGTTGAATATTCATTTAATAAAGTTATAGTATCAGTTTCGTTTGTTTTTAGGAATGGGAACGATTATAGTAATATGTATATAAAATAAAGATTTTTACTCTCTCTCTCTCTAAGAGGTTTTAAAAATACCTTAACTTATAGTAGACTTTTAAATTTATTGTTACATAACACAATTGTGCACTTACCTTATTAAGGAGATATTATATTCTGAATGATGAATTACGTTTTTCAAGCAAAGAAAATTTTAAATAGTTTTTTCTCAATGTTTTTTTTATATATATTAAGTTTTTCGAAACGCTAAACATTGTTTTATCATTAATGAAGAAATGTATAATTTTTTAAGCAAATTATAAAATATGTATATATTATAAATTAACATGCAAATTAGCTCTTGAGTAGTATTTTTTTTTTAAATTACTAAAGTAAAAAATATTGAGTTTTAAGGAATTTGTTTTATGTTATTATGAATAACTATTTAAATAAAATCAAATATATGTAGTATACATAACTTTATAGCTAATTTTTATGTATTATAGGGAAGAATCTGAGAAAGAATTTTAGTGAAAAAATATAAATATTTATATTTTTTCTGAGCTCTTAGAAAAATTTCAAAATTGTAAAGTTGCCTTCCAACCAAAATTGTTTTTATATATATATATATATATATATATATATATATATATATATATATATATATATATATATATATATATATATATATATATATATATATATATATATATATATATATATATATATATATATATATATATATATATATATATATATATAGTTAGATAGATATATAGTTAGATAGATATATAGAGTTAAATATTACATATATTATAATAATATATTATATATATTAAATATTACATATTACAAATAAATATTATTAAATATTACAAATATTTATTATTTTAATAGATATACCTTCCAAGAAACTCCCCCAACGCTTTAGATTTGAAAAAAATTTCAAAATTGAATATATTTATGAATATAAAGTTTATGTGTATTGCTAGAAAACTGGAAGTCCATGGACGACTGAAGTCATTCAGCTCCGTCAGAGAGCTAAAAAAGCCTTAGCGTTAAATATAAGCTTTAAAAAGTTTGCATTTTGAAAACTATATAAACAATTATGGATTTTTGGTGTGAAATATTGTTATCGTACATAAATTTAAATAATATACATTAAAAATTTAATTTAAAGAAATAAAAAAAAAGTTAAGATGATACAGTGTGCCCTAAAATATTAGCAACATCTCAGAAAATGCAATACCAATCCAATTGTCGAGTAAAAAGAAACTTGTGAAAGAATGGCGGTACACAAATGATTCCATGCCTTCGACTTCCTCCTGTCGAAATAGATGGGCCTTCCCAGGTTTTATTGACACGTTGTCATTGCATTGCAGAATCTCAAACCAGATTATATAAAAACTGCGAAGATCGCATTCATGGAACAAAGTATACATGCACATTATTTTGAATATTGAATAATAAGATAATTTTTAGATTAACTCCTAATAATTATAATATTTAAATTAAACTAAGGATTTGTTTGGGAAAAAAACCCGGGTCCCACGTTTCAATTGTTTTCCTATTTTATTAAAATAGGCCCAGATGCTTAGCATAGTTTTGCATATTCTTCGAAATTTGGATGGCCCAGTGGTACAGTATCCGGCTAGCTCAAAGGATTATGAGTTCGAATAGAAGCGGAATTGACAAAGTTAAGCTGTAGAGATCTCGTGATCAGAGGGTTGCCAGATTCGTTTCTAGCTTACAAAATCGATCAAAAATATATACAAATTCCACCGGCGTGTATACAGGACTGTTGCAAGTTAAATTTGATCGTGTTCCAATGTTCCGACGCCTATTGAGGTTGCGTCAGGTGCCAGCTCAGGTGTTGTCCACGTCATCTGACCATAGTTCAAATACTAGGCAGTGTTCCCGGGTTTTTACTTCGAGGTAGACCCCGAACCGGTGTCCAATAGCCCACTGTGTAGCTCTAGTGCGACATTAATTCAACCGAACAACTATGAAATTCGTCTTTGACTAAAGATTTGCGGAGAATTATGGTTTGTCAATAAAGTCATGGTTTTTTTAGTGTTCATGAATTAGGTTTTTTTCTCTCTAAATGTGCAAAGTGACATCTAAAAATATAAACAGTTAATAAAAAAGTGAATTATTATTGTTTATGTATCTATTATACTAATTCATCAGTAGGCTATTAAATGCTTTAGCATTCATATGTTTAGTTCAACAGCAATTCCAAGAGATGCCATTTTATAAAATAACTAATTATTTTATTAAATAACTAATTATTTTATTAAATAACTAATTATTTTATTAAATAACTAATTATTTTATTAAATAACTAATTATTTTATTAAATAACTAATTATTTTATTAAATAACTAATTATTTTATTAAATAACTAATTATTTTATTAAATAACTAATTATTTTATTAAATAACTAATTATTTTATTAAATAACTAATTATTTTATTAAATAACTAATTATTTTATTAAATAACTAATTATTTTATTAAATAACTAATTATTTTATTAAATAACTAATTATTTTATTAAATAACTAATTATTTTATTAAATAACTAATTATTTTATTAAATAACTAATTATTTTATTAAATAACTAATTATTTTATTAAATAACAAAATTTTATTTAACCGGAATCTACATTTAAAACGAAACCATATATTTAAAAGCATCCAACCTGAAATTAGGAAGTGTATTAAAAGAAAACAAGTTATATATGAACTAAAAAAATAAAATGTGTGGTCAAAAATATTAACGCAATGTACGTAGATAAAAAATAACTCATAAATTTTCATTAAAAAAAATATTTCTTAAGAACAATTATAATGTCATTATTGAGCCGAAAATACCCATAAAAAGAAACGGGATCCTAAGAAGTAATTTCAATGAATTTCTTCGTGTTTTTCAAAAATTGTTTAATATTTATTTTTATTGAGGTGATGCAGTATAAAAGTGAACAAATCGGTATAAAAAATGTTTCGAGAAAAGAAACTGGGATCATCTAATTAAAAAGTTAAATACTCCTGAAAAGAAATGTAGCTGTTGTTATTCCAAACTAATTACGACAAATCTTTCAAGAATCGTTAGTTGCAATATTTCACAGCATCCTTTATACAAAAGGGTGTAAAGCCAAAGAGGAAAAAATGAACTCTCATGAAATAGCTTCCCTGTCTATTCTTCTGACTATAACAGAGCTTAATAACAACATTCATTGGACAATTCAATCAAAATTTGACACCGCTGAAATATCCGTTTAATTAAAGTATATTTTCCTGGGTTCTTTTTTTCCTGCTTTTATTAGAAAATAACACTTTCTTTTAAAAACGAAATCGGTTGGTTATCTTAATTTTCAAATACAAACTGCATCCATTCTCAAAAACTTTCTTTTCATCCATTCTATTTTACTAATAAAAGGATAACTTTCTCTTTTCGTTGAAAGGAAGTAAAACAATTATCATTTCTTAATAATATTTATCTGTTTATTTTGTTTAGTTTATTGACTTTCACCTACGTGGAAGAGTTTCTCTACTGGTTAAAATTGAGCACTTTGGTTTACACATTGGTTAGAAGCACTTCGTTTTTTTTTAATACAAAAAAGTTCCAATATGAAATTGAAAATATATAAACGGAAGATTTTTTTTTCATGTCGATTAAATAAAAAACAGACAAATAATCAAATAGAGAAGTGTCTCGCTGTTTTCACTTTTTAGCTATAAAACCCTAAAAATATTAAAATTTCAACATAAAAATAAAAATCTCAAGTGCTACATATTTTAGACGTAATTAACAAGAAATATATTAAAGTACTTATATACTAAAAATCCATGTAGTTGTGTGGTGATTTGAAAATATTGAAGAAAATACTCAGGAAAGTTATTAGTAAGTAGTATTGGAGCATTATCTAATATTTTTTAATAAACCCAGGTTACACACTAAAATTCTCCTTTAGTGTTCTTATTTCAATAAAATTGTAAAATAAAAAGTATTTTATTGTAAATATTTAATTAATTTTTTAATTAGAGTGAATGTACCAATTTCCGACCAGTTTAGACCAATTTCCGACCAAATATAAAAATCCCTGTAACTACTGAACTCCATTAGACTGTCAAATAAAATTTACCTTAATTTGAAAAGCTTTTGAGTACCATTGATTGAAAGAAGATTTATATAAAAACATCATGATATGCTTTTAGTTTGAAATAGTTTTTTCAAATGATTGGTAACTGGTGCATTCACCATATACAAAATAAAATGAAATAGGATTAAAATGATAAATTAAAATGTCAATACCAAAAATAAAATACGCATAACAGCCATTGGAAAGCCATTTGCTACCAAAACTTTCTGAGAAATTTTAAGAGCTTTTCTAATATCATATTAAAGAAACCGCTGTAAAGATCGTGCTCAAGTAGGTATGAATCGAACAAGGATTAGCTCACTAAAACTTAGAAAGCGCTCAACTGTTAAGCCCTAATCAAATCTATAGTTTAGTGGGAACAAACTTAGACACGTGTTTAATTAAGCTAAATAATTTTAAAACTATATTTTTGCTATTCCGGTGTTTCGACAAGATCCTCTAAATAATTAATTACCCTCATCACTTTCTTTATTAATCGGCAAGTACACTCAAAGTTTATTCCGTATTTATCAGCCACTCGTATCTCTAATTATTATCGAAATAACTCAAAATACACCTTCAATCGGATTTGTTATCGTGAAAGCATGCCCCAGTTTTCTAGAGGCACAGTCTTATGAACCTGATATCAAATCATGTAGTTGTCGGATGCATAAATGGCATAGCATTATTAAATTAACCCTTTGCACTCGAGATGCTACTAAAAAAATATCGACATGTTCTTTTGTTTCATGTTCTGCAAATTGAATGATATATATATATATATATATATATATATATATATATATATATATATATATATATATATATATATATATATATATATATATATATATATGAAGCTAAATTATCACACTAAAGTTCAAATAAGGCATAGGAAACTTAAACAGGTTGAAATAAAAGTTCAAGACGAACAAAATCAAGAATTCTAGAATTCTAAATTTAGGAAAAGTGTGGGGAGATCTATATTTTACAGATCTATATCTTTCTTCCTTGATTTTTTTTTTTTACAAATTTTGTCTTCTGAAGGGTACGCTTTTTTAGCATGTTTTAGACATCTAGGCAATTTAAGTCGAATATAGGATACAAAGAAATTTTTAAATTACTTCATAAATGAACTTTTGCAATGGAAATATAGACCAAAGGAAGCGCACTTCTTCTCTTCAGATATTAAAGTGTAAAGAGGATTTTTCTTCTGCTAATTATGATGCTTATACAGCTACTAAACAACTGCAATTTAGAATTACAGCTACATTCCCCAAAGTGTTTCTGTAGTTTGTCAAAATGAAATTTTATTATAACTAAGGACATTTACACTATTCATGTTATAAAATAATTAATTACTTTGCGCACTTTATCTCTGTCAACAGGAAAAATGCCATTAGTATTATGAAAATTTAATTGAATTATAGTGCAGTTGCTTATGTCGTCATTTTGGGGGTACGTGGGATTTTTAAGGAAGGAATATAGTGTGTGGTATGGATGGATAGCTTATGAGCTGTATAATCACGTACTACCGGGGGTTTTGTCTGAAAATGTGGCCGATAGCCGCTAGGATGTCATAATTCCAAGATGGCCGCCAGAGCAAGTTTTCATTTATTTTTAATATTAAATTCATGTAATGGCTATTTTAAGGTAATTGTTTAATATATACATTATTTCAAATTATATAAAATTAAAAAAAAGTTGTTTAAAGAAGGTTATTGGAGATTTTTCGATATCTCTGTTAGTTTTTGAGATATGATTTAGTGTAATGTTGAAACCAAAAAATAAGTTATAACCAAATTAACAATGATGAAATAATTACTCAGTATACTTAAAAAACTTAATATTTCCTGAAAAAATATACATTTGTACAAAAATGTGGCCGAGAGCCGCTGTGACGTCATAACTCCAAGATAGCCTCCAAATTCATAATTCGTATTTTTTCAAATAACCCTTATTTTATGCCAAATTCAACTGAATATGTGTTAGGTATGGATAAATGTACTTCTTATCCTTTAAAAACACTACCTTCACCATTACCATTACCAAGTAATGGAATGGAAACGTGCTGATTTACAACATCCTAATCTCTCAGAGCCGTCACTGCATTTCAATAAATTGATTTAATTAAGTTTTGCAACATTACATTACGCCTATCCGTATATTTCTTTAAGAAAAATATATAACTTGGATTTTATTTTTGCTGAAAAATATATTCTTGACACTGCATACCACTTTATTCTGTCAAATTCTGAAATTTGACACTTAAGCGAAACCAAAATACATATAATTTTCAGTTGACGAAGTTAGAAAATGTCTATAATAAACAAATAACTCATGGAATTATCGATTTAAATTTTTTTTCCCCTTTGGTCACAAAAATTCTTTGACCCGCCCTGTGCAACTGGTATGCTGTAACTGTGACAAGAGACAATGTGCTGTAAATTGCAGATGCTAAGATCAGTCTATAAGGTGTACAGAATTGTTCATGTGAAGCGGAGAAAAAGCGCATGTGAAAATAGCGATTATGGAGACATTGAGCACGAATCAGATTCAGATGACGACCTTTAAAACCTTAATTTATCTCAATTTTTTTGTCCAAACATGGGAAATACTATTTTTTTAAATATACTGAGTAATTATCATCCTTGTTAAATTGGTTATCACATATTTTCCGGTTTTCACATTACACGAAATCACATTTCGAAAACTAACAGAGATATCAAAAAATCTCCAACAACCTTCTTTAAAAAACTTTTATTTTTATTTTATATAATTTTAAAAAATGTATATATTAACCAATTACCTTAAAACCGTCATTAAATGAATTTAATATTTAAAAAAAATGAATACTTGCTATGGCGGCCATCTTGGAATTATGACGTCATAGCGGCTATCGGCCACATTTTCAAACAAAACACCCGGTGGTACGTGATTATGCAGCTCATAAGCTATCCATCCATACCACGCATTATATTCCTTCCTTAAAAATCCCACGGAATTAATTACACATGCCCCTGCACTATAAAATAGCAATCTGTATACATAAAGAAGAGTGCCTGTGGGCTTGTATGTGTTTTATACAAATCTACAGTTTTATTCTGTGCTATATGAAATTTTGCTCACTTGACCTTCCAAACAACAGGAAGGTCACTGCCTGTATGCCATGTCGAATACAAGTTCAATGCAATTTGCGCCCATCCACTGCAAGTTGTGAATGTGTATTAATAGGGGAATTCTAAAGCTTCTCTCTTTTCATTATTGAACACAACTTACACAATCATCCTCTAGGGGAAGCTGGTTGTGAAAATTGTATAAAACTATTATTTAATTATTCGGAGTAATATACTGTTCTCTCATTTAATAGTTGAAAGGAAGCCATCTCAATGTTCTTTATATTAAATACCGGAGGAAATATTTGAAGAAGATTTTAATCAACATTCAGTCTTGGGGAATCCTTACAGATTGCATGCGTTCGGTATTGCCGAGTATTCTGTTACCGAATACCATTGTTTATTGGCACATTAATTCGTTTGGCTTCTATTATCAAAAGATCTACCGAAATTAAAATGTCAGCTTCGATAGATCTTTCAGTAACTGAAGCCTCGCCTTTTAATATGCCAATAAATAGTCGGTCTGGTTTTGAATACTCGAGTTACTTTAAAACCTGGTAATAGAAGCAGTATCGAACTTCACAGTCATATTAAGCTTTTCTGTTGACACCTTAATTTATGAGTAATAACTTAAAAGTCCGGAGCGGCTTATACTATAGGCTCTCATGCTCAAAATTTTAAAATTTTGAATGTAGAAAAAAGTTAAATTTAGGTATTGCTTCCATTTATCTATTGCATAGGAGCAGTAGCTTGTGTTTCATTTAGTTTCGATTATGACATCTAGCTAGGTGATTATTTACATTTTAAACAACTTTTTAAGGTTTACAAAAAAGCTCCTTAAAACAGCATTAATTAAAGGTTTATTTAAAAAAAAAAGGAAAAGTAGTAACATGGACTCTGAAAGAACAAGTTGATGGTTCATTTATTGATGCATTTTCTCCTTAAAAGATATTTAACAAGACAAAAACAATGTTGGAACAAGAGAGCATGACTGATTGAAGATTTTTAATTGTTTACAAATTTTAGCATCTAAAAATAGGTACCTTATGTAAATAGAAAAAAAAAATGTTTCTAGTTATCCCGAAAAAATGCCTAAATATAATTAAAAATTCATAATAAAATAACGAAAAATTATATTATATAAGAAATATAAACTTGCAGATTCTAAGAGGTATGAGATGGTTGATTGTCGAACCAAAAATACAGAAGCGTATATTACAAACACGAGTTGTAAATGGGGTTATAGTGATACCTGGAAGACACTTTATCAGCTGTGCATATAAACTACCACTGACGTCACAAATTGTGCCCCTTTTAGACAAATGGTGAATTGATTTGATCTTCGAACGACATAGATTAATTAGTATTTTAAAAATAATTTTTGCATTCGATAGGGTAATGCTACAAACCACAACAACTCTTTCCGCAAAACTGCATTTATAGGCCTGCTGCTGCTATTCGTCTGGTTTTACGGTACCTACCTTCGAGCATGGATCCTTCCTTTAACATCAAAGTGAGGCCAACATGTATGGCCTCAAACACGTGGTTAATTACGTCATCCCATTCATAATAATTTTTCACTGTTACACATTTCCCAATTCATCAGCCAATCGCGAGTATTTTTTAATTCATAATTTCGAAAAGAAGTCACGTGGCTGGGGCCATTCGGTCTGAGATGTTGGTTTCACGATTATGACGTCATATTCGCTCTACTACATTCCATTCATGCTCGAAGGTACCTACACTGTTAAAAATGCTTGCTCATGTTTGAAAACACTTTCGTCATTTTTAACGAAACAGACGCCTGCTAAATGCTCCGATTAAACATTTCGTCAAACTGAGGAAATTCATTTTGTGGTTTTTTCACAAGGACGATTTTAAATAAAAATTCGATTCGAACTAGAGATCGCATGGTCCGAAGCCATGCGCGCAATCGCCGTACCGAAAAAGCCCGTTTCAATTGTGGCAATATACATATAAGAACCCAAATAAACGGAAAGGAATCTGAGTAAATTACTTTGTTAAAAATTTGAAGATTTTTCTTTCGTCAAAAGTCAAGTGATTCAATGACAAAACTAATGGCGAAAGTAGCCTTGATGATCGAAGAGTTATTTTAAATAATACTGCTATTTCTGAGTGTGTATTAAATTCGGTTGGAATTATTCAAAAACAGAGCAAGTTTTTCAAATTCCATATTTAAAACTGCCAATAGATGATGGATATTTGAAGATTAAGAAAGATCACTTTTAAACATACTTTGATATTTTTTCTTCAGTCTTCGCCTCTAATTCGGTATTTAGCTTCGAGCATGGATCCTTTGTAGTAGAGGAGTCACGACGTCTCACTCGCTAATATCAAAGTGAAGCCAACATGTATGGCCCAAGACACGTAGTTAACTACGTCATTCCATTCATAAATTTTCACAGTCACATATTTCCCAATTCACAAGCCATTTTCGTGAGTATTTTTTCATTCATAATTTAGAAGAGATGGCACGTGATATGGGCCTTTCGCTCTGAGATGTGGACTTCACGATTATGACGTCAGATTCTCTGTACTATAGTCCATTCATGCTCGAAGGTATTTAGAATTTTTTTGCATCACTTTTGGTATATTAGAAGTAAAGACTTCACTCTAAAGTAAAAAAATAAGTTGTTTTTTTTACAAATAAAATAGTGTTTCTATTTTTTTTAACTATTTTTGCGATTTCTACGAAGATATTATTTAGCGTTAAAGCATCTAAAACCCCATTGTCATTGCAATTTTAAAGAAAATCGTTTAATACCATTTACAAGCAAATCCTTAACCAAAATCGAGAAATGGTAACCATTTTCGATTGTTGGATTTTGGTAATAACCTTATGTTCCCGTAGAAATCCCTAACTTATACGTCAAATTTAGTGGTTTAGTAATATCCGTCATTGATACTTTGTCCACAAATCCATACAAACCAATTTTTAAAAATATTTTTTTTAGATTTCGAAACTCATTACACCTACAAAACCCAAAAGATAACGATATTTTGACCCTGCAAAATATTCCTATAATACGATAATATAAATTTTCTATTATGTAGCAAATTTTTTAATTCATAAAATATTTAAAAAAAATTCAATCAAATTTTAAAATATGCATATCCTTATATTTATTTCCTGTTAGTAAATATATGAAACCTCAAATTTAAAAGTTAATAGTGGCAGTTTTTTTTCCGCTAGATATTTTAAGTAAAATAGAATTAATTCAATTGAAGAATGTAGGGGAGAGGGTTAAGCATTTCAGCCCCAACTTTTTTTTGTGGTTGTAAAAAACGTCTTTTTTTTGTCTTTTAAATTTTGTTTTATAACAATCTAAATATGACAACTAATTTTTTATGAAATTTTTTAATCACTCTTTTAGAAAATGGATGGCATCATTTGAACGTAGTAAATAATCAATAGGGCAATCTTTAAAGCATAAAATTTCCTTTTTGAATGCTAAAAATATTTACTTTACTAGAAAAAAAATAGTCAAACATTGACAGATTTTAACGAAAATCACAATAGTAAAAAAAAATGCACAATTCTCTGTGAGAATGACACTCTAGAATTGATCACTGTTATTTAACCTAACATTTTTTCTATATGTCAAAAGATTGCGTCCTATTCACGAATGTGGTTACCATGGAAATCACTGGGACTCGCCCTACAAATTTTAAACTCAGTTGTAGTGTGTGAGCATCTGAAGCGAAAGGGTTCATTCAAAATAGCAACCAAGGGTTGAGAAGATGAAGAAAACTGCCTGTTTGACCAATTCCGCTTAATAAATTTCAAATGTGAAGTGCCATTATCTTTTGTATTATTAATCTTTGCAATTGATAAATAAATCATATTGTGTCATAGAAAAGCGATTTTTAATATTTATATAAATTTTTTCAAAAATTTAATATATGTAACGCTTAATTAAATAAATCACACATTGTTTAGTTTAAGTGTATAGAATGTTTAATGACATGTTCGTCATTAACGTGTTATTTTAATGAAAAATATTAATTATTTCACAAGGAGTTGTCTATTTTTCAAATATGTCTAAACTTGATTCAGCTATTGGGCACATTAGACAGGTGATCCTAAATTCTTAATGAAACTCTCTTTTTTAAATGTTTCCAAAGGAATCAAATGAATTTAGTGATTTCAAAATATTTCTTAAGAAACACACTAGTTATGTGCACATTTTTTAATCCTTTCATTCCCAATGGTCTCACACTGAAAACACCTATTTAAAAATAAGTAGGAAGACACCCAATGGTTAACCACATGCGTGAATATAAAGTGTAGAGCGTAATAGTATATTAGGGCATGGCGAAAATTTAAACTAATTTGTAAATAACTGAAAAATTCAAGATTCAAGAAGAGTTTTATAATCTTTCACAGAGAATTGTGCAAAGAAATCAGTTTTTTTTCCTGTTGTGATTTTTTTTTAAATCTGTCAATATTTGAATATTTTTTTTACTAAAGTAAATATTTTTTGCTTTAATTAAGTTTGATTTTTCAAAATGGAAAGTGTATACTTTAAAGGTTGCTCCGTTGTGATCTTTTATGACGCTCCATTGAATCATTTAATTTTTGTGAATCAGTTATCCGAAAATTCTTTAAAAAAATTGGTGTCATATTAAATAACTAGAAATAGAATTTAAAATATTTTTTACTGCGGCCAAAACTGTGAGACTGAAAGGGTTAAAATGAAATAAATTGTAAAATTCGTGTAAAGTCCGAAACGTGAACAAATGTGTAAACGTGACCCGGCCTTTCCCTAGTTTCCATCTCAGCCTAAGAACTGTAAGTAGATACGCTCTATTGTAGGGGTTTTGTTTATTTTACAAAGGATCTCCAACAAATAATGAAATTCTTTTATGAAGCGCGAAAAGTATTCTGTTATTCCTTCGATTTTGGCGCTATTAGTGGGATATGAGCTTAATGGGTTTTTTATTGACAAAAGGACTCTACAAAGGGTGGCCAATGGCTTTTGATTAATCACCATAAACTGAAAACTTTTGCTCAAATGCAGGAAATAATGAACCCATTGTTTTAAATAACTGTTCATTTATGAATAGCATTGAAAATATGAATATGTTTAGGAAAAAAAATATTTTATAGAAAAGTTTTCTTTTGAACATTATTTTATTAACAGCTTATAACTTATAAGATGATAGATGAATAACTTAAAAGTACTAAAATGCGCAGAAATAATTAAACATAATTAATTATAGACAAGTGGAATATTCTTTAAACAAAAGGAAAAAATACATTCGATTAGGATTATAAAAATTAAACAAAGAAGCAAAGTTTTAATCTTGATAAATAAATTATAATTGTACAGCATTCTTAAATAATAGATACATCATTTACCCACTGACACCAAGAGATTTTTGCGTTTGTAAAGTTGTTTTCCTTCCTTTAAAATTTTTATTCATTTTCCAGTTCATGAACTTTTATTTTTTTACCAAATTTTAATTCATTGTAAAGAACTTTAGCTTTTATAAAAACTTAGCTAAAAACTTAATATTAGCTTAACTTATATTAAAACAGCTTTTATATTGTACTTTAAATTAATTAGATAAAAACATTATTTTAATGGAATATATATTTGAATTTAAAGACACAAAATTAACAACCATTTTTTTAAAAAAAATACTTTTTGAATAAAATTGTTAATGTAATTTTTTTTAATTTATATAGGAAATCAATATTTCATACAAAAATTTAATAAATGTTTGAATTTTTTTAAGATTTAAATTTTTTCAATTTTTAAAGTTTTTTTTAAACGCTAAGGCTTTTTTAAATATTTATATTTTTTTACCAAATTTTTTTCTCAGATCCTTTGAACTATAATACATAAGAATTGTTATTCAATTTTTGTAAACTATATGTATTTAATTTTTATATAAATAGTTATTCATAATAACATAAAAAAAATTTAAAACTAATTTGTTTTTGCCTTAATAATTAAAAAAAACTACAACTCATAGAGCTAATTCGCCTTAGTTTGCATGCCAATTTATAATATATACATTTTTTTCAATATGCTTAAAAATATACATTACTCCATTAATAATAATAAAAGACTTAACGTTTCGAAAAAGTTAATATCAAGGAAATCCACACACTGAAAAATGATTATTATTATTAAATTTTCATTCCTTGAAAAACATACCTGTCAATCCAGCATAAAATATTAAATAACTCATTAAAAACATAGATACAGTTCTAGAATTTTTTGCCAGCATATTTGAAGATTCCAAACTATAATTTGAGTAAATAAAAACAAAGTCGTTAATTTAACTACTTCTGGGGTACTATGTCCCTTTAAAAATTGAGGGAATTGTTGGAAAAGCAAGAGATCCCTGGACGTGATATCAAGTTCTTGTGCCTCAGGGGGTTAAAATATAAGTAATCAAAGATATTGTAAATGCGAAAAAAAACAATTTAAAATTATTCCACTTTATTTATTTTTATATTCGTTGTGAATAATACAATACAAAAGGACGTCGGGTGTGGAAATTTAAATTGGTTGAAATACACTCGATGTAACGACCTTTCACGGGACCCAGGCCTGTATCCAAACAATATATTCAGGGAGGGCAGACACTACTCCAGGTAGGGCAAAGGGGAAAGAAGGACGTGGGGCAAAAAATTTGCATCCTGTATTATACACATACCTGCCAACTTTTGCGGGTTGTCTGTGACATGTATGGATTTTTTAATATTTTGTACGATTAACTTGTTCCTCACCAAAAATAACAAGTACGAAATTGCTTTCCCATGAAATTAATTTAAAATTTCAAGTTAAATTAGTCGTAGTAGTTTAAAGTTTTATAAAATATACATTATTTTTTATTAATATTTAGGCTTCGGGTGTAGTAATGTTGCATAGTTAAAGAAATCGCAATTCTTTAGAAAATTTTCAAACCATGAGAATAATCATGAAATTAGCATTTGATTTCAAGAATGTTGATTATTATAAATATTTCTTTGGACTCTTCAAAAGATTAATTATTTATATTGACGAATGATGCTTATCGTTAGGCAAGCCTATGCTTTTTTATTTAATTTTCTGAAAATAATTTTTTTATAAATTACCTAGCCTATTTAAAAAGGTAAATTCTAAAATGTAACGCTTCAAATTTATTCAGCATTCATTTCTACATCTGTAAACTTTCACACTCTTATTTCGGAACGCTGTTTTGCGACTTATTCCAATTGGCAGCCAATTTGGCCTTATTATAGTTTTGTGAAGATGGAAAATATAGTAAAATTACATCACTTGTGCCAGATTCGTCGCTACACACATCTTCTTTCTTGTCAAATCTTGGTCTTTTTTTCAAAAAACAAGCTTATATCCATAACGTTGAAGGCTTTTCAATATCCACCCTCTTAAAATCATACGAGTTGCATTGGAAAGCTAAAACAACGAGATCTATTCAATAATTTGAAATTTTTATTTCTAATTCAATAGAAATGAAATAAAAAATACTTATGAGGACGTTTAAAGAAGCACAAAAATAGTTATGATCAAAAGACTATTATCTTTTTCTTGATGTAAACATAAAATTCAGATTAGAAAAGAAGAAACGCAAATATTCATGCATGAAGAGCGTAAGCAACTGGGGGATCTTAGTTGCTTCTCAATGTTATTAAATATACATTTGAAATAGGATCTAGTGGAGACTGAATAAATATTCTGGATGATTACTTTATATATTTACTCTGACAAAATAGTTAAGGTTATTTAAATTCGAAAATAAAGTAGTCTAATATATATATATATATATATATATATATATATATATATAGCTAGTAAAGCATTTTAGATATGTACAAAACCAATATATAAAATTACTTTTCAAATATAAATTAAATAAATTCAGCTAAGTATATTTACGCACTGAGGGTTACTAACCATTATTGTCTGCGTTATTCGTTTCTGAAATTTTTGTGTTAAAACAATAAAACATGTGCAAAGTTAAAGATTTATTTAAGATTTTAGTTAGTAGCGTAGATAGAATTATAACAAATCTGCTTCAAAATTTGTTAAATTTGATTGATTAAATTAAATTATCCTTATTTTGAAGAAAAAAAATAGTAATATTCTAGTAAATAAGTTGAACACCTGATATATCAACTTTTTTTTTAAAATCCGACTTTTATTCTCATTAAAAAAAATCCCTTATTACCACCCTCGTTTCTGACTCTATTTAGAAAGTTATTCAATTGCAAATAATATCTTTTATTTTGGGTCATGCAATTAATTAATTTCCACAGTTTAAATATGTAATTATTTTCTTTGGCTAGTTAAGGATGGTGACAGAAGGACAGAAACAAATGCTTCGCTAATAGGGATCAGAATTGCTAAGAATTGCTGTTCGCCAAAGCGAAGGTGAAAAATTGTCAAATTCTTATGCCACAATCCAGACAAATTGCACAGAGAATTGTAAAACAAATCGTAAATAAGTATTAGCTCTCGCTCAAGCAACAATTGCTCTCGAACTTTTAATCAACCGAGCAACTAAAAAAATCGCACACCAACTGCTGGCGATTATTTAATTGCATCCAACACAGGGCTGCCATATTTCGAAATCGCCAAAGCGAAGGTGAGAAATCTCCAAACTCGTAAAGCCCCAAACCATACAAAATCGCAAATTGTCGATTTTGCCAAAGCTGTATGAGCATTGGCGAGCGAAAGGATATTTTGTGCAATTATAAGTTGCTCAGCGAGCAGATACAATTTGAGTTTTCCAGTTCCAGGCAACTAAATAGCTAAGTTGCGTACTCGATGGTTGCAGTGAGCGGCTAGCCTAATGGGCAGTCCCAAATCTAACGTATAAAACCACTAAAAATCTGCTCTGATGCCCGTATCTAAGAAAGGCTCTGTAACTACAATACCTTGTGTCATAAAATTTCTAGAATACTTTGTTTTCAAAATAAGAAATTTAACGTAACCATTAGTAACTGTGTACGATGTTCAATTCGAATTTTATAACTATATTTAATGCATCAAATTGAATTAATATTAGTAAAAATTCCTCGAATATCGTTTGCAATCGAAGAGTTTTCTTCACGTGATTATTTAAATTGTTGCATTCTATCCAGAATTAGCTACATCTTAGTGAAGTAACCTCGATAAAAATGCCATGAATAATAATTGATAATGGGGAATAGAATTTATTTATTTACAATGAATATTTTTATTTTAAACAAATGGGCCTGGAGTCGAGATTAAATGTCGGCGGATAAATAATTAATTTTGCATTGGTAAAAAATAAGCACGTCTTTACAATTTAGCAAACGATATTATTTTATACACCGATACGATGTTGTATTTGAGACACGCAATTTATTTATCATTCAGATGACGTCATATGCATAGAGTTCATTGTTTACTGAACATTTAGAAAAAGATTATAATTATTGAATGCGCAATGTGCTGAAATTAAAATATGGTTCACCATTGACAAAAAGTAAATAATTCTAAAACGAAATCTAAAAAATAGCTGCTACAAAAAAAAATGAATTATATTATTTGGATAAATTGTGTATTTTACTTTAATTTGTTAAGGCGTAAAGGTATATTAAAGGATAAATTCCACATACCGCGACATGATAAAGTAGTTAAAAACATTTGAGTTTTAGCTATTTGTCTCATGCGTCTGAAATCAAAACATTTGTGATAAATAAACAAAATATTAGTATACACGAACTTTCAAAACTTTTAAAGGACAAAATAAAATCCGAGATATTTCAAACACTTAGACCCTGTACTATTTTCAAAGGTTTCTTTCCATAACTACGTGCGTGTAACTAAGCACGCAAAAGACAATACAAAACATTTTACCAAACAAATCAAAAATGAATTTAATAATACTCAAGTAGTCTTTAAATAAGTATTATTCGAACAAACGGTCTCCAACCAGGAAGATGTCGAAGGAAAAGATTGCCTCGTATCGCGATCCGATCACAGATTTTGAAGGGGTTCAAAAACGCTGTTCTTTTCCCTGTCCATCCGTCCAAAACAACGCTGATTGTGATACCTGAACCCTCTCCAAAGGATTCCCCTTTCTTGTGGATGGACAACAATGACTCGGCGCACTTTCTCCTTGATGCAGGAAGTCGGGAAAGTTCGCTGACATGTCTTTGGCAATGAAAGTTCCAATGAGAGTGCTTATCAAGGTTGCACTCGAGGCTTTGCGGAGAAAGGAAAGAAACATCTTTCCGGGATTTATTGTTTTTTAAACGCTCGAATAGGGACAACTGTTTGTTTATCACGCTACTTCATTTGTTATGGCGAATGTTGAGGTTCTTAAAATCGATTAATAATTCAACTTCTGGGAAAGATCTTCGAATTGCCTTTTTCTCCTTGCAGTTTACACTGCAAGGATAAAAAGGCAAAAGGGCAATATGGTGTTGTGTAAGAGTACACAACACCATATAAATTAATTTAATTTAATTTTTTGGATCAATATTTCATACAAAAATTCCATAAGTGTTTGTATTTGTTTCAGAACTAAAACTATTTTAATTTTTAAAATATTTATTTTTAAATGCGTCTTTATATATATATATATATATATATATATATATATATATATATATATATATATTTGTCAAATCCTTTAAACGATAATACATAGGAATTGGCATTAAAATTTTGTATACTATATGCATTTGATTTTTATATAAATAGTTATTCATGATACCACAAAATTTTTTCTTAAAACTACATTATTTTCCCTTCAATATTTAAAAGGAAAAAAAAACTACAACTCATAGAGAAAATTCGCATGCCAATTTATAATCTATACATATTTTACAATATACTTCAACAATTATACATTTCTCCATTAATAATAAAAAAACCTTAACGTTTCGAAAAACTTAAGATATCAAGGAAAACCAAATACCCAGAAATAGTGATTTAAAATTTTGCTTCCTAGAAAAACATAGTACATCATTCAGCATAAAATATCAAATAACTCATTAAAAACAGATACAGAATAGATGCAGCTCTAAAATTTTGCAAGAATATTTAAGAGATTCCAAATTATAATTTTAGCAAATAAAAAAAAATCGTTCATTTTAGAATTGTTTGGTGACTATGTCCCATTAATCAAATCCACATCGCACTATAGCTTCACAGTGGGCTGGCTATTAGCGACGGTTCGGGGTTTATCTCGAAGAAAAGATGCGGCAACACTGAATCGTATTTTTGAACCATGGTCAGATGACGGGGACAACACCTGAGATGGGATCCGACTCAACCTCAATAGGCTTCAGAACATTATACCACGATCAGATTTAACGTGCATCAGTCCCTCATACATGGCAGATAAAATTGTGGATATTTTTAGACGACTCTTTTAAGGAACGAATCTGGCAACCTTCAGATCACGAGCTCGCTACAAAATGTCAAGTGCACGTAGATATTCAAAGTCGCAGTCCTCCAATTACGAACCGAATATTGTGGAATCCGCGCGTACCCTTCTGTCGTAATGCCTGTATCCAGCCATTCGACCTTTCAATTTGTTCCCCTTTTTTCCCGTGCATTTGGGACATTTGTCATTTGTTCTGTTTTCCAGCTCTTCCGTTCGACCCGAGGTTATTTAAGCGACCGCGCACTCTTCCCCCCGCTCTTATGATCTCTTGTGCTCTTGACTTGACACCACCGACGCTCCGATGTAGCCACCGGTATCTCCCGTCGCGAGGTGGGCAGCGTTAGGACGCTCGCCCCGCCGCCATCTTGCCTTCATGATTACCAATGGACCTTTGAACTTCACGATCAATAGTTAAAATTTACTACGCTGCTAATTAGAGATGACTTTGATGATATGAACACTAGAGGCTCACTATGCCGAAGTTTATTTACGTGCAAATGCTACTTTCCACTTTGAGATCTCGTTCACCTTCCATGTCGGATACGCAGGATATTCCCCTTCATTTTCAACATCAAGCCCGAGCGGACAATCAACCCACCGTCTGACCTGCGCTGATGTTATCCGTCTGCATATTTCATTTCAAGTTCCGGACATCGAGCCCGAGAGGATGCCACCAACAAGATGAGCCGAACTGGGGCCATCTTGCCACAACACATCATCTATCCCGAGCCGCTGTTCTTATCGTGTACGCTGACCTGGAGCTACCGATAATGCCGTCTGCAATTTCCCGTGTGCCCGACAACAACTTCAGGATGAGTTCCCAAAGACTGGACCCGATAACCTGTCTTCCAGTACCAAAACTGAAGCAGCGATGGGTCATCTTCTCCAACAAGCATTTGTGTGTGTTCTACCAATAGTTTACGTGCGACCAAGTTCATGTGTTTTCCGTGAGTGTTTACCAATTTTCGATGAGGCAATTTCTTCATTGGCAGAAGACCAATGAAGGTTTATTTTATTTGATTCCGGCCACTGCATGACAAGCCGAGGTATTTTATAGTAGCCAGAAATGCTAGCTCCTATTTGTTTTTTTTATTTGTTTGAAAGCCTCATCATCTCCCGTCGTTTTTATTTGCCAACTCACGTTTATTTTTCTATTTTTTACGGGTTCCTGTCAATCAAGCTGTAGTCTCTCTTAAAGCAGTGCTTCTCTTCATAATTCTTTATGTTCAATCAGTTTATCGATCCAGCCGAAAAGTTAAGTGCCACGAGTTGAAGTTTTTATTTTTAGAGTAAATGCCGGCCACTGCATGACAAGCCGTTGCTGTTGTTTTTTTTAATGGTGCTGATCGAGCGTGTGTAATATTTCTCCCATCGTGATTTTTCGTGATTTTTATTTTACATGAATACGTAGAGTTTCGACCCGAGTTTTTCGCAAGTTTTATTAATTATAACTTTGAGGTAAATTATCTGCCCACAACCACCAGAGATGTCAACATCAACGACGGACCTGAACTAAAGACCTAATAAAAGGATTTACTCTGAATTCAACAATGTCTCGTCCATTTTGTGATAAGTACATTATTCTTATTAATTATTCTGATTTTTATGTATGTCACCCCTCCTCTACAGATTTCTTTGGCAGTATTTTACATTAATTAAACTTTATCTAGTTATCTCAATTACACTATTATTGATGATTGTCTAATGCAATCCTCTTTTGTAATCAATTAATTATCCCTCTTGCTAACTTAAACTCAGGTCAATGTTTCAATTTTAGTATCTCTTACATGTTCGTATTTAGTTTTAATTGACACCACAAATCTGGAATTCCTTCTCTCCCCCTGGTTATTGCGGTTATAATCACAAGCCTTTGTACCCACTATACGTTTAGTCATTCACGTGCCCCTTCTAGTCCTTCAGGCAAAGTTGTGCCCCTTTTCTAATTTAATTTCATCCCCCCAACTTAAGAAATCTATTAATTATGACACCTTCATTTTAGGGAATAACATTATCGGACATTTGCGTTTTAATACTCGCACATAAATACAGAAATTGTTCTGCGCAAATCGTATACGTAATCCGTTTATTTACATTAGATATAATAACGCATTTATTTCATTGCTTGCTTGCTAATTTTTTTTCAGAATTATTTGTTTGCAATTATAAAATTCTGCAATCTTTGCCTGAAAACACAACTGGTTTCCCGTCATAAATGTACAAAAGAATTGCGTATTGTAGTTGTAAGCAAAAAAATATGGGAAAACCGCACAGTGCATGGCTATCAAATTGTCTATT
Organism: Troglohyphantes excavatus; assembly: GCA_963932185.1. Classification (NCBI taxonomy): domain Eukaryota; kingdom Metazoa; phylum Arthropoda; class Arachnida; order Araneae; family Linyphiidae; genus Troglohyphantes; species Troglohyphantes excavatus. The sequence continues at coordinate 73,803,244 of OZ010672.1, read as the reverse complement.
ACTTGCAGAGCTCATCAATTAATTCCCAGCTATAAAAAATCACCATAAAAATGTCAAGAATTAAGGTTTTATGCAAGTTCAATGCTGAAAAATTCAGCATTGAAATAATCGAAGGAAAAATGCAGGTTTTTTAAAGGTTTTATGCAGAAGAATTAAAAAATTCCTAAAGAAACACATGAAGGTTTTAAAAGGCATTTGGAATAACATACAGGTTTCATGAAGGTTTTATGCAGGTTTTTGATAAAGGTTTTTATGTTGATTTTTTTGCTGATCAACCTAAGGATGCGAGCGCACTTATCTAGCAAAACTGCACACAGCAAAAATATTCCTATTTTGCTGGTAAGCAGATGGGGGAAGTAATACATAAGCTACGACAATTGAAAGCCCACACAAAAATGTTTTACCTTCCAACAAGAGTCAATGGTTTGGCTACTAGAAGACTGAGAGCAGATCCAGCGTTAAATCTTGAGAACGGCACATACTACAGTGTTGGGAGATCGATACTATTACTTTCCTATGAAATTTATTACGCCATAGGTTATTATTAATAAACTCACTCATTTCAATTTTATAATTAACATTTATTAATGCACATTTATTTAATTACTGACTTTTCTTATTCAATTCTTATGGGAAAAGTGTAACAATATCTGGATATACCGTTGTTCCCAAGACGTTAGTGGCGTACCTATATGTCCAAAACATTACAGGAAAACCGTTTTAAATTTTCGATTTTCTATTCAATTTGATTTCATTACTTCTATAATACAAATTTTTTTAAATGCCAATTGAGGATAGGGATATAAATGCGTAATTATGATAGGAATATAAATAAGAAATGTAGCAACACACTCTTACAAGATGAATATAATTTTTCAGAAAACTCAATATTATCATTTTGCCAAATACATATCTACGTACAGTAAAAATACACTGTAAAAAGAAATGTGCTTAGGAATGAGTACATGGACGTACTTGTTTTTTTAAGTACAATTGCATCGTAAATGAGCAATGACGTACTCAAATTTAAACAACCGTACTTTCGCAAAAATGAGCAGTGTGGTTTAATATTGCCTATCTGAGCTTCTGTTCAAGCCATCTTAACAAAGCGACCTGATAAACATAAAATATTTGTTCAGAAGATGGTTTTCCACATTATTTGATGACAATTGCTTAAATGGAAACTTTGTTATTACAATTCAATTATATTACTTCCCATTCTTTTGGCATACCTTTTTAATATTACTTCTATTTATAACTTTTTCACATCGCCCTGGTAGCTTAACGGATAAGGCTCTGGACACCGGTGCCTGCAGATTGGGTTCGACTTCCGTTAAGTCTTGAATGCAATTGTCGATATTTATTGAAAATGATTTATGAAGGTAGGCTAGCATCTGCTCTTTTTATTCTTTTTTTACACATTGTACTCACTTTTTAAGTACATGTCTTTTTCAAAATTGAAACTTATATATTCGGAGCCATGATAAGTATCAAATGTATTCAGAAATGAGTACATTTTACTTATTTTTGAATACCTATTTTTTACAGTGTATGCATCACTTTAAAGAGTAAAATATAGTGAACATTTTTATATATTACAATAGTAAAAAAAAAATTATAGTTAGAAAAAACGTATAAACTCACAATAAATTTTTTGATGTTGTTAAATCGTTATCCATTTACCTCGCCTTACCTTAAAATAAAAATGTCTCGAAACCCTTTATTTGCTTTAAGCTTTTATTTTTAGTCAATTTGGCAACACAATATTTTGGCTTTGACTTTTTATTGCATGTTATAAAAGCGTATTTTTAAATCTTTTTTTTGCACAAATATAGTTTTTTAAACTTTTTAGTGACAAATTGTAGAAGTTCTTACTGGCCGACGAATTAGCGTTTTCGATTATTTTAATTTGAAAGAGTTGTCAAAGTGCTATAAAAGAACAACACCCTTCTAAAACATTAAAAAAATTCAGATATGAAATATAATTGAGGTATTAACCAATTTCCTTGTTAAATTTATTAATTAAAATTCTACCATTAATTAAATAAAATTAGTATAATTGCAAAATAGACAACGCTTCAAATTAATGTGATATATGAGAAAAAATATATGTTTCATCAACTTCGATATTCTTGAGTACAACAGTGGATTTTACAATGAGGGCTGTAATCAAAATAGCATCCCTTTGGGGGGTTCGGAAATTCCACCGCAAGTATAGTGAAACATGGTCAGGTCGTCATTTGAAGTGCCCAGTCTCTGTAACTAGTGTTTAAATCTAATACTATTAAACGAGCAATGTCACTATATTTGTTTGTTCGTTTGTTCGTTTGTTTGTTTGCACAATCTCCAAATCCGCTCTAACGATTTTCACAAAAATTGATGTATTAGCAATTTTCGGGGTAAAAATTCGATTGGGATAGGTTTCATCTTCGAAAAATTTCATTTAGAGGGTGAAATAAGTAGATTAAAAGTTCCATTTAACGCTTTCCATTGCAAATTATTCATCGCGTATGAGTTAATAGGTTATATGCCAATAGCAGTTAAATGTTATTTAATTCTTCATATGTTATTTTAATTTAAAACGTGCAAAATATTGTGATGATGTATTTTCATTATGGTTTTTATTTTAAAATAAAGTATTTTTTCTCATAAATAAACGAAGGAAACATCAGTAAATTAAAATTAAAATTGAAAATCGTTTGCGTTTTTAAATAAGCAAAATACACATTCTAATCACGTGACTATTTCGTCTACTAAATGCTATAAATTTTCTAATAAATATTTAAAAATAACTTGAACAAAATCGTTTGCATTTAAAATAATCAAAGTTTAAACAAATTTAATCCTGCGATTTTTTACTGTTTCTGCACGTGACGTCATAAGTGGAATTCACAAGAGAAATTTTTAAAATTCCATATAAAAAAATATCGTTTGGATAAACAAGTAGATTTTTTTATTCCATGTAAATTGGATTATGTATTTCCGTAAATAGAATATGGAATTTTCAAAACAAAAATTAGAAGCAATTGCGTTTGTTTTGTTAAGTATTTATATTCCAATGAAATCAATTGAATAAGTTTTTATTAAATTCATGTTACATGTTATTTATAAAATATATATTTATTTACATTTAAAAATTAACTTTGTTATAAATTTTTGTTTGATAAGTTTTATTTAGCAATTGTTAATAAATATTTTTTCTAGAATTTATATGCTAATGGATATCAATAAAAGAAGTTTTATTAAATTAATTTTAAGCAATATTTATAAAGGTAAAAATATAATTTTATACATTTAATAAACTATTTTCTTCTATTATTTATAGCTTTTATTTTACCATTTATTCATAAATACACTTATTTCTGATAGTATTAAACAAGAAATAAAGAAAAATTCTGAGTTTTCCAGTTTTCAAGATATGTTTTGGAAATTGTGAAAAAAGGAAGTGTTTCCAAAAGTTAACATTTGTTTACCATGGACACTTTGCGCTGCTTTGTGTGGAAATTACATGACGCCATTTCAAGATATAAGTGACTTCACGCGCATTTTTTATTGGTTGATGGTAACCACATGGTTTGTTATTCACCAATCACAAAGGCTAATCGACCATGCGTTTTTGTTATTCCGTCAAAATTTTAATCTCGGGACCATGTCATGCATAGTGTCTATAAAAATGGTTTGGTATTTATTAATTCCACTTTCAAATGAGTAAATAATTAATGAAAACGTTAAATTGTTTTAAATTATATTTTTTTCTCTGTATAACTGATACCAGCAAATTTGTCATATAAAGTTCTTAATGTAAAAGCAACATTTCTATGATATTTTGTACAATTTAATAATGAACTGTTTCTCGAATTACGTAAGTAAGTTTAATTTAGAGAGTGATTGAAAATTAGTAATGAGATTTTACAATAGAACAACGGAAAAGGAGTTTAAATTTTTCATTAACAAACTTAAAATTATTTGTAAATAGAAATTTCACATCATTTACTATAAACGTGTTTTAAATTTATTTACTTTGTTACTTCAAATAAGTTTCTTCTTTATTTAAAGGTTTGTCCGAAATAACCTTGCACCTGCCTAATTAAATATGAAATTATTGTCGATATTAAATTGCATTAGATAGTAATAACAAAATACTGAATAATGTTCTCGTATTACGTTAATATGTTTAGTTTCAAGCAGATAATTAAATGAGTAACGAGACTTTATACAATATAACAAAGGAAATAGAGTTTTTAATTAAAACGTACATAGTAATTTAAACGCTTGAAAAAAAAAGTTTTCACATACAAACAGAGAAATTAATTTCAGCAAATTTAAAAATAAATTTTACATTTACCGTAAATGTGTTTTTAATTATTTTTATCATGTTACTTTAAATAAGTATTTTGTTAATAAAAATGTGTTCAAAGTAACTATATTGTTTTCAAGACCCAGACTGCAAGCTACCAACTCATATTTTATATTCTGTAACCTTTTCTTAGGAACAAAATTATGAACTATTCCTAACAACTGTCGCAAATTTCAACACGTGTCATTTTCAAACATTAGGCTAAATAAAATAATATATGTGTATTGAAAAGTCGAGAACGGCAGCATCATCATTAAAAAAATCTGTTTAACAGAAAAAAATAGATTAATATTAGTTTATTCGTAACTACTATTATATAATAAAAACTCTTATATTTATATTATAGAAAAAGTTTAATTTTATAGAAGGTTGATTTTCGATGCCGTTATAATGAAATATACCGGCATCGGTATTGGTTCAAATTATATTATTTTACACTGAATTAAATATAAAACTTTATTTTCGTTCATTTTCGTCACTACGATTAATTCCGAATCACACATAAAATTATTCGAAATAAGTAAATATCTTTATTATTGATTACACGTTTAATAAGAATATAAAACATTGTTCGTTCCTGATTATTTGTGTATGCAGTTTGAAGACAAAAAAAATATAGAAATAATTTTGCAGTAGCAAAAAATAATTTGATCTCTATTATCCTAATCTTCTTAATAACAAAGCTACTTTGCATAGTATTTAAAAGTCCATTCAGTTACTCAAGAGTTAGACTGAAGCAAACATCATTTCAAAAGGTTACTAAAATACTGAACAACAAGAATGTTGTCCCGTTTTATCATGCAAATGAAATGTTTGTACTACAATTGTGCGAACGGTTGTATTAGTCGCTCGGAATCGCTAATAACATTAATTTAAGTCACTTTTGCAGAATTTATACGGTATCGTTTCAACCTTGACGCGTTTAACCAGTTTTATGAGCATATTTCTAAGAACTTAAGGATATTTCGATAAAAATACGTTAGACGATAAAAAAATATCACGAAACGTCTAACCGTTGATATGGACATTTCAAAGCATTTGCATTTAATTCGATTCATTAAAATTATTATTAAGTAAAAAATATGAAAGCGAGCTGGGCTCGGTCCCCTGGTACTAGCTACTGAAAGTAAAACCGATTTTTTTAGCCTATTTTGAAAACGCTTTGCATACATATACACATATTTATAAATTTTTCAGCTATCCGATTTACTATACCGAAGTAAAGGAACAGTTCAGTTCTTCTCTCTCGAGATTAATATACATATGTTTGTTATAAAATTGTTGCCACTGAATGGGATCAATTTAATTCAAAGTCAGTCAATTTAGAGAGTGGCAATAGTGAGATTTATGAGGGAAAGATTGCTTCAAGAGGGAAAAAATATAGTTTAAAAGAGGCTTTTATTCAAATGTTACCCTACAATATGTATTCACTCGGTTTTTGCTTTGTACAAAAACAAATAATTAACTTTTAAAATCCTAGTAGTCTATTTAATATTGCTTTATTAAGTACAATACAGACATTTAAACATTAAAATAGTTTGCAACGTTTCAAATGTACCCCATTAATGTGTAAATTATAAAGTTAATTGTCAAATTATTAATATTGAAAATGTATTAGATCTCATTTAAGGAAGGCAGTATAATAGGCTATCAAAATCACAGCTTAGTTTCTCTCAAAGTATAGAAAATAAACAAAAAGTCTTACATGGGATTGCCAGTTTTTTTCTAAAAACATGCATTCTTAAACTTGCATAATTACAAATTCAATAAATACTGCTCTTAAAATAAATTATTGATATCATGAAAATCGAAGGTCAGATTTCAAGTTATTTTCATGGAACGCTGAACATATAATGAGGAATATGTTTTATATTAATTGGAACTATTAGTAAATGCAAAGGCAGATTTCCAATTTACATAAAAATAAAAACTAAGGGTAATAAAAAAAATATAAACATTTAAAAAGGTTTTTATGTTTTCGCGCGCGCGAAGCAAAAATTTCCCTTAAAAAAATACTAAAACGTGTTTAATTAAAAAAAAAAAAGACGTCAAACAACCTACTACAAAACAGTTTTGGATAATTTTACTACGTTATAAAAATTAATCAGTGATTTAGAAGGCTTTTGGTAAACTAATGTCGCACCAATTCGCGGCGTTTACACACCAAGATCGAGTTCAACGCTTCTCGAGCAGACAGTTGAACGTGTCGACGAGTTGCACCCGAGTGCTTTCTCCCCACCCAAACCCATACAGAATCGGAAGTGCAGGAGGTCTCAAGTTCAAGGTCGGAGCAGGTCTTCGAAAGGGGGTAAACAAACTGAGGGGTAAACACCAACTGGATTCCATTCGCAAGAAGGGTGGGCGATATCGAGTCGGGGGCATAGAAAGCGGGGGCGTAAGAAACGGGCCACTCACAATCAAAAAGTGGCGAATATAGTTCCAGAACTTGTCTTGCCCATGTCAGTTGTTTTCCACGAATTATTTTAGATAAGGCAAATTTTTAACTGCACTCTATATTTAAAAATTATTATACTTTTTTGGATTTGACAAGTTAGAAACACAATTATCCAGGGCCGCCCTTAGCAGAAGCGGGGCTCTGTGCAAAGGAAGCAACGGGGCCCCTTGAATCAGATTTTAAGGTTTTTTATAGGTTGACCAGTTTTGCACCATTCTTTTTACCAATAGATTTAAAAAAAGCGCATTAAATAAATTACCTGTAGCAATGGGATAACTTTTTTAGTTTTTAAATTCATTTTTTTCATTAATATTTTAAATATTTTTTAGTTAAAAATCTGTGCAAAGTAGTCTAGTTTAAATAAAACCAAATTATAAATAAAAAAAAATCGAAGGGGACGAGATCGGAGAAAGACCAGAAGGAGATATCCTTTCAGCAGATTGTATTGATAGGGATTGATCGCCCACAAAAGGAAAATAAACCAGCTGTTTCGTCTGTCGTCTGACGCAGTAGTTCCCATCCACGTCCCGTATACGCTTTGCTTTATATAACGATTTTATAAGCATGAAATATCCTATTAAACTAAGCCAAATTTATGTCAATATTTTATAATTGTGGATAAGACAAGTTTTTGAATTGCACTCCTCAATTCAATTCTTAAGTATCTAAAACTACTGGTTTTTATCACAGTGCACTTGGTAAAGACTTACTTTTATGTATTTATGACATTTAAATATGCTATTAAATGTATTTACTTACATTTCACTAAATTTGCCTGGTTTTTTTTTTTTGGGGGGGGGGGGGCAGGGTTGGAAGATGTTAATTGTTACTTTTATAAAAGTTATTTTTTCTGAAACGCAGTTTATAATTTGAATAAAGCATAAGAAAATGGAAACAAAAAATACTTATTTTGAAAATGCATGCTGGAAAATATTAAATATTTAATATTTTAATACGTTAACTATAGTTTACTTTAAAATTCTTGAAATGTCATATAATAATAAAAACATAACTTACAAAGTTTTATCTCTTATAATTCCAGAAAGAAAACTAGTAAAGCATAAATATAAAATAAATATTCGTGATTTAAAAATGAATTTCAATTATTCTAATATATTAGCTCTAATTGACAATTGGAGACACATCCAATAAGAATAAAAATGGTAACTTTTTGTCGAAAGGACTGCTTTCTCAAAGTATATCAATGCGAAATATATCTTTGATTCCATAGAATTTTTACTCTTTTGTTATTTTAATCATGAACGAATATGAAAAAAGAATGGAAACAAGAATTACCAAAAAAGGTAGTTCAAAAGTAGATTTCTAATTCTTTTATTTAAGCCTTTTCTTCGTGATATATTTCAGAATTAAAATTGAAGTAATATAGTAAACATATATTTTAACTAAATTTTAACTTACAAATTTAAATATACAATGTTATTTTTTATATGTGCGCATTTAAATATTTTCTTAATGATAAAATAATAGAAAAATTTTAACATTATTTTTACATTCAAACGCTTCAATTTCATTTTATGATTTGGAAACGCTATATTTTGTCATGATCAAATTTTTTTAAAAAATGTTTTTTCTATGGATTAAGGAGCACATTTGTGAACTTTAAAAAAAATTTAAGTAATATTTCTTGTACTGCAATTTTAAATGAGTTTTTTTACGATTTGTAAAAATGTATTCGCATTCGAAAGTACTATTAAGTTTTCATGAATTTATTTTCCACTTACCTGGCATAATTATGTTCCTTCTTTTCCTTTGATTTCTTGAGTAGCTTTGTAAGATGACTGCACCTTGGGCAAGTTTTGGTGTTGGAATCCTGATTGGCCAAAATCAAAAGTTTGTGAAACTTCTTCTTGTCAGCCACATTCAAACGAGCGGAGACTTCATCTCTGTGCACGTAGGCATTGCACTCCGTGTTGCAACATTCGATTTTCACCAGACCCTCATCCACTTTGGCCGAGAAATAGCTTTGGAGACAATTGAAGCACGCTGCGAAACGGCAACAGGCTCGGCGATACAACCACTGGGTGTCCAAGCAAACGCCGCACTCTTTGAATTCCCAATCTCCTACTGGGTAGTGTGGGAATGGCTCTTGGGGACTGATATCATCCGGGAGCAAGTCCAGAACATCCCGCAGCCCGCGCGGATTGTCCCAGTCCATGACTTCGTGATTGTCCAGCAGCCTCTCCAGGACCAGCCTCATCTCCGACAACTCTCTCACGATCGCATCATCCGAAGTGATATCCGACTGAAAGTGAGTAGGGCGGCTCTCTGGCTGCTTGGCCATCGCTCTGGGAAAGTAGTTTTCGAAAGTGTACTCGTCTCCATCATCTTCAGGCCAGTCGACAGTTGAAGACGGGCCGGCGTCTTCTTTGTTGAGTTCAGAAGATGCATACTTCTCGTGAGGGATGCTGACTTTAGCCCAGAAGTTGTCTTCTTCCTCCTCACTGTTGAGGCTCCAAGTGTCTTCGGGAAACTCCTTCTGAACGAACTCTTCCGGATCTGACTGGGGATGATACCTTCCAAGCTGTAGGGACACAGGGCCTGCCGAAACCACAAAACAGTCTAGAAGAAAATGAACGTGATCCATTGACATCGGTCCGTCGAGGGGTATTAACCAGTTTTTCATGTACGAATACTTGAAGCGGTAGGATCTGCGCTTGACTGGAAGAGATCCCTTGATGTAAATTGACTTAACGGGTACTGGTAACGGTACTGGCCAACTTTTTATGTAATCAGCAGATGCTTCGGAAGTCAGTATCTTCAAAGGGGATCCTTTGTCCTCGTTTTCATTTTCTTGTTCTATCACATCGGTACTTTCCATATTTTGGTAATAAAAAATTTCTATTCACAAGAGGATTAGCGATTTTCGCAATATTTTTAACGCCAAACTTTGTTGTCATCAGTTTATTTTTTATATAATTTTATCCGCTCACCGAATCTCTAACAGTGCATTAAAACCTAAATGCAGCACCATCCCGGGAACTCATAGCAAATCTAATGTTTTGCCGCGCTTTATCCTGCGCGCAAAAGACGAAGAATTTTGAGGTGAATTGATGGGAACGAACCTCTCCGCGGATCAATCATCAATCCCCATATCTGAATGTCAATCGAGTGCGATTACTAGGAAGAAGTATCTGCGAAGTTTTCTTCCTACGAATCCCCGACGGAGAATCTCTCCGCAGAGAAGCTGCGACCGACTGTAAACATCGGAGGAAAAGCGGCGATTACTTCCTAGCTGGGAACAGGTTTCCCTCTCACGTCGAAGGGTTGCCCGCTTGCTTGCAGCAGCGCGCCAACGTGACTCCAGAAATCTCGCCAAGCTCGCAATGAATAGTGAATGGGCACAATTCCTCGCTAAATATAAATGTTCCGGGATTTTCCCGGGAAAATGCCCAGGAGTAGCTCATCAAAAAACAGAACCGTATGTGTGTTTTGTATAATTGGTAGGTATGTGTGTAGGGAAAAGTATATTTCTGGAATTTTAATTTAAAATTGAAAACTCATTGTTGAAACTACAATTTTTGTTCAATTTTGTTTAAAAAAAATTGTACTATTCAACCTTTAAAAGCACAGTTTTTAAGTCCCGTTGGCGGCGATTTAAAAGAAATTTCAAAGTATATATATATATATTTTTGTTTCTCAAATTTTCCTCATTTCTCTAAATTAAAATTTTAAATTGAAGATCTACTTCAGACAAGACCTTTACTTTAGAATACCCATGAAAAGATAAGTCATAGTCTAAATTAATAATTTATAACTATAATTGTTTCATTCAGTAAAAAATAATTGATAACAGAGTTTTAAAATAAAATGAAACAATATGGAAAAATTGAGTTTTGCATTTAACTTGTAGTATAAATTTTAAGAAGTTTTCCAAATTTCGAAAAATATTATTTCAAGGAAATTTTTGTTAACATTCGTTTCGCATAAATGACCGTCATTTCAAATATTTTCGAGCAATCGTTTAGTATAATTTTTTTATAGACCAAATACCTTTAAATTTGTACTCAATTAAAGATGACATGCTCTTTTGAAATTAGCCTACTTCAGAGTTGAGTTCAACACAATTAGGTAATGACGATTTTCATCTTGATGTTCGAATGTCTCCTTTTTCAGTGATCATGGGTGTTTCCAATAAGGCTTCAGTACTCTAATAGCACAGAAAAACAGTGAATTCCTTATTATAGGAATTTAAGTCTTAACTGTTAAATAATTCTTCCGTTAAATAATTATTGGAATATATTGATTTTAAAAATTAAAAGTAATAACTATTTTTACAGATATATATTTTGAATTATTTTTTAATGTATTATATTTGAAACTTCTTGTTATTTCGAGCACTTTTTCTGAATTTAAACAGCATAGGCATTACTGATAACTAAATATCCACGAATGGAAATACGTATATATTATGCTCAAAAGTTTTATTTAAATTCAATAATATTAAGAACATCAAATAATTGAGTAGCACAATTCCAAAACTGCTCTGTTCATGTCAGTTGATTTCTAAGAATCAATAGGATTATCATTATTTTGGTTAAGGATTTTGGAAATGCATACTTCATTTTAAATATCATTATTTTTTTTTTTTAAAGCTGGCAATTTTGAAAACACAATTACTCCTTTATATATTACTCCGTTACATACACTACTCCGGTATAAATTGAATTATGAAAATTTAATTAGTACAACATACAAGCAAAAACTTCAGTTATCGGACAAACAATGCGTTTGGGTAAGACAGAATTCAGAACGACCACTCAAAAGTTTATTCAATTTTAGTAGGATAAAATCTGTTATTGATCTAAAATTTCGTTTACTGAATTATCATTGAATTGTCATACATAATTGTATTGGGATATAAAATATATAAATATTATCATAATTATGGATACCAAGACAAGTTTTCGAATTGTTCTTCTCAATTATTATCATTGTTAAAAACTTTATTGAAAAACAATAATAGAATATTTAAGAATTACATAAAAATTAGAGTTAGTACAGGATATGGAAACCTATGTACAACCTGATTTTTCCGTATATTAACGTTGCCCGTCATAAAATTGCGGGGAAATGACACAATTAAATAAATTATAAAAAAGGGTAAGGTTCAACCAGTAGTGTGTTGATTTTGTGCATTTTGAAAATAAATAGTTTAGCAGAAAAGTATTTCGCTTCTTAAGAAAATTGTTTATTGGAATATTGATTGTTAAGCACGCCAAACCGTCATTTGCTTATATCGTAAAGAATAATATTTTTAACTTGTGCGCAACCACAAATGTTATCGGGTGTGGTTTTGAATGCATAAAAATTTACAATTGCCGTAATTGTAAATTATCCCTCTGTCTCGACATATCCTAAAGAGGGTAGTTCTTGTGCCGTAAAACACCAACCACACATCAATTAAAAAGAAATGAAAATTGAACATTGTTTTGAAAACAATCTTCTTCAATGCTTTTTTGACACTTTTTCATGTGAAATATTTTTTATTGCATTGACAGATGAATTTTTGGGAAACTTTTGTACACATCCAATAAGTAGAGTTCAATGAATACTAGTTGATGGAGAGATCTCTAAGAGACTCAATATAAGCTTGAGTCACCACTTGCATTTTTTGATGGATATTTAGCAGGGAAGACAGGTGATAGCGGATAGCGGTTTTAAAACGCTATAACATTTAAATTATTGAATTAGTCTGATAGCAAGTTGTTTATTACTGTCAATAAATAAATAATATATAAACAAATCAATTAATATTAAGGATTTTTTTATTTATAAAAGAGAAATTTAACCCTTTCGCTTCCGGTGGTTTACCAATAAAACCATCTATTGACGAATTTGTATGATGAGACTCAGTGGTTTTCAAGGTAATCACATGCGTGAATAGGAACCGTAGAGCGCAATCTGTTGGAGTAAAGAACAGTGAACAATTCAAGAGTCTCTCTCACAGAGAATTATGCAAATATACGAGTATATATATATATATATATATATATATATATATATTGATATTGTGATTTTTGTTAAAATATTTCAATATTCGAAAAAAATTTTGATAATAAATTAAATATTTATAGCCTTAATTAAGCTTGATGTTCCAAAATGGAAATTGAATGCTCCATTGAACCTTTATGACGCTGCATTCATGTTTTTATTTTTCTAAATGAGGGATTCAAAAATTCTATAAAAAAATTAGGTGAACATAATGGTGAAAAATATGATAATTCCAATAATCTCACAAATTATAAATTTATATTAAAAACAATTAACTTATGTTGCCGGATAAAAAAATAATTAAAATTAAATAAATAATAGATAAATCAGAGGTTGATCATATATAACTTATTTGGTTCATTCAATACATTTAAACTTATTTTAGTTAACGTTGTAATGATTAAATAAGATTTAAAGAAAATCTTAATTTTAAATAAAATTATGTATAGTGAATTCTTAAATGTTGTATTTAGCCCCATTATTCTTACGTTTAATATATTTTCAATCTTATAATAGTTGTACTTTTAAAATAATTTGTACTTTTAATAAATAATCAATGTAATAAAATATTAGGAATTCAACAGATAAATGTCATGGTAAATTAAAATTACTTCAATAAATATTGCTTTCACTTAATATTACTTTAACTTAATTTTACTTTCTCTGAATATTATTATCACTTAATATTACTCTCACTTAATATATATTACTATCACTTAGTAATATTTTCATTTAATATTACTTTTACTTAATTTTATTTTCACTTATAAACAATTGTACATAATAATATTAGGTACAATTGATTGTACATAATTAAAATTTAAAAATACTGAATTTGTATTAGCCATTTAGGAGAAGCAGGATGGTAAAGAAACTCGGCATAATACCAACATGGATACATTCACACAAACCAACTACGGTTTTTAAAGTGCATATAATGACAAAACATTAACAAACGAAAATGTCAAGAAATTTAGTCGTTAAAGCCGTTAGAGATTTTGACAAAGATCGAAAGCATCTTTTGAATTTAAATTTTCGATTGTATGTTTACCCATAAAAATATAAATCTTTGATGAATGTAAAAATGGGTCTATCGATCTGGGTCAATTGTCTTATTGTCTATGTTTGCGCAATTGTAAAATATTTAATGAACATCTATGATTATCTTACGTATAATTCTTCATTGAATCAAAAGTGAAGGCTTAGCAACAACTATTGGAACATATCTGCGTTTTTAAGTACTTCCAAACCTGCAATTTTAATATAGTTTTAAAACTATCACTTTGATTATATTGATCCTTTAAGAACACTAGAATCCTAACTTAAATATAAATCACAAACATAAATTTTCATATTTTTGACTTAGCGGTTTGTCTACATATTTTAGGAGTTTTCTTCAGCTGTAAAAACACTCAAGGTAAACAGATAGATAATGTTTGTTTTTAGGTTTCTGCTTCCAAGACTGCGGAACCTTATTAGCCATCCTACTGTCTGTCTGCCGTCTGTCTGACAGAGTTCTCTTATACTCAGAATGAAAGGAAGTACCTTTCAAGAACTTTGCGGTGCAATTTTGACCTTCATGGACCCCCCTTACGTTCGGTGAATTTCGGCAAAACAATTTTACGCAGAATGCCCGCAAAAATAACAATTGTTTTTAAAAATCAGTCAAGTGCGAGTGAGGGTTCCGTACTAGTATTATCATCAAAATGTTAGCATTAGCAAACCCGCATTAATTAAGATATATTTAGATGGTTCGGCTTTGCACTTGATCTAATAAGAAATAAAAAAAATATTTGCGGGGTGTGTATGTCGCTTCTAACTTGTAGGCAGCCAAATGTCAGTATTAATGCATTGGGTGATAACAAACATTAAAATAGTGATACATTTATTTCAATGGATTGTGAAATATAAAATTAGTGGATTCAGAAAATTATACTTTATTTTTTTCAATATTTCTTCTTATTGTGTCTGCTAGGTATCCATTGCACTTTTGAAAAGTTGAAAGCATATTCATTCTGGTTTAAGTTGTTTTCAATATTTCACCCATAGAATATGAAATTCATCAGTATATTTCATATCACAACACATAAATACATAAACATCGTCTTTAAATACAAAATACGTGAGCTGCATTCCATAACCCAAAAAGATTACAGAAATTGAAATTTTGATGGTTCAGCTGGAGCTATTCCTGTAAAATGAAAATCTCCAGAAAATACTCTCTACCATTTTTATTTACATATAAACAGAAAAAGATACAAAAATATAGTTTATGGTAATCTTCTTTTGTTTGATTATATAAAACCCGAAAAAAACACTTCGAATAATTTACTAATACATGAAATATGCTTTCGAAGAAAATTATTTATTATACAAAAATTAAAATAAACTATGCTTATAGTTAGTAGTTACCATTTGAAGTTGAAAGCTTATATTTTATTTAACCGTTGCATACTTTTGTTATATGATGCAGTGGCGTAACGTACGGTCCCGCAAGGACAGCTTTGCGGGGGGGTGGGGGGGGAATTGCACCATGGGGTAAAGAATCGAGAATATGTGTTAGACAGACAGGACCAACCTGGCTGGGCCTAGAACCTGTAGTTGTCCAACATTATTTGTATTCGTATATTGATAAAAGCAGTGCTTTTTATAGCCCAAAATTTCAAGGGGTCAAGCTTTAGATTTTATGAATCTATCACAAATTACTTGAGTGATTAATTTAGTTTAATTCATTGTGTATTCGATATTATTTAAAAATATCATATTTCTACGCAACGGTAGAGCGATAATAAAAAAAATTCAAATTCTGTTTTCAAAATTAAAAAAAATAAAAAATTATGATACTTTTTATTGAGTCATTGAAATACTTTCTTTGTGTAAATTTGAATAGTGTATTTTTAGCGTTTCCACTAAAAGTCTTTAAAGAACAGACCACTAGTTCCTATTTAGTTGTAATGGCTATATCTCACAAACTATTTTAAACATCAATAGAATTATTATATGCTATTTCCTTAAAAATCATGTACTATATTAGTTAAGATTTTTAGTTTGATGAGTAGCATGGATTAGGAAAAAGAGCTAACAAAATATTTCGAAATTATAAATTTTGAAGCTTTTCTTTGTCGTTGATTTGAAATAAATTATAAATTAAAATGTGCAGTCATACTTTACTTAATGAAAAAGCATAGATATCTCACACCTTGAAAATTATAAATTGATTTTTGAGATGCTAATTGTGACTCTGATTTCCGACTCAATAATGTAATTTCTCAGAATGTAATTTCTGCGATCGTTAAGGCTACTTTCGTTATATTTGACAATTAGCTTAATATTGAATCACGTGACTTTGGACGAAACAAGAACTCTCACATTTTGAACGAAAGTCATTTACTCAGATTCCTTTTCGGCCCTTTTCTGGTTCATCAGCTCATGTTTGGTGTTATACTCATATTGTAAGGATTAAATCGAGTCTTCTTGGCCGAGTGGATAGAACATTGGACTCATGATCAGCGGTTCGAGTCAGCTCGTCGATGTTGAATTCTTATATTATTTAAAAGCGTTCTAAATTTTAACGAAATTAATTTTGTTAAAAACCAATAAAATGAATTTCCTCAGTTTGACGAAATATTTAATCGGAGCATATAGCAAGCGTCTGTTTCCTCAAAAATGGCAAAAGTTTCGTCAAATATGCATTTTTAACAGCGTTTCAGTAGACTTAGCATATGTTGTTTAACTCTAAGGTGTATATGATATTAATAATTAGTTTATAATTCCTTTGTAGCATAGATTTTCACATAAAGCTATTACGGAAATATGCTATACCTTGGTGCCCATTCGTGTCGTTTATTTGATCTAAATTAAAATTTAAAATATACGTTCATGCTCTAATTAATGAGTTGAAACCTTACACTGGAAATTGGACATTTATTTTTGCGATCCCGATATGCTACTGTTTTATTAAGCTATACAATTTTAAATACGCTTTTCAATTTCGGATTATCGTAATATTTAATTTGTGTAAATTTGAAACATGTACGCTTTCTCGTTTTTGAGGTTTAAGGTTATGATGACAGACAAATGAACTCAAAAGCATCGTCAATAGAATTCCGTAGTCCCTGAGAATCTTAAAAATAATTCAAATTAATTTAACTAAATTATCGGGAAAAAAAATGAATTAAATTTCAAACAATTGAATCGATGAGCAGAAGAACAGTACTAATGCAATGTGACTTCGTTAGACTGTACTGTTCTATTTCTCACCGATTTAATTATAAAAAATAAAACTCACAAATCATTTTCGAATTACCTACATTAAACTTCTCGAATCCACGTTTCTTCATGAGTTTACAATATTTCGTTAACTAATAACCATGGTCTCTCATCGAAGGGTAGGCGTAATAGCTTTACTGGTGACTACACTGCCCAATACGTATAAATATCCTTCTTCTCTCTACCGTGGCGCAGTTTGGCCCTTTTCAGCAGGTGCCATTTCCTGCGCCTACCCTTTCTCATCACTTACCACAATAAGCTAAATGCGGATCTCAAATTGTTCTCTCTTGGACAGAGAACTTCGAGGAAATAAATCTGTCTTTATTCATAGAAAAGGGTTCTTCTTTAGGAGACTATCCAAGCGAATGCCCATTTTCACTACATAGGCGATTCATTTGAAGAAAATGTCGCGAGGAGTTACATAGAATGTCTTATTGGAACTATCATTTTCACAAACTGCCAAATGCCTCCTGCTCCAGAAAGAGTAAAATTTCAGTCTCTTGTTGATATTTTTAAATTTATTACTACAATATGTCATCTTGCACCTCCGTGTCATGTCACTCAGATGATATGACTGTAATTTTCTAACACGTCGTCTAATTAAGAAAATATATTTGAAACTTAATGTTCCTACAACAACAACAATGTTCCTAAACAAATATCTCTAATACTAAATAGTAAAGTATATTATATTTTAATACATTTTTTAGTTTGCTTTAGAACGATTAGAAGTATTGTCATGCATTATTTTCTTGTCTCCGTGCCCCAAACATTAAACCTAATTTTTTATTAATAAATAGCAGAAATCTGATCAAATTTCATTTATTAACATTAAAACATAATCTTTCTTGTTTCCCTAAGTGAGAAATATACAAGGTTTTTTTTTATGTCGAACAGATGTTATTGTTGAAAAACAAGTGTTATTCTGAATGCTTACCTTCGTAAACTGTTAATTTTTATAAGCAAAATAACATACAATATATATCTTAATACGTTGCAATACTTTTCTTAATCTTCAGGTATTTTTTATTAAAAAAATAAAGTTTTTATTCTCAATAAATATCCACTTAAGCTTATTTTAAGCTCTGCGTCTCCCCTCCGGGATTGTTCTTCCTGAATTTTATTCGCACGTAGGCTAAAGCAATGGATTTTACATTTTGCTTCACTTATTATGCTAGCAAATATATATGGTGCATCAAATATATAGATTAAACTATGATAAGCCCATTAACAGATTTGTCAATAACCAAGTGTCTCATATTTTTGTCATTTTGATAAAAGAAGTATCTCTTATCAATAATTCAAGTTTTCCTATTAAATATAAACTATCTATTTATATAAAGTGGATCACACACAAAAAAACAACTAGGAAGAAAGATAAACTAGTATTTCTAGGAACAGTAGACCTCGCGACCCAAAAAAGTATTCATATACGGAGACAATTCATGCCAAATTTGAAGAAAATCGAACGCGTTTGTTCGTGATTACTTAACAAACAAGTTTGCAGACAGACAAACAGACGGAATGCCGAATGGTCGAGTAAATACAGGACTTTACTAACGCTTGGTCAACTAATCTAAATAAATAGTGAATCGTTACTTCACTCCATTAATTTACAAAACCATTTTATGTTTATTAAAAATTTAAATATTTTTGCAGAATCATGTATATTTATGAATTATTTGAGGTAGTTTTGAAACATCACTTTATCTGGAGAATGACGTCCATTTGCAAAATTCTAGATGTTTAAATGTGAATTCTTGTTTTCAGGATTACATCGAAGTCAAACTCTTTCTGTTATGAAAATTTATGCTTTGTTATTATATTTAACCTTTTGAAGTGTAACATGAATAATATTTACAAAAGAATTCAGTGTAAAGGTAGTTAAAATATTTATTCTGTCACATAGATATGCATACACTACTCTAATAATGTCCTGTGGTAAGATATGAGTTGATTTCACACCATTAGCACAATGATGAGTGCTTGCTCAACCAACTTCCCTGCTATCAGGATGTTAAAGAGATAAAACTGTAATTGAATTAAACTATTTTGTTTTCTTTTGAAACTGTGTCCTAGCATAATTGGAAGAATTTGCATGAAATGTTTTGAAATCTGTTATGTTATAATATTATGATATGTTTTGTTTCAAATAAAAGATAATTAGATTGTATTTGTTTGTTGAATTACAATAAAATATGAGAAAACATTAATTCTAAAAAAATTCTTAAAAAACCAAAAAGGGTTTTAAAAAATGCATTTTTAAATCGTTTTCTGTAAAACATTAGTGCCATATAATAATATAATTTATTATATATATCATGCGAGACATTATTAACTTTCATTTAAAATAAACAGCAGTAAAATCCGAATCCTTAATTGGCAGATATGACGGAATATGTAACACAATCTTTGTTCAAAAGTTCAAAATGGCGATCTTCAGTACGTCATAATATCTCGTATTATTTTTATCCGATTAGCTTAAAATTCGCTTTAAATGAAACTAATTTAATTATCTTCCTTTGTGTTTTATAAAAAATTAAATAAATGTTACATTTTATTGAAATTGTCTAAGTTTCGAAATTTTGTCACAAATTTCTTATGGAATAGAAATTATTTTAATATAAAAACGGCATATGGAAAAAAATTCACTGTTAAAAAAAGATACTTAAAAATAAGTAAAATGTACTAATTTTTGATTACATTCTATGCTTATCATAGCTCCGAATAAATAAGTTCCATTTTTGAAAAAGACATACAATCAAAATTGAGTAGAATGAATAAAAAGAGCAGTTGCTTGCCTACATAGGTTTCCTTCATAAATCACTCAATAAATTTCAACAAATACAATCAGGAGAAACAGGGAAATTCGTCTACCTGATATCGTCTACACCGAAGTCTAGTGTCTTATCCGTTGTACTACCAGAGCGACGCGAAGAAGTTATAAACAGAAGTAATGTTAAAAAGACGTGGCAAAAAAATGGGAAGTTAGATAATTGTGTCGTAATAACTCAGTTTCCATTTAAGCAATCGACATCAAATAATATGGAAAACCATCTTCTGAACAAATATTTTAAGTTTCCCAGGTCGCTATGTTCAGATGACTTGAACATAATCTGATATTATCAATATTAAACCATACTGCCCATTTTTGCTAAAGTATGATTACTTAAATTTGAGTACGTCATCGCTCATTTACAATGTAATTGTACTCAAAGAAAAACGAGTACGTCCATGTACTCATTTTTAAGTACATTTATTTTAAAGTGTTTGATGTATATGTCATGAGGCATAATATTATCTATCATTTACAACAAACATATATGAGTTCGAAGAATTTTAAAAGAAGAAAAGAAGGAATATGTAATGAAACATTTTTGCGGAAATTTAAAAAGTGACATATTTTACCCCTTCAGCTCGCTATATTTCGGAATAACACAATGCAATTAAGTAGAGTTTTCAAAAACTGCTAATACAAAGGTCTTAGTTTTATTGACTCAAATTTAAAAACTTTAATTTCTCTCAAATAAATTTTCAAAATGTATTTAAATTTTCAAAATAATGACAGATAACGCTCTTATAATGCGCGTATTTCTTAGCCTGTTAACAGTATCCAATTGGATCAGTTTTAATTGCTAATATAGGCTCATTTAGTTGATTTATTAGTAGTAATTTAAGCATTTAATCTCTTTTATTTCAAAAATCTAAAAAAGTGTTTAAAAAATCTTTTAAATGCGTAATAAAAATAAACATTTTATTTTAAAAATATCTGTACTTGTATGATTAAACCTCTCCCTAATTGGGAAAGAAAATACGAGGAAAAATGTTTTCGGTAACTTAAACTACAAACTCTATTAGCTCTAATGATATTAGGATTTATAAAAATCTACGCTGTTAAAAATAGGTACTCAAAAATAAGTGAAATGTACTCCTTTTTTATTACATTCGATGCTTATGATAGTTCCGAATACATACCTAAGTTTAATTTTTGAAATAGATATGTGCTCAAATATGAGTAAAAATGAATAAAAATAGCAGTAACTTGCCTACATAGGTTGCCTTTATGAATCACTTTCAATAAATATCGACAATATAGAGCCCATATCCTCGGGCACCGGAGACCAGTGTCTTATCCATTGTACTACCAGGGCGACGTGAAGAAGTTATAAACAGAAGAAATGTTAAAAAGGTGAGCCAAAAGAATAGAAAGCGAGATAAATGAGTTGTAATAACTCAGTTTCCATTTAAGCAATCGACATCAAATAATGTGGAAAACCATCATCTGAAAAACTATTTTAAGTTTGTCACGTCCCTTCGTTAAGATGACTTGAACAGAAGCTGAAATCAGCAATATTAAATCACACTGCTCATTTTTTAGAAAGTACGGTTGTTTAAATTTGAATACGTCATCACTTATTTACGATGCAATTGGACTCAAAGAAAAACGAGTAGGTTCAGGTACTCATTTTTAAGTACTTTTTTTTATTGTGTAGTGCCAAAAGTTCTAGATAGCTGAAGCCATGTGCCTAATCAACATTGTTTCTACTCTTTCCCCCTATATACTTTTTGTTAAAAATTATAAAACTCCTGATCAGCGACCATACATATTAGTTTTATCCCTTTTTTTTAGATAAATATTTTTAGAACGCGTCGTCACACTTCATTCAAAACGAGCCATTTTGTAGACCAATGGTTCCCTTACCTTTAGACGGACCACTAACTCATAATTTCAGCAAGTCGCGGACCACCCCCTTCTAGTACCCCTTCTACTTAAGTACTAAATATAATATAGATACAAAATATATCTCTTTTAATAAAAACTTATTAATTTTGTAAATAAATTTATTAATTACAAAAGTAAATAGTTTTTAACGTTGTATGTTTTATTAAGGTAACCTTTCAACATTTAAATAATTAATGATATATTTGAACATGCCTTTTGTTCACCAACATGAATATTTTTTACCCCAATTTGTATATTTAATAAAAGATTTTTAGCAGTAATAAATAATTATTTAAAGTAACACTCATTCAAAACTGAAAATTGGCGAATTTCATTTAATAAAAAAAATTCTTAATAAATATATTAATCCTAAAATATATTAATAGACTGATAATAAACCAACGAAGAACAAAAATACTATCTCCAACAAAAATATACATACAGCACTCATTTTTAATTATATAAAATCAAAGCAAGCACATGGAAAAGATAACATGAGGATACAATTTTGCTTTCTTTATAGCACATAAATTTTATTTTTAAATTTCGATTTTTCTAGTTTTAAAAGGGTTTTCCGTTTATGAAAATGTAAAAGGAAAATATATGCATGGGATTGGAAATGTCACAACGGACCACTGAAAACCTTTTCGCGAACCACGGGATGGGAACCACTGTTGTAGACAGTACGATTTGTCTTTACTGACCAAATAGTAGTATAAGAAAAAGAAATTCTTCAAGTTGTATACGAGAAGAGATATTTGTCATTCCGTTTCATCCTAAA
The DNA here is from genome assembly GCA_963932185.1 of Troglohyphantes excavatus. Lineage (NCBI taxonomy): Eukaryota > Metazoa > Arthropoda > Arachnida > Araneae > Linyphiidae > Troglohyphantes > Troglohyphantes excavatus. The sequence goes on along the minus strand of OZ010672.1, from coordinate 73,780,647 downwards.
CTAATTTTATTTCCATAAAAACAAAAGTTACGCGGTACATTGTATAATGTGGGTAAGATGAGAAACTTTTAATACTATGATAAAACTTTCAACTTCGGGATATTCTTAAGAGATATCACAAACATATTATCATATGCATAGGGAATGTAGAACTAATTTTATTCGAAAGAAAACTCTTAAACGGATTTCTTGTGATTCAAGTATGCGCTTTCACTCTCTCTCTCTCTCTCTCCATTTCACCTAAATTCCGTAAAGAGATTAAATAAATATGCCTAAATTAAAATAAGTTGGCCCATTAAAAACTGAACGTACATCGTGATATGCGTATTATAAGGATTATGAGTCTACTAAAAAGAAATTTCGTTACCATCTCGCGAATCTATGTCGTAAGTACATATTTGGAATATTATGAAGCAATTTCATTAAAAAAATCATTTCCCAGTTATACTTATACTTTAAAGGACAACTTAATTTGCAAAAATTCTGAAAAGATCAATTCCGGTTTTTTTACAAAAAAGAACAAAATTCAGTCAACACATTCTAAATTAATGAACACTAATTATTATATGTGTTCGAAATTCTGAAAACCCGTTTTATTCATCAATAGCAGATAAAAAATCTCTAAGTCAAGAAATTTTGACCTGGTCAATTGTTCAAAATATTTGATATGAGAAAAATTATAGCCTGTGCAAAGGAAGCATCGGTTGAACCAGATTTTAAGTTTTTTTTATAGATAAACCAGTTTTGTGCACCATTATTTTTATCAATAGTTGAAAAAAGAGCATTGCATAAATTATCTGTTTCAGTTTTTTTATTTGCTTTTTAATTAATTTTTTTATTATTATTTTTAAAAAAATTGTTAAAAATACGTAGCAAATTAGTTTAGTTTAAATAAAATTAACTTATAGGTTTAAAAAAATCATCTAAGGGGAAGAGCAATGCCAGAAGGGTTTTACGTGAGATGTCATTTCAGCAGATTTTATTCATATGGAAACAAAAGGAAGATAAACAAGCTGTATCGTCTGACGCCGTGGTTCCCATCCACGCCCTGTAGTACTTTGTTTTATCTTATGATTTTATACGCATACGCGCCTAGTTGCCTATTAAACGAATCCAAATTTATACCAACCGTGCTGTTTGTCACCGAGTTGTGTCGGAATGGACACCTTAACATATTTATAACCCGATTTCCTAGGTAAATTATTTATTGACGTTTCACGTTAAAAACCTATTTTCTAAATTTTTGTAAAGAAATTATTCCCTTGTCAACGCGGGGCTTCACATAAAGCGCTGGGCCCTGTGGGACGGCACCTGTGGCGCACCCCTAAGGGCAGCTCTGCTTACTGGAAACTCGAAATTGTTGGTAATAGCCATTTGACTTGAAAGTTGTTTAAGTATTACAAAATTCTTGAAATTGATATTGGATGATTTATTGAAAAAGATTAAATGAATCTCTATTCCTCTTTTTTTACCATTACCAATTGATACTCATATTCGAATTTGCACTATATTTTATTTGGACATAGCCATTAAATACCAAGCACTTATAAATTAAGAATTCAAAAAAAAATTGCAATAAGACCATGCTGGAAAAATATTTGAATACGCATTTTTGTTAAAATTATTATTTGAAGTTTAGAAATGCTTCTTATTTTAAGCTTATTATTTCTTGATTATTCATATTATCTACTTTTTATATTTCTCGTAATTTAATTTTTTTATTACTATTAAAAATGTGCAATTTTATTTCTCAATATAAATGCAACTATATAACACATCATTTTTAAAAATATACAGGCTATATTTATTAAAACGTCTATAATAAGTACTATAAATAATTTTTACATATAAAAAATTATTATTCATATAATTAGCCTTGATATATATACTCTTTATTATTCATATAATAGATAATTTTTATTAAACATAGAATTCATTTTAATAGTTTGGTTGACTGTTTGGATTAACATCACAACAAAGTTACGCATATAAACTTTAAAAATTGGAATTAATTAAAAAATTTAAATATTAAAAAAATTTGAGAAAAATTAAAGTTTTTAAATTTAAGTCAGTAAAACACACACATTTCTATTAGCATTTTTTAAAACAAAGTATTTCCAATTGTGTTGATTTATTCGGAAATATACCAAGTTGTGGGAGTATATTTGTCACTATTTTAAATTTCCGCAAAAATTTTTTGTTGTATTTAGTTACTACCTTAGTTTCTACTATTCAAATTCTTTGAATTCATATCTGTTTGTTGTAGATGATAGGTATAATCTTATGCCTCATTACATATATATCAAATTTGCTTTCCATGTGCTTTTATATTAAAACTTTTCAATCCCATAAATATATGACAAAATTTAAAATTTTTAGGCAATTTCTCTAAAATTTAACGATCTTTTTAAATTATAAATCATAAATAAAGATAATTAAATTAGGTTTCATTTAAAGCAAATTTTGAGCTAATCGGATAAAAACAATATGAGATAGAGTGTATTTACGAATTATAGTTATATTTTGAACTTTCACACAAAAATTGTGTTACATATCTGTCAATCACCGATTCGTATTTGACTGCTGTTTGTTTTAAATAAAATGGTACAATGGTACAGTTTTAAATAAATTAAATTATATTTTATATGCCGCTATTATTTTACAAAGAGGGATTTCCAATATATATATATATATTTAAAAAAAAATTTGGTTTTTTAAGAATTATTAATTTTTTATGTTTTGTTGTAATTAAACAAATAAATCCAATTTAATCAACTTTAATTTGAAACCCAAATAGATCTGATCGGATAAAGGGAACGCAAGATATACAGCCTCAATAAATCACAATCTGACGCCATTTTGAATAGCCGCCGTTTTTTAAAGCTACCATCCCAAAAGGGAAATCATGGTTTTTTGCACTACGTATGACCTAATAAACAAACTGTAGAAATTTGGTCTAGTCCCGCAAAATTATTCATCAAAGTTCTTTGGCACACGGACTTATCATTATTCTTATATGAAAGGTCGTTGAATATGCATTCGTAGTTGATTACGCACTTGTAAATATCGAGTTCTTTATTGTAAAAATATTTTTTTAAATTTCTTAATAATATAAATGGTTAAATTTCCCAACTGCTTTTCACAATCAAAAATATGTTATAATTACCATAGTGCTTTTCGAGATAAAATGTATTTCTACAAATACATTTTATTTATTTATTTGAAATTATTTCGAAAAGTCTGACATCAGTGGCGCCGGAACCGGTATGGCTACTTTTATCTAAATACTGTGCTGTAAAAAATATTTTTAAAAAAATGCTCAAATGTTAAATAGTAAAGACGCCATTTTCCCTCATGCCATACCTATTTGAAATAAGTTCCGGCGCTACTGCCTGAGATTAAAAAAAAAGAGTTTTTCGTCAAAACATGAATTACTTTTTATAGTTTAGATTAATATGTACTTTTTGTTTGATATTTTAATATATTGGATCTTACCTATAATTTCGAAATTATCAAAAATAAGATCGTTCAAAGTGGGACAGATACTGAAATTTAAATTTGAAATTTTAACACTGCTTCCTACATCCATTTCCACATGTTACAGTTTAATTTATACAGACTTTAAATTACGTGTTGGAATGTAAATCGATGGAAATGTGGAACACAAAATTGGTTATTTTGACAATTTTTTTGTAAGTGGATTTAGCCCACATTAAACGTATCGGTTATATTTCTTTTTAAGTTAAAAGATAAATAATGTAAAGTTTGTGGATTTTCGGCTTAGTGGTTCTTTATATCACTGCACAGTTATAATTAACCAAGTGCAGAATTAAAATATTTTTTTACTTTATTCACATTTTTTTAAATATGCATATTATTTTCTTATTCTAAAATATTTTTATTTTCCACCAGAGTATATTTTTTTAAACGAATCTTAAAATCAACCTTTAGTTACACCGTCTAAGTTTTATCCGACTCCAGGAAGAATTTGAAACACTTATTAAAATATTCTTTTGTCCTATTGATCCCATAAAACAATCTCCAATACGATTTCATTCATAATAATGTTCGTTCAATGTCAATCTTTCCAGATTTATTGCAGAATCCCTGATTTGCGCACTTCTCATACCACTGAAAATCATTGGGACAGCAATGGCCATAAATCGCACTTTTGGCGACCGTTTGTTAATTTCGATTAAAATGTCGACCGTTATTTAAGAGTCTTCAAAAAATGTCTTCAGATATGAACAGATCTTTGTTATTACAGCCATTCCATGATAACTGCTTTTTTTCGGAGAGGACATTTTTGATTATTTTTTACATTCTTACTAAAAAATTTTTAAGAATAATTTATATATTTAATATTATTTTAAAGTTCTTATAAAGGAATAAACTAATAAAATATACCAGTGGGTTTATTTTACGTAACTTAACATATTATAAAATAATAAAAAACTGTTTCGGAGAAACTGGAAAATTTATCTTAAATTAAGTTACCTGTTTCAGCTGTGATCTCTGCTCTACACTGTTAAAAATTTCAGTTCAACGAACGATGCACCATATATTGGTGCAAAACGGAAGTCTGCAGCAAACTATCCCATATTATGGTGGAATCTAGGTTGAACCAAAAATCCTTTATCGGAAAAAAGCGGAGGTTTCACCGATAATTGGTTTAACTTCTCTTTAACTGCAACCGAAATTTTTGCTGTCGCTACATCAACAAACCGGGGAATCCCCTCCAAGAAAGACAACGACAACCAAGGGGATTCAGTGGCTAAGTGGATAAAGGCGTTCAGCTATGAATCAGAGGATTCTTAGTTCGAGCTCGATCGGCGGACTTGCCGAAGAAAAGTAAAAAAGTAGTGATCTTGCAATATGAGGATAGCCATCTTCGCTACAAAAATACTACTACTAAAATACTAAGAAAACTCGAAATTTGGTTCAACATTTCACCATAAAATGGTGAAGCGAAAATATGAGTTTTGGTGCATCGTTTCACCACTGAATGGTATCCGTGATAGTACCATAAAATGGTGAAACTAAGCACCAAATGTTGGTTGCAGCTGAATGGGTACCAAATTTTGGTGTAAGGTCGTAATAATTTTTAACTGTGTAGTCAGATCAGTAATAACGTTTATTTAAAATAATGACTATTCAATACTGAAAAATGAAGTATCTAAATGGTGGGAATTTTATTTGAATTAATTTTTTTTAAAAAAGTGTTCTTATGTTGCGGATGGGACGGTTGCGGAAGGAACATAGTGGCTACAAAGTACAATGCATTCAAAACGTTTAAATGTCAGGGATGTTCTCAATGTCAGGGATGGCTACTAAGTACGTAGCATTCAAAACGTTTAAAAATAATAAAATCAACACTTTAAAAGTAACCTTTTTTGGAAAATTTTAATGTTATATATTTTTAATACGTTCTTAAAATTTAAATCTAAACCTCAAATAATTCAGGTAAAATTTGAATAATTTGTGAATGCTTAATCCAGCTTTTGTCCTCTATGTCAGGGATGGCAAGAATTGTACTAGTGTGTTTGTTATTACATTTCCTCAGAAACATAACTTCTGTATTATCTTTTTTGATAATGACTACATATGCCACAAATAATCTATCTTTGTTTCAAACATTTTTAATCTCAATTACAACAACAAAACATCCTATGTTTATTTCGTTGTTGCATGTGCCATTCTGATCCTACAGTAAGGTAAATTCTAGCTTGTGTTGTCGTTTAAATCATTGTTATATACAAAGACTGTTCAAAGACTTTTTGTGACACAAGTGAACATAATTTTGGCACCCCAAATAATTTTTAAGGCAATTTTGCAACTTGGGTCATATTTTGTAATATTGAAATTTTCTAACTTTTGCCAATTAAAAAAACTGTCTTCGATTCACTAAGGTGCCAAATTTATGAGAAATAATTAGTCTGCTGGATCAAGGATGAGTATTCATCAGTGGCGGCTCGTGGACTACAGCAAGTACAGCCGGGCTGCACCTAAATTTATTAGTGTATTTTAAAACATAAATCAGATATTTTACTAATTTTCTTAAATAAAGATTATAATTGAAAATGAAATTTCTACGGTGAGTAAACAAAATCTCCGATAAATAGCAAGCCTGTTGCCGTAGTGCACAATTCAGGAGGGGAAAAACACCATTCAATCAAAACTGCAGCCAAAAAGCGAAGTTTGAAATCGGCTGCATCGTTGACATGGCAACCTTTACTTAGTATGGAGATTTCCCCCCTGCTAATGCATTGCATGTGTGGCGAGGTACAGCCCGAAATTAATTTTCTGATTTCGACCGCACTTGGTATTCGATAAACTGATCGGCTCGTGCGTGAATCGCGGGGATGGGTGGGAGAACCAAGAATTTCTCCAAACGGAAATAGTGTTCGTCATCAATTTACTGTGTGTTATTGTTTCGTTATTTAAGTTAATATTAAAATTGATCGATTCGCATGTTTAAAAGAAAGGAGGTCTGTTTTAATTTTCAAAAAATAAGTGTTTTCTATTTTTTTCGCATGTTATCATTTCGTAAAAATTGAAAGGAAACTTTGATTTGAGTAGTAAATAATAAAGAATTTCCGTTCATGTATGGTTGTGGTTGTGGCAGTGGTAATAGGGGCGATTCACACGATTTCGGCTGCACTAACATTTTCGATCACGGGCTGCTACTGGTATTCATGTAATAAAATAATGTCTAAACAATGCATCCTCTATAAAGTAATACACAGGTAGAAATAAAGTAATAATTGAATAGCAAAGTAATTCATTTAATTAAAATATATGTAGCATGGGAATATTCATTGTTCCCGTTAATAAAATAAATATATTTAAATATACGATAGCATTCAGTGAGGATGTTCAATTTGCTATAACACTTTTAAGTTTAACATATATAAGTATCAAATATAGTTTTAACTTAAAGAAAGATTTAAGTTTACTTTTTTTTATGGCAGTGGACACCATTTAAAATTGTATTTTCGCAACATTTACCTTAATAAATTTATTGTAATCAGAAATAGAATGGGATTTAAAAACGTCCCGGGAAAATTTGAAATACCGGTCACCCATTTACAATTTTTATTTCTGCATAGTTACAGTAAAACCACAAAATAAATCAGTTAAACATTAAAATATTTAATTTTTATTTGACTTATAATTATTTAACGTTTTTCAATCACTCTTTTTTTTTTTAAGAATGGCAACAAAATAAAATAAATTTAAAAAATGGTTAAGATTTGTTTTGCGATAGGTTGAAAGTTAGTTCTTTTTCTCCATTGTTATTTTGTTAAATTCTAAAATTTATCAAAAACTAAATTTTTTGTAAAAAAAATAGGTATAATTGTTATTTATTATTTTTTTTCCTCCTTTTTTTATAACCAAATGCAAATTGGGAGATCATTCTTTAAGTTTAATTAGAACCAAAAATATATGTGTATGTAATTATTATCTATTTAATAAGAACCTTATTTAATGAGAACCTTATCACAGCCTATAAAAATAAACGTTATTTTAAGTATATAACTACAAAGTTGCGCTCAATAGTTCAACCTAATTGCTAAAAAAACATCTGCAACTTTTGAGTTTTAATATTTTCAATTTAAAAGTACTTAAAAAAATAAGGAATTGTATAGTTTTTAAAAATGTATGAAATACCAATTTTTGTAATATTATATGTATTTAAAATTTGTATACATATCAAAAGAGTTCAGTTAGAAAACCTTCATTTTTTTAAAATCATTATACATCAAAATATAATAAACTAAAATATAATGACCATATCATTGTAAAAAATATGTGGCAAAAATTGTACACGACGTAACACACATTGAGTATGGAGGTTTAAAGTTATAAGAAGTGTTCCTGGGTATTTCCTTCTAGATAATTCTGAACTGTCGCCCTATTATGTCGTTCTAGTTACGTTAATTCAACCAACAAGCCGAACGCACTCATTAGCTCATTCCTTCTTAATATATAAAAATTAAATAAAGAGTTTTAAGTAAATGAAAAGCAACTAGTCTAGTCTTGGAATAGAAATTTACGGATTTAAAGAACGCAGGCGATTCCTAGAATAATAAGGACATTTCCAGTTTATTTTATAAACCATCCAGGAGAACCTTATCACAGCCAATTGTACCTTCGGGTATTTCAAAGAAAGGTGCCAAAGGGGTGTCGTCCGAGCAGTGGCGGATTTAAGACAAAAGACCTAGGCGGCAAAAATGTTTGAAGGGGGCCCGTTTTCTAAAAAATAATTTAGGAGCAAACATTAAAAAAAAATTGTAAAAAAAACATTAAAAAAATTTTTTTTTTCTAAAATTTCTAAAAATAGGATTATTACGTCTTTTGAACTTGCTTCCAAATTTTTAATAGAACTTAACTATTTTATTTGTCCAAAACAAGTTTTATCTTTTGAATCAGTCAATGTAGTAAGAAAAAGTTATTTGTGGTTTTTCCCACGAACTCTTCGAATTCTATAGGCGCACTTAATGTGTTAAAACACAATTTGAATGTTTGTTCCTAAATGATAATTTTCTATAATATTAACAAAAATTTATATTTTGCTCGACGCAATTATTTCACATTTTGAGAACAGCGCAACTGTTCCGCTGCCCCTTACATCAATTGTGCTGTGTGGTAATCTCGCAAAAAGAACTTTCCGATATTTGTAACTAAAAAACTTGATTCGTCTAATTTAACAAATATATATATATATATATATATATATATATATTACAATAAAAGTTCATAAATATGGCTTTATGCTGTATTTTATGCCTCATTGTCCAGTTTTAATTTTATTACTAGAAAACGTACCACATTCTGAGAAATATCGAAAATGTTTTTAATTTAAAATAAATATTTTAAATAGTGATTAAAAAATTTTGATCTTGTACGATTCTATACACCTAAATTGTGTGTATTTAATTTTCGAGTGTCATTCTCTGAAGCCCCCCCCCCCCCCCCGAAAAAAAAAACCCCTTTAAAGTAATCTAAAAATCTAGTAAATATATTAGAAATCTTATATCCATATTATAGTTCACGGTGTCCCGCTGCTACATTTGCACAGGACCCTACGTCTGCTAAAGGGCCAGACTCAGGACTCGTTTGCTTATAGAAGATTTGAGGGCTTCTCTGAAATGTGAAGTGTAAGTGCCGACTCCACTGGGCTGTTAGGTAATCGGGCCTGAAAAGAGAAGTGGGCCCCGATCATTTGCAGAAGGGCCCCTATCTACTCATACGAGAAAGGGTGAGGGAAGCCATACAGAAAAATACTGTGAATTTTTTAATAAAATATGCTAAAAAAATTTAAGAATTATTTCTTTTCGTGTTCTTTTTTAATTTCTGGAGTCAAGGGGGCCCCAAAAGGACCTAAGACAAGGGGGCCCAGGCGGCAAATGTCCATTTGCCGCCTGTTAAATCCGCCACTGGTAATACAACATTTTAATATAAAAAGTTACATTGGATAAAAGAAAGGGTGTCGGATCTATTTTCAGAATAAAAATAAAAAGAGTCGACTGGTCTGCGTCCTGCCTGGGACTGGGGTGATGGGTTGATTCGTACAAAAAAAATCACTCGCTTGTTTTTCGAGAAATTTAGATAATAATCAAAGAGCAGGTGTTTTCGCGGACCAACAAAAGCAATAAATTTAAAACCATTATAGAAAACAAGGGATATGGTTTTGTTTTAGAATAAACTGGCAACTTATAATGAAGTATTTTAAGATTAACGAAATTATGCGGTCGTGGCTAGAAGAGACAAACCACAATATGGTTTCAATAGCATGTTTTAGAGAATTTAGCTGCGAGAATACATAGTTCATGGATTCTCGCAGCTACCTTCGCACAGGGCCCTGCGTCTGGTAAGAGGCCCCCGTTTGGCATCTTTACAAAAGCCGGGCCCTGCCCCCGCGCCGTATAATGGGGCCTTGTAAAGAGGAGTGGGTCCGGGCCCGTTGGAGAAGGGGCACCTGTCTACTCATATACATAAGGATAAAGGAATTGAAAATAGATAATTTCAGTGAAATGTTTAGTAAAATTAAAATATGTTAAAAAATAAAAGAAACAATTATTCCTCATCCTCCCTTTTCTAATGTTTAGAGTCGAGGGGGCCCCAAATGGACCTAAGACAAGGGGGACCAGGCGGCAACTGTCCATTTGCCGCCCGTTAAATCCGCCACTGCGTCCGAGTGGCCAGCCACAGAAAGCCGTTGTGTGAGCAAGCTTTTTGCAATCTGACGCTCTGCGTTTAAACAATGATCGAAGGCCGGTGGGTGTGGGGAAAGGGACGAACAAACAAGTACGAGACGACAAAAGATTTGAGATTTGGGAATGGATAATTGAAAGTGCTAATTACTTTCAGTTATCAACTCCCTTTCGGTGCTAATTACTTCGCGGAAATGACTGTGTGAACCACTCAACTCAAGATGTCTGGCGACAGGTGGTAACATCAAGAAATGATTATATCCTGTCCATTGGCCACCAATTGAGAGTTTCTCGAAAAAAAAAAGATTGGCATTATTTAGCATTCTTTTTGCGACTAGATCTTAAAATGTGCACGGCACTTACAAAATGAAATATAACGATAAATAATTGTTTTATCAAAAGTTGTCACATATTTCCTACATTAATAAGCTCAAGGCCTAAAGCACATTTATTATGCAAACTTGACGGGTTTTTTTTTTACGAAAAGTTTGTTGCGGTTTTTGCAGTAATACTTACACTATTTGTAAAAACATAAAAAGCTTCTAAGTGGATTAAGATTTCAAGTTATTTTGTTAATATATAACTTTGCTTAGTTGGTCAATTCTCTCATAAATAATCGTAGTTTCTTGCAAAAATTATTATAACATTTGGAAAGTTAATTTTAAAGATACATTATTATTTCTTATATTTTACCTGTCGTTAGATGCGGATGATATAGCTGGTCCCTTGGATCATCCACTGAGTGGACGGTAAAAATTAACAAGGACTTCGTTCCATAAAATTATTAATGACTTTACTTGATCAATTTTGAAGATGATTGTTTATAGTCATAAAAATGTAGTAAAAGTACCTTTTTTAACAAAGAACTAAGTTCCCTAGGGAAATGAAAATCGAATCAGACGACAAACAAAAAGACAATAGATTATTCTTGGATAAAAATATAATTTATTTTTACATATTTTCTATGTCAAAATGTTTGTATTTGAAAGGCTTAACAACTGTGACACTTTATTATCATCTTTTAACTTCAACACTTTATTATCTTCATCTTTATCATACCGAACATTGTACACAAAACCATCTCGATCCAATTTACCTCTGTGTGCGCTATTTCGAAATATTTCGAGGAATATTTGGTGTAATTATAGAATTAACATGTTTAAAATATTTCATAAAATGATCCAAATTGAAATTTTTAATGAAAAACAAAGTGAAGAATTTTTAAAAGTGAAATTTTATAATCATCTAATACTATTAAACGAGCAATGTCACTTTATTGATTGATTGATTGATTGATTGATTGATTGATTGATTGATTGATTGATTGATTGATTGATTGATTGATTGATTGATTGATTGATTGATTGATTGATTGATTGATTGATTGATTGATTGATTGATTGATTGATTGATTGATTGATTGATTGATTGATTGATTGATTGATTGATTGATTGATTGATTTATTTATTTATTTATTTATTTATTTATTTATTTATTTATTTATTTATTTATTTATTTATTTATTTATTTATTTACATAATCTCAAAATCCGCTCTAACGATTTTCACAAAAATGTATGTATTAAAAATTTTTGGGGTAAAAATTCGACTGGGGCAGGTTTAATCTTCCAAAAATGTCATTTGGAGGGTGAAATAAGCTTATTAAAAGTTCGATTTCATTATTTCTATTGCAAATTATTCATCGCGTATGAGGTAATAGGTTATACGGCAATAACAGTTAAACGTTATTTAATTGGTCATATGTTATTTTAATTTAAAACGTGTAAAATATTTTGATGAGATTTTTTCATTGTAGTTTTTATTCTAATATAAAGTTTTTTTTCTCATAAATAAACAAAGAAAACATCCGTACATTAAAATTAAAATTGAAAAATCGTTTGTGTTCTCATATAGAGAAAAAACACATTCTAATCGTGTGACTTTTTCGTCTACTAAATCCTATAAGTTTTATAATAGTTATTTTTAAAAAAATTGAACAAAAATCTTCGAGCATGATTGGACTGTAGTAGAGCGAATATGACGTCAACAACGTGTTGCAAACATCTCAGACCGTATGGCCTCATACACGTGATTACCTTTAAAAATTTATGAATGAAAAAACGTTTGCGATTGACTTGGGTTTGGAAATAATAGTAAATGTGTAAACGTTTTACGCTCAGTCAACACCACTTAGACTGAGCTATGTTTCGTAGCTGCGTAATTGTTAAGTAGAACATTGACCTTAGAATCTTAATACATTGACATACAAGCGACATCAGATTCTTACTGTGGAAAGAAATATTATATTATATTTTCTGGCTTCATTCCGTCCAATTTCTTCGAATCCTTCGATTTGATCAAGTTGTTCGTTTTGATCAATTCGTTATATTTGTTATATTTCTTTAGTTCATTAGTTTGGTTTTTGTTAATTAACATCGCACTAGAGCTGCACAGTGGGCTATTAGCTACGGTTCGGGGCCTATTTCGATGGAAAGACCCGGGAACGATGCCTCGTATTTTATAACCATGGTCAGATGACGAGGACAGCACCTGAGCTGGCACCCAACGCCTTTAATAGACGTCGGGACTTTGGACCCCGATCAGATTTATCGTGCAGCAGTCCCGTATACACGCCGATAGTTTTTGTGGATGTTCTGAACGACATTCCTAGTATTTTGTAGTGAAGCTGGCAACCCTCCCATCACAAGATCACTACTTTTTTTTAATTTTCTTAGTCAAGTCCGTCACAAAGGAACGAACCAGGAACCCTTTGATTCCCAGCTGACGCCTTTATTCACTCAGCCTTTAGTTAATTAAATTTGATTGATTGTATGAATTCATTTGATATAATCGATTTGTTCGATATTATCAATTCGTTCGATTTCATCGTTTTTTTTTATTTCATAGATTGGCTCATTGAACAGATTTCATAGATTTATCCGATTTGATTGTTTTTATCGATTTATTCGATTTAATCGATTTGTTCGTTTTTATCGATTCGTTCGATTTTATCGATACAATCGATTTTATCGATACATTCGATTCGTTCGATTTCATCGATGCAATGGATTTCATCGATACAATCGATTTTATCGATACATTCGATTCGTTCGATTTCATCGATGCAATGGATTTCATCGATACAATCGATTTCATCAATACAAATCATTTCATTGATACAGTCGATTTCATCGATACAGTCGATTTGTAGATTTTATCGATTTGTCCATTTTTATCGATTTGTTCGATTTTGTCGATTTGTTCGATTTTTGTCGATTTGTTCGATTTTGTCGATTTGTTCGATTTTGTCGATTTGTTCGATTTTATCAATTCGTTCGATTTTATCGATTTGTTCGATTTCATTAATTCGTTCGATTTCATCGATTCGTTCGATTTTTACGATTCGTTCGATTTTAGCGATATAATCGATTTATGGATTTCATCGATACAATCGATTGTATCGATAAAATCGATTGTATTGATAAAATCGATTGTATCGATAAAATCGATTGTATCGATAAAATCGATTGTATCGATAAAATCGATTTTATTGATTGTTTGTTATTGAGATTTGTTTGATTTTATGGATACAATCGATTGTATCGATAAAATCGATTGTCTCGATAAAATCGATTGTCTCGATAAAATCGATTGTCTCGATAAAATCGATTGTCTCGATAAAATCGATTGTCTCGATAAAATCGATTGTATCGATAAAATCGATTGTATCGATAAAATCGATTGTATCGATAAAATCGATTGTAAGATAAAAACTCGTCTTATAGAACATTGCGTTAAGAATATTAAAATACAAATACAACATTAAAATACGCAATAAAAATCCGTATAATCCGGACATGTTTCGGGAGATACATCACCCTTCATCAGCGGAAATTGTAAAGTCTGTGTGTAATAAAATATAAATAAACCCAAAAATTTAAAGTGTTGCCAAAGAACAAAAAACTATTTCAATCGGTTGGAGTTAACTATTGTGTGCCAACAAGCGGGAAATACTGGGACCGCAAACGTTTCATTGACAATCGAGTCAATATTGCTAAAAATATGAAACGCCTCCAGGAAGTCAAGTTCAACTGGAGATTTAGGTTTGCAAATTAAATGTGAGTTAGAAAAATTAAATATATGATCATGTTCCCAAGAGTGTTTGGCAATGGAGGACTTCTTTATTTCTTATTTAACAGTATGTGCTTAGTGCTCCTTGATACGAAATCTTAATGCTCTCTTTGTTTGACCTATATATGATATGCCACATTGACATGAAATACTGTATATGCCCCAGTTATTAAGATCGTCAATAGGGTCTTTAAGTTGCGTGAAAGTGATCTTATTGATAGGTGAAAAAATGGAACGTATGTCGAACCTACCGAGAATTTTGGAAATTTGATGGCGGATCTGGGGATAATATGGTAGAACAACTAAAGCATTAGATCGCTCAGATAGACTAGAATTTTTAAGTGGATTTATAAATTATTACACACAGACTTTACATTTTCCGCTGATTAAGGGTGATGTATCACTCAAAACATGTCCGGATTATACTGATTTTTATTGCGTATTTTAACGTTGTATTTGTATTTTAATAAATCGATTGTATCGGTAAAATCGATTGTATCGATAAAATCAATTGTATCGATAAATCGATTGTTCGATAAAATCGATTGTATCGATAAAATCAAACAAATCGATGAAATAGAACATCGATCAAATCGAACATCAGTGAAATCGAACAAATCGGTTGTATCGATAAAATCGATTGTATCGTCAAAATCGAATAAATCGATAAAATCGAACAAATCGATAAAATCGAACAAATCGATGAAATCGAACAAATCGATGAAATCGAACAAATCGATGAAATCGAACAAATCGATAAAATCGAACAAATCGATGAAATCGAACAAATCGATGAAATCGCACAAATCGATTGTATCGATAAACTCGACTGTATCAATAAAGTTGAACAAATCGATTGTATCGATAAACTCGTCTGTATCAATAAAGTTGAACAAATCGATGAAATCGAAAAAATCGATGAAATCGGACAAGTCGATGAAATCGGACAAAAAATCCATGAAATCTAGTCAGTCGATTAAATCAAGTGATTCATTTAAAACGATCAAATCGTACGAATTCATCGCATAGAATAAATTGTTCAATTCGAACGAATTGAACAAATCAAACGAATTGAAAAAAATCCAACCAAACGAACAAATCGAATGAATGTTTCAAATCGAAGGAATCGATCAAATGGAACGGTCGTAGACTTCTAACCAACTCTATATGCCCACCTCTTCTCGTACACATTTATTCAATACATATACACTATATCACCAATTATGTATCTGCCCGTCTATAACAATATAGAGGCCCACCTTTTCCAAAATGTTAGGTGTTTCCTCCATCTGACCATGGTTCAAAAATTCGAGGCATCGTTCCCGGGTCTTTCCTTAGAGATAGGCCCCGAACCGTCGCCAATAGCCCACTGTGCAGCTCCAGTGCGACGCTAATTAACAAAAACAACCAAAAAAACTTTCCGAAATTATTTTACCATCTCGAAAATCCACTTACACCTCATCCTAAGCAATACAACATTTATACGAAAAAATATCATTTAGAAAATTGTTGCAAAAAACAGTTGGATCGTATAAAATTCATTCATAAAGTACGGAATATTTTCATGAATGAACTAGAAAAAATTTATGAATGGAATGACTTAATCAATCGCGCGTATCAGGCCATACATGTTGGCCTCACTTTAATGTCACCGAGATTATAACCTGATGTTTTCTCTACTGTGACCGAAGACAAAAACGTTTGCGTCTAAAATAATCAAAGTTTAAACAAATTTAATCCTGTTTTTTTTTTCTTTATTTATACACGTGACGTCATAAGTGGAATACACAAGAGCAAGTTTTTAAAATTCCGTATAAGAAATTATCGTTTGGAAAACCACGGATGTTTTTTATATTGCATGTAAAATCTTCGAACATGAATGGACTGTAATAGAGAGAATCTGGCGTCATATTCGTGAAACCCACATCTCAGAGCGAAAGGCACATATCACGTGCTATCTCTTAAAAATTATGAATGAAAAAATACCATCGAATACTTGTGAATTGAGAAATGTGTAACTATGAAACGTAGTACACTCAGTACACTTCGCCATGTTGTAGCTCTTTTAATTCTACAATGGAACACTGACCATAGAAACTTGATGTATTGAATTAAAAACGACATCAGTCTCTTAATCGGGAATTTTTTTTATTATAGTCTATTTTCTGTGCACATTACGTCCAATTTGTTCGAATTGATCAATTCGTTTGATTTATTAAATCTCTTAAGTTCCTTCGATTGGATCAGTTCTTCCGATTTTATCGATTTGTTCTATTTTATCAATTCGTTCGATTTCATCGATAAAATCGAAATATCGATTATTTAATCGATATATCGATTCTTTAATCGATATGATAATTTTCATCGATTCGATCGATTTGATCGATATGTTCGATTTTATTGATTCATCCGATTTTAACGATTTCATCGATTTTATCGATTTTTTCGATTCATTGATACGTTCGATTTATTCAATTTCATCGATGCGTTCGACTTAATCGATATTATCGATTCTTTCAATTTCATCGATACGATAGCATTCATCGATACGATTGACATTACTGATTCTTTCGATTTCATTGATACGATTAATTTTATCGATTCGTTCGAATTTATCGATTTGTTCGATTCGTCGATTTGTTCTATTAATCGGTTTGGTCGATTCATCGATACGTTCGATTTCATCGATAATATCGATCCTTTCGATTTCATCGATATGATCGACATTACTGATTCTTTCGATTTCATCGATATGATCGACATTACTGATTCTTTCG
Source organism: Troglohyphantes excavatus (assembly GCA_963932185.1). Classification (NCBI taxonomy): domain Eukaryota; kingdom Metazoa; phylum Arthropoda; class Arachnida; order Araneae; family Linyphiidae; genus Troglohyphantes; species Troglohyphantes excavatus. Next base: position 73,763,522 of record OZ010672.1, on the reverse strand, counting down.
ATTTCATTAATACGATTAATTTTATCGATTCTTTCGATTTTATTGATACGATCGATATTATCTATTCTTTCGATTTCATTGATACTATCAATGTGATCGATTCGTTATATTTTACCGATTTGATCGATTCATCGATTTGTTCGTTTCATCGATAAGTAAGATTCATCGATTTGTTCTATTTCATCGATACGTTCGATTTCATCGATAATATCGATTGTTTGTGAGTAATTTGGATAGTGCACTTATATTTTTCTTGCCCCCAACTTTCTCTGAAATAATACCTAAATAATAGTTAAAAGTAACTGCTATTTTTCAGTAATATCGTAATAACTACTGTTATTTCAGAATAAATGTTAAGCTAATCCCTAAATCGAGCATATCGATGAAATTGAACAAATCCATAATATCGATGAAATCGATAAAATTGAACGAATCAATGAAATCAAACGAATCCTTGAAATCGAACAATTCGATGGAATCAAACGAATCGATGAAATCGAAGGAATCGATCACATTGAACGAATCCGTCGATTCGAACGAATCCATCAATCCGAACAAATTGAACAAATCTTTCAAATCGAACGATTGTATACTGCTAACCAACTCTATATACCCATCTCTTCTCAAGTACATTTATTCTCTATATATATACTCTATCACCTATACTCTATCTCCCCTCCCATAACAATACCGTAGATTTATAACACCCACATATAGCTCCACTCTTTCCCGAATTATTTTACCATCTCGAAAATCCACTTCCACCTCATCCTAACCAATACAACTTTTATACGAAAAATATAATTTCGTAAATAGCCGCAAAAAAAACAGTTACATCATATAAGTTACACATTTAAGTACAGGATATTTTTATAAATGAATTAGAAAAAAAATTCATGAATGGAATGACGTAATTAACCACGTGTCTTGGGCCATACATGTTGACTTCACTTTGATGTTATCGAGAGTGACGTCATAACTCTTCTACTACAAAGGATCCAAGCTCGAAGTGTTTAAATGGGTTATGTATTTCCACAAATAGAACATGGAATTTTCAAAACAAAATATGTTTGATTAGAAGCAATTTTGTTTGTTTTGCTAAGTATTTATATTCCAATGTAATCAATTGAATGAGGTTTTATTAAATTAATGTTACGTGTTATTTATAAAATATATATTTATTTACATTTAAAATTAAACTTTGTTATTTGATAAGATTTATTTTAGTAATTGTTTATAAATACTGTTTTCAGCTTTTATATTCCAGCGGAACTAATTAAAATAAGTTTTATTAAATTAATTTTACGCAATATTTATAAAGGTAAAATTTTTTTATACATTCATAATAAGTATGGTATTCGTTGGGGCTGGGACAACCAACGAATCAGAGTTTTAAATGGTTTTCTCAGGGATATTTGTAAAGAAAAGAACGTAGGTTTTGTGGATGTTTGGAAGGTGAGCAAGATGGACTGGTTATCTCGGGATGGTATTCATCTAAGCAGAACAAGTAGCCAGGCTGTGAGTAAGTTGGTACTCGAGAGTTTGCAGGCAAAAAACTAGTTTTGAGACAGGAGCCGAATATTCACTGGCGGGTTGATAAATTGGGATTAAAAAATCAATCTTTGGAAGTCAGGGTATTAATCAGTTATCTAATCCTTCAACAGGGTCTACAGCATCTAGAAAAAATGCAGCGGGTGAATGTTCGGATATGTATATTAAAGAACAGTTAAGGGTATTTTACTGCAATGCAAGAAGTATAAGGAATAAAATAGAAGAATTAAGGGGCATAGTAGCTAGCAGAAACCATCGATATAATTGGGATTACAGAAAGCTGGACAAATGTTAACGATTTAGCTGCGTTATTAGAAATTAAGGGTTTCATTATGTTTCGGCAGGATAGAATTAAAAAGAAAGGAGGTGGTGTGTTGATTTATGTAAGAGAAAATTTAAATTGTTTGGAAGTAACTTTTGAATGCAAACCTCAATGTATTGAATCAGTTTGGATAAAATTAACAGATCATAAAGGTAAGAATTTGGTTGTGGGAAATGTTTATAGACCCCCGAATAACACTGTTGAACAGGAGGAAATTCTATTTAATCATATAAATGAAGCATGTAAGAAAGGAGAAATAATTTTAATGGGAGATTTTAATTTTCCTAACATTGACTGGAAGGGTAACCTAGTTAACATTGGAAGAGGGGCAGAATTCTTGGACACGATTCAAGATTGCTTTTTAGAGCAATTGGTTCATGATAATACAAGGGGTAATGCGTTATTGGATTTGGTGTTTAGCAGTTGTGAAAATAGGGTACACAATTTAACAGTGAGCGAGCATCTGGGGAAAGTTACCACAATAGCATTAGATTTAACATTACGTTTCAGACAACTGTAGATAAAAATAACAGGTTAATTCCAAATTTTAGAGATGTTAATTTCCATAACTTACGAGCCGAGGTAACTAACGTTTTTAAGGATGAGTTGGAGCATTCTCATATAGTATATCAATGGAAGGGATTTAAAGATAAATTAAATGTAGCTGTAAATAAGCATATTTCATTTAGGCAGAAAGAGGTAGTTCGAAAGCTTTCTCCTATGTGGTTTTCAAAGGAAACAAAACGAGCTTTTAAGTTAAAACAAAAGGCGTATAAAATATTTAAAGAAACAGGTAGGGACACTAATGGTAAGGAGTATAAAACAGCTAGAAGGGAGTTTAAGTATATCAGTAGAAAACAGAAATTGGCATTGGAGGAAAAACTTGCTAGGGATATCAACAATAATCCAAAGGGATTTTTTGTTACGCCAGTGGAAACAATAAAGGAAATAATCATCTGGGTCCACTCGAAGATTATCAAGGCAATTTAATTCAGGATGATGTATGAATGGCTAATATTTGAAATGAATTTTTCATGGGAGTTTTTAATAAGGACTTCAAATCTGATTTCATGCAAATAGAGGATAATATGCGTCCGGTTATTAAAGAATGCAATTTTACTAGAGAAGAAATAGTTTATCATTTAAGAAGTATTAAACATTTTAAAGCACCAGGGCCAGGAATTAGACGCCGCAAAACATCAAATGCTCAATTTTCATGATTTTTTTTTATTAGTTGATGATAAGAATTGCTTTCATTAAAATATTGTTAATGATCTGGTCCAACACTTAATAATATTTCAATAAATTATTTCTATTATATAAACATATTAATTTCTCCTAATCATTTTTACATCATTAAATGCATATTGGCGATGTCTATATACACATAAAAAATCCATTGCTATTCAATTTTTGTCAACATATACTTTAAACTTCCATATGTCCATTACTCTCATTGGGCAGAAGTTAAAATTGGAGTGCCACAGGGTACTGGCTTAGGTCCACTTTTATTTATTATTTTTATTGATGATATTAGTTGGGAGATTGGGAGCAAGGTCAGCATCTTTGCAGATGATTTAAAAATTATGGGAACTGTGAATTTTGAGGAACAAATAGAGCAATTACAAGGTGATTTAACAAAAATATCACAATGGGTGGTATGTCTTTTATTATCAGTAAATGTCAAGTTTTGCACATGGGTATCAAAAATAGTAAGGCTGCATATGTTTTACAGGGTGCAGAAATCAAAAATAGCGAGATAGTAAGTGATCTGGGCGTATTAGTAAATGAGGATTTTAAAATAAGTCATCAATGTACAGTGGCTAGCAAAAAAGCTAATAGAATGTTGGGGTACATCAGAAAAAGTGTTTCATCAAAATCTAAGGATATTATCTTGCCATTGTACAGAAGTTTGGTAAGGCCACATCTTGAATATGCTGTACAGTTCTGGTCACCATATCTTAAAAAAGACATTGAATTGCTAGAGAAAATTCAGCACAGGGCTACTAAAATGGTTCAAGGGTTTTCAGGCATGAATTATGAAGATAGATTAAAAAATTTGAATATGTATACTCTGGAAGAGAGAAGGGTTAGGGGAGATTTGATTCAACTGTTCAAATTTATCAAACAAGGGAGATGTGGAGGGTTTAGATTTTAATATGAGTGATAGAACGAGAGGTCATGGGTTTCTATAATAGGGTAATTGGCAAATGGAACAACATTGCCAGTGAATATTGTTAATTGTAAAGGAGTAACGGATTTTAAGAAGAAGTTAGATATGCATTGGGGGATAGTTAAGAGGTACGGACCAACCTTGTTGGGCCTTGAGCCTGTTGTTGGTCATCAATATTTGTATTTGTATCTAAATTTTGTTTTTATTTAATATAGCGCAATATACCAGACCGTGATAAATATGAAAAATAATAACATTTCAAATGCTATTTACCTTTTACAATGCGACGGAGAATCGATTTCAGTTTAAATCATTCAGCTAAAGCTAAGCGCAAGCAAAATATCTTTCTCCGAAATTTCCACTTACCCAAAGAATTTCTATGATCAAAATACACTCGAAAACTGATTCATACATTCATTCATGCCAACCATATCTTCCCCACACCAAATGATTTGAATTATTCCACTCAAGGTCGTTCTCATAAAAGAAATACAACTCAAAAAATATTCACATTCAATCTCAAGATACACGATTCAAATATCGATAGCCTCGAAATACATATTCTAAACCAATGAGCTCTGATAATAAAATATTTTTTATCGTATCACAAATATAAAATATTTTTTATCACAGTATCGCAATTTGGACACGTGCCAATAACTAAGTGACGTAAACATCACAATTCAGCTATGTGCGATCCTTCTGAGATTAATTATATCAGGATAGTATATCATGGAGCAAAGTTTCGTTTTAACCATCAAGGCCGTCTTTTTTTTAACTTGCTCTTTTTTGAAGGTTTAGGTGTTTCTGGTTAAAATGATACAGCGCATTTATTAATTGTTTGAAGTACATATTTTTTCAAAATATTTTTTTTTTAATTTGGATTTCGAAATATTGCTTTTTTTAGCAAGTAAATTACTGCAATTTCTTTTAAATAATATTTTTAATTATCGGAAATTTAAATAATGATATTTTATAACTGTTATTAAAATATCTCTCATCACTATGCGAAAGCTAATAGAAATATGGCTTTTACATTCAGAATGTGACAAATTTATTGGTATCATTTTCCCTGAAAAAAAATTAGCATTTGAAACTATTTAACTTTTTCAGCAAATATTTACTTATAATTAGAATGTGAAATAAATAACAAACCATTTTAATAGACACTATAAGTATTGTATGGGCTCGAGATTAAAATTTTGACGAATTAACAAAAACACATGGTCGATTACCCTCTGTGATTGGTGATTAATAAACCACGTGGTCGCCATCAACCAATAACAAATGCACGTGAAGTCACTTATATCTTGTAACGACGTCATGTGAATTTCACCACAAAACAGTGCAAAGTGTCCATGTTCAAATACAAATTTTACAAATGCTTGCAAATGCAAATTTTACAAATTAAACAAATGCAAAATTTTGGAAACGCTTCATTTTTTCACAATTTCTAAAATATATCTTCAAAACTGGAAAACTCAAAATTTTTCTCTGTTTCTTGTTTAATACTATCATAAATAGATGTACTTATAAACAATTAGTAAAATAAAATTTATCAAATAACGATGGTGTAGAGAAGAAAATAATGATACAAATACAAATACAAATATTGACGACCAACAACAGGCTCAAGGTCCAACAAGGTTGGTCCATCTAGTACCTCTTAACTATCCCCCAATGCATATCTAACTTCTTCTTAAAATCCGTTACTCCTTTACAATTAACAATATTCACTGGCAAGTTGTTCCATTTGTCTATTACCCTATTATAGAAATAGTGTTTTCTCCCTTCCCGATTAAAATGAGATTTGTTTAACTTAAACCCATGACCTCTCGTTCTATCACTCATATTAAAATCCAAACCCTCCACATCTCCTTATTTGATAAATTTGAATAGTTGAATCAAATTTCCCCTAACCCTTCTCTCTTCCAGAGTATACATATTCAAATTTCTTAATCTATCTTCATAATTCATGCCTGAAAACCCTTGAACCATTTTAATAGCCCTGTGCTGAATTTTCTCTAACAATTTAATATCTTTTTTAAGATATGGTGACCAGAACTGTACAGCATACTCAAGATGTGGCCTTACCAAACTTCTGTACAATGGCAAGATAATATCCTTAGATTTTGATGAAACACTTTTTCTGATGTACCCCAACATTCTATTAGCTTTTTTGCTAGCCACTGTACATTGATGACTTATTTTAAAATCCTCATTTACTAATACGCCCAGATCACTTACTATCTCGCTATTTTTGATTTCTGCACCCTGTAAAACATATGCAGCCTTACTATTTTTGATACCCATGTGCAACACTTGACATTTACTGATAATAAAAGACATACCACCCATTGTGATATTTTTGTTAAATCACCTTGTAATTGCTCTATTTGTTCCTCAAAATTCACAGTTCCCATAATTTTTAAATCATCTGCAAAGATGCTGACCTTGCTCCCAATCTCCCAACTAATATCATCAATAAAAATAATAAATAAAAGTGGACCTAAGCCAGTACCCTGTGGCACTCCAATTTTAACTTCTGCCCAATGAGAGTAATGGACATATGGAAGTTTAAAGTATATGTTGACAAAAATTGAATAGCAATGGATTTTTTATGTGTATATAGACATCGCCAATATGCATTTAATGATGTAAAAATGATTAGGAGAAATTAATATGTTTATATAATAGAAATAATTTATTGAAATATTATTAAGTGTTGGACCAGATCATTAACAATATTTTAATGAAAGCAATTCTTATCATCAACTAATAAAAAAAAATCATGAAAATTGAGCATTTGATGTTTTGCGGCGTCTAATTCCTGGCCCTGGTGCTTTAAAATGTTTAATACTTCTTAAATGATAAACTATTTCTTCTCTAGTAAAATTGCATTCTTTAATAACCGGACGCATATTATCCTCTATTTGCATGAAATCAGATTTGAAGTCCTTATTAAAAACTCCCATGAAAAATTCATTTCAAATATTAGCCATTCATACATCATCCTGAATTAAATTGCCTTGATAATCTTCGAGTGGACCCAGATGATTATTTCCTTTATTGTTTCCACTGGCGTAACAAAAAATCCCTTTGGATTATTGTTGATATCCCTAGCAAGTTTTTCCTCCAATGCCAATTTCTGTTTTCTACTGATATACTTAAACTCCCTTCTAGCTGTTTTATACTCCTTACCATTAGTGTCCCTACCTGTTTCTTTAAATATTTTATACGCCTTTTGTTTTAACTTAAGAGCTCGTTTTGTTTCCATGGGAGTTTTTCATGGGAGTTTTTAATAAGGACTTCAAATCTGATTTCATGCAAATAGAGGATAATATGCGTCCGGTTATTAAAGAATACATTTTTACTAGAGAAGAAATAGTTTATCATTTAAGAAGTATTAAACATTTTAAAGCACCAGGGCCAGGAATTAGACGCCGCAAAACATCAAATGCTCAATTTTCATGATTTTTTTTTATTAGTTGATGATAAGAATTGCTTTCATTAAAATATTGTTAATGATCTGGTCCAACACTTAATAATATTTCAATAAATTATTTCTATTATATAAACATATTAATTTCTCCTAATCATTTTTACATCATTAAATGCATATTGGCGATGTCTATATACACATAAAAAATCCATTGCTATTCAATTTTTGTCAACATATACTTTAAACTTCCATATGTCCATTACTCTCATTGGGCAGAAGTTAAAATTGGAGTGCCACAGGGTACTGGCTTAGGTCCACTTTTATTTATTATTTTTATTGATGATATTAGTTGGGAGATTGGGAGCAAGGTCAGCATCTTTGCAGATGATTTAAAAATTATGGGAACTGTGAATTTTGAGGAACAAATAGAGCAATTACAAGGTGATTTAACAAAAATATCACAATGGGTGGTATGTCTTTTATTATCAGTAAATGTCAAGTGTTGCACATGGGTATCAAAAATAGTAAGGCTGCATATGTTTTACAGGGTGCAGAAATCAAAAATAGCGAGATAGTAAGTGATCTGGGCGTATTAGTAAATGAGGATTTTAAAATAAGTCATCAATGTACAGTGGCTAGCAAAAAAGCTAATAGAATGTTGGGGTACATCAGAAAAAGTGTTTCATCAAAATCTAAGGATATTATCTTGCCATTGTACAGAAGTTTGGTAAGGCCACATCTTGAGTATGCTGTACAGTTCTGGTCACCATATCTTAAAAAAGATATTAAATTGTTAGAGAAAATTCAGCACAGGGCTATTAAAATGGTTCAAGGGTTTTCAGGCATGAATTATGAAGATAGATTAAGAAATTTGAATATGTATACTCTGGAAGAGAGAAGGGTTAGGGGAAATTTGATTCAACTATTCAAATTTATCAAATAAGGAGATGTGGAGGGTTTGGATTTTAATATGAGTGATAGAACGAGAGGTCATGGGTTTAAGTTAAACAAATCTCATTTTAATCGGGAAGGGAGAAAACACTATTTCTATAATAGGGTAATAGACAAATGGAACAACTTGCCAGTGAATATTGTTAATTGTAAAGGAGTAACGGATTTTAAGAAGAAGTTAGATATGCATTGGGGGATAGTTAAGAGGTACTAGATGGACCAACCTTGTTGGACCTTGAGCCTGTTGTTGGTCGTCAATATTTGTATTTGTATTTGTATCATTATTTTCTTCTCTACACCATCGTTATTTGATAAATTTTATTTTACTAATTGTTTATAAGTACATCTATTTATGATAGTATTAAACAAGAAACAGAGAAAAATTTTGAGTTTTCCAGTTTTGAAGATATATTTTAGAAATTGTGAAAAAATGAAGCGTTTCCAAAATTTTGCATTTGTTTAATTTGTAAAATTTGCATTTGCAAGCATTTGTAAAATTTGTATTTGAACATGGACACTTTGCACTGTTTTGTGGTGAAATTCACATGACGTCGTTACAAGATATAAGTGACTTCACGTGCATTTGTTATTGGTTGATGGCGACCACGTGGTTTATTAATCACCAATCACAGAGGGTAATCGACCATGTGTTTTTGTTAATTCGTCAAAATTTTAATCTCGAGCCCATACAATACTTATAGTGTCTATTAAAATGGTTTGTTATTTATTTCACATTCTAATTATAAGTAAATATTTGCTGAAAAAGTTAAATAGTTTCAAATGCTAATTTTTTTTCAGGGAAAATGATACCAATAAATTTGTCACATTCTGAATGTAAAAGCCATATTTCTATTAGCTTTCGCATAGTGATAAGAGATATTTTAATAACAGTTATAAAATATCATTATTTAAATTTCCGATAATTAAAAATATTATTTAAAAGAAATTGCAGTAATTTACTTGCTAAAAAAAGCAATATTTCGAAATCCAAATTAAAAAAAAAATATTTTGAAAAAATATGTACTTCAAACAATTAATAAATGCGCTGTATCATTTTAACCAGAAACACCTAAACCTTCAAAAAAGAGCAAGTTAAAAAAAAGACGGCCTTGATGGTTAAAACGAAACTTTGCTCCATGATATACTATCCTGATATAATTAATCTCAGAAGGATCGCACATAGCTGAATTGTGATGTTTACGTCACTTAGTTATTGGCACGTGTCCAAATTGCGATACTGTGATAAAAAATATTTTATATTTGTGATACGATAAAAAATATTTTATTATCAGAGCTCATTGGTTTAGAATATGTATTTCGAGGCTATCGATATTTGAATCGTGTATCTTGAGATTGAATGTGAATATTTTTTGAGTTGTATTTCTTTTATGAGAACGACCTTGAGTGGAATAATTCAAATCATTTGGTGTGGGGAAGATATGGTTGGCATGAATGAATGTATGAATCAGTTTTCGAGTGTATTTTGATCATAGAAATTCTTTGGGTAAGTGGAAATTTCGGAGAAAGATATTTTGCTTGCGCTTAGCTTTAGCTGAATGATTTAAACTGAAATCGATTCTCCGTCGCATTGTAAAAGGTAAATAGCATTTGAAATGTTATTATTTTTCATATTTATCACGGTCTGGTATATTGCGCTATATTAAATAAAAACAAAATTTAGATACAAATACAAATATTGATGACCAACAACAGGCTCAAGGCCCAACAAGGTTGGTCCGTACCTCTTAACTGTCCCCCAATGCATATCTAACTTCTTCTTAAAATCCGTTACTCCTTTACAATTAACAATATTCACTGGCAATGTTGTTCCATTTGCCAATTACCCTATTATAGAAACCCATGACCTCTCGTTCTATCACTCATATTAAAATCTAAACCCTCCACATCTCCCTTGTTTGATAAATTTGAACAGTTGAATCAAATCTCCCCTAACCCTTCTCTCTTCCAGAGTATACATATTCAAATTTTTTAATCTATCTTCATAATTCATGCCTGAAAACCCTTGAACCATTTTAGTAGCCCTGTGCTGAATTTTCTCTAGCAATTCAATGTCTTTTTTAAGATATGGTGACCAGAACTGTACAGCATATTCAAGATGTGGCCTTACCAAACTTCTGTACAATGGCAAGATAATATCCTTAGATTTTGATGAAACACTTTTTCTGATGTACCCCAACATTCTATTAGCTTTTTTGCTAGCCACTGTACATTGATGACTTATTTTAAAATCCTCATTTACTAATACGCCCAGATCACTTACTATCTCGCTATTTTTGATTTCTGCACCCTGTAAAACATATGCAGCCTTACTATTTTTGATACCCATGTGCAACACTTGACATTTACTGATAATAAAAGACATACCACCCATTGTGATATTTTTGTTAAATCACCTTGTAATTGCTCTATTTGTTCCTCAAAATTCACAGTTCCCATAATTTTTAAATCATCTGCAAAGATGCTGACCTTGCTCCCAATCTCCCAACTAATATCATCAATAAAAATAATAAATAAAAGTGGACCTAAGCCAGTACCCTGTGGCACTCCAATTTTAACTTCTGCCCAATGAGAGTAATGGACATATGGAAGTTTAAAGTATATGTTGACAAAAATTGAATAGCAATGGATTTTTTATGTGTATATAGACATCGCCAATATGCATTTAATGATGTAAAAATGATTAGGAGAAATTAATATGTTTATATAATAGAAATAATTTATTGAAATATTATTAAGTGTTGGACCAGATCATTAACAATATTTTAATGAAAGCAATTCTTATCATCAACTAATAAAAAAAAATCATGAAAATTGAGCATTTGATGTTTTGCGGCGTCTAATTCCTAGGTCGACGACATTTAATCTCGCTTAATATATAAGTAAACAGTTAAATTTACAAGTTATTTCATTATAATATCGCAATAACTGTCGTTATTTAATAATAACTACTAAACTCTACCCTATTTCACTGCTTTAAGTTTCCATATGGTCAATGTTTCATTGTAGTATTAACAGAGCTACTCAACATGGCGAAGTATACTAAGCGCATTACGTTTTCACAGTTACACATTGCTCAATTCACTAGAAAATCTCGAGTATTTTTTTTCATTCATAGTTTTGAAGAGATGGCAAGTGACAGTGACGTGGACTATTTCCGCTCTGAGATGTGGCCTCACGACTGAGCCAGGCCTCCGTAGCCGAGCGGTTAAAGGCGTTTAGCTACTAATCCGAGGATTGGTGGTTCGAACCCGTACGATGGACTTGACAAAGAAAAGTAAAAAAGTAGTGATCTGGTGATCGGAGGGTTGCCAGCTTCGCTACAAAAATACTAGAAAAGTCGTCCAGAACATCCGCAAAAATTAACGGCGTGTATACGGGACTGGTGCAAGATAAATCTGATTGGCGTCCAAAGTCCTCACGTCTATTGAAGGCGTTGGGTGCCAGTTCAGGTGTTTCCTCGTCATCTGACCATGGTTCTAAAATAACGAGAGCCCCAGTTGCTCAGTTGGTAAGGCGTTCAGCTACTATAATCAGAGGATTGGTGGTTCGAATCCGTGAAATGGGCTTGACATAGAAAAGTAAAAAAAGTAGTAATCTTGCGATCGGAGCAGGCCTGTAGCCAGAAAATATATTCATGGGGGGCAAACACTATTTCAGGTAGGGCAAGAGGGGGGGGGGTAACTTTCAACTTAATTACATAAAAATTTAAAAGTTTAATTATACATACTTTTTCAAACCTTGTACCATTAAAATATATACTATTGTTTTTATTCTGAAGCAAATATCTATATTTCCTTGTATTATACACATGGACCTACCAACGTATGCGATTTGTCTGTATGTAGGAATTTTAAGCATTTTGTACGCTTATATGATTAATTTATAAAATTTTAATGGAATTCGAAGGGATTTTTTATTTTACAAAAATCATCAAAGGAATTTCGAAAACTCTGAAAACAACAGAATACTTAAAAAAATATGGTGAATAAATGAATTTTTTGCTGAAAATGCTTAACTTTTCTTCCTTAAAAATGTTATGTCTAGTCAATAATTTCATTGTATGTATGTAAATTGGCAAGTATGTATGTAATATAAGTTTGCTTATAGAACCTAAATAATAATAGCATCATCAATTGTTTTGCAGTAAGAATGCAAATCTGCTTGGTATGTTTTTACTAACGATAAGCCAGCATAATTGAATAGGTGAGATTAAACAGGAAAAGATTGTAATTGAGAAATTTCCTTTTTAATCTCCCCCATTCAATTATAGTATAATACTGTTTAAGTTTTTATAAAAATATATAATAATATAAATACTTGTAAAAATCTAATTTGCTTTTGATATTAAATGGGAGAACATTTTTTTAGCAGTAAAATTGTTTTTGGAAAATTACACTGAATAATATTTCTAAAGCACGCAAAAAATTTGCTTTTTTTTTAAGCTGGCAAAAATTAACGTCAACAACGAAAAAATAGAATAAAGTATGGTACAGATTTCAAAAAATAATCTTTGAACTAATAATAAAGAATTATAAAATCTTTAATATTCTATAATTGGAATATTCTTTGATAAAAATTTATAAAAATCTGCTCTAGGTAATTTATAAGAATAAAACGTAGTTTAAAAACGTTAAGATACACTTAACATGTTAATTTTATTAATGTTATATCTCTTGAAAATGGACTTATCATAACGTTAAATAAAAATATCTGTAAATGTCAAATGCAATTTTTCTATTATTTTTTTTGTTTCTGATATATCTTTACCAAAAATAACAAATAAGAAACTGTCTTCACATAAAATAACAAAATATTAAGTTTTCACGAATTACACTAAAATACGAAAAACATAACTCGTAATAATTTATATTTTTATGTATAATACAGTATTTTTACTATCGACATTCAGACTTTGGATGTAGCAGCATTGAATAGTTAGGTAAATCGTAATTGGGTTAGGAAATTCTTCCTAACTCATTACAATTAACAACAACTTAAATTCCGTTGCACATTAAAATTAAATGCGCAATTGTATTGTAAGGTTAAGCAATTATTTTAGTAAATTTACAATTTAATTTGATTAATTATATATTTTTAAAAATTGGAATTTGAAAACGTTTGTAAATCAACCATGGGGTCTATCATAAAAATGGCATTTTGATTTCAATTTATAAATATTGCAAAAGAATAATTAATTCATTTTGAAAAAGGGAAAATTAACGAATGACATGTATCATTAGATGCTATATAGCCACTAACGTTTTTTTGCTTAATTTTCTGAAAATGTAATTTTTATAAATTAACTAGCATATTTAATAAGGTAACACTTACTTTGCTACTTTGATTTGGGATTTAACAATGTGTCAGCTCGAAGAGCCCTTACATTTCCATGGGCATCATGTTTGGCATCCACTTGTTAACCAACCCGCCCATATTATAACTTCGTTAAGATGAAAAATATAGTAACATTTACATCACTTGTGCTGGGATCATTGCTAGTCTCGCTGAACACATCCGCTTTCTTGTCCTATATTTGTATTTATTTTAAAAAAACAAGCCTTAACCATTAACTATATCCATAACTTGAATGATGTTCAAGCAACTTCCATGCTCTTAACCAACCTATTGCAACAAACGACGTATAGCAACTCGCCTGAGCAGTGCTCTGCGGGGCTTTTGCAGATACAACAGCCAATCCGGTGAAAGAAAGCATCAAAAGCCCCAACAATTTTGTGGAAATACATACGACCCTGGGCAGTATAGGCTAAATTACACTGGTGAGAAAACAGGATGGACGAACTCAACAGGGGTCGGATGAACTTGGGACTTTAACCATAAATACTCAATTTAGAGTTTCCTGTTTCCCTGTTAAAAATCGATATCCTAATGAATGAGTTCGAGTTATTCTTGATAAGTATTGCTTGAGGGTCTGAATTACACTATCTGTTATCGAAAGTCTTTATTCTGCTGTTTCCCGAAAAAAGCGAGACGCCTTTGTCTGCAAGAATTCTATCCTCCCTGCAGGGGGGAAGGGGACGGCAACACATGTCATACGAGATGGACTACTCCCCACTAGTTTTCAAAAAGACGGGTAAATTGGCGACAAATAAGCCATGGGGCTAATGATTTGTCTGGTCCCTGGTCAGGTTCAATTGCCAGAGATGGTTACTGACGCTGAGGGGGGAAGGGGGGGGGGGTGCGTTTGAGTGGCTTCTATGCATAGAAAAGGAGGTTTTGTTTCGATGCCAAATATTGAATTCAATTGTGTTTTTGTCTTTTTGTCCTGAAAAATAATTGGGTTTTTCAGTGTGAGATTCCAGAAAATTACATTAATTGCTCCGGGGGGGGGGGGGGGGGGCAAATAAAATTCTAGGACGGGCAAATAAAATCCTAGGACGGGCAACACCCCCCCTGGCCCCTAGCTAGCTACAGGCCTGGATCGGAGGGTTGCCAGCTTCGCTACAAAACTGGTGCACGATAAATCTGATCGGGGTCCAAAGTCCCGACGTCTATTGAAGGCGTTGGGTGCCAGTTCAGATGTTTCCTCGTCATCTGACCATGGTTCTAAAATAATGAGGTGCATGTATGAATGTGTGTATGAATGTGTGTGTGAATGTGTATGTGTTCCCGGGTCTTTCCTTCGAGATTGACCCCGAACCATCGCCAATAGCCCACTGTGCAGCTCTAGTGCGACGTTATTAACAAAACAAAACCAAACCACTCAAGATTTTTTCTGGAATCTTTTTGAAACATATTATTTGGATAAAAGAATATGTATGGCAGCCACCATACCTGCTATACTGGTTCCGGCGCCATTGTCTACAACTGCACGGTGGGCTACTGACGACGGTTTATGAACTATCTCGATGGAAAGACCCGGGAACATTGTCTCTTATTTTTGAACCATAGTCAGATCAAGAGGTCAACATCTGAGCTGGAACTCGATGCTATCTCGATGATATTCATTAAAATGGGAGAACAGAAAGTAATCTGAAGGCAACTAGTTTGACTGCCTACCAATGGGATTTTGCATATTTCAATTAATGACTATAGTGCGGTGTCTGATCGTCCTTTAAAATTTTTATTTACATTCTGAGTATGGCAACTATCATAACCACGGTCATGTGTTGTTGTGTATGTTGTTATGGAATAAGAATGAAATTAAGGATGTCTTCTTGATACTACCGACTTAGCAAAATTTTTATGTTCACAACTAGCTCTAGTCAATTCTGTCATGAACAAAAAACAATAAAGGTATATTTAATTGAACAGTATTAAATCTAAGAATAACTGGGCTATTTTTATTCTTTTTTCCAATTTTCGTAGTTTTGTTTTATCTAAATAAATTTTGGAAAAGGTTGCTAGTCTAATTTAAAATTTCTAAATTTAACTTTACTTGCTTCATTTATACTTATATTAAGTAAACTAATGAATATAACAGTATTTATGTTTAAGTATATCTGGAAAATGTGTTAAATTTTTAATTTTCCTTGTTATTTCATTTTAAGTTACTGATTTATTATCGTCTTATTATATCTAATTTTACCACTACAGGAAAAAATATTTTCTTATGCTTTCAATTTTACCGATTCTCAAAATATTTAATCAATAAAATGTTGACTTGTTCTCACTTTATAGTGAGTGTTGTGTTTGAAGCAATGCAGGTTTCATATGCATTGACTTGATCAAATGCATTCCCTTCGATTTTTTGCCAAATCTGGTGACCCTTTCTGGAAACCCAGCATTGGGGAAATGGAGGAGGTCTTTGATTGGCAACAAAGCTGGTTTTTTACGCTAAGAACATGTTATTGTTGAGAATATTACATTTTTAGAAAAGTCGACAACAGGGATTGACCAATGCATTTTAACTGCAATGCACTTATTCTTTATTTCTAATTGATATTTCTATTACGTTCTTTGCAGGTCTTTTATTTAGGATGACAACTATATAGCTATGAGTGTCTCCAAATTCATTCGAACTGACCCTATCCCAGACTATGATTTGCGTTCTGAAGATCATAGAAGTGTTCTTATTTTGGTGAAGCAGATAGGTAAGTGGTTTTTATTTGTAATTATTTTAATGCAGTGGGGCTAGATGCAAAATTGTAGACTAAGGGAGGTAATAGAAATGGTTTGGTGAATTTCTGTGTTAAGGTTTGTGGTCAATTGAATTCCAACTTTTAATGAACTTCCCATCTAAAAAAAAAATGAAATTAAAACTTTTGTTGATTATTTAGTTGGATTTAACATGGGAGATTGTTTATGAACCCTATTTGGCGATGTTTTCCATTCGGCTCATATTGGCTTGTTGCAGGCAAAATGCTAAATAATAAATTGAATAAATAATATGGGGGAGCACTGGTACCCTTCCAAAATTTAGCACAATTGGTAAATTCCTAGTGTGCGGTGCCCCGTTGTGCGCCAAGTCCAAAAATTGTCAGCAAGGTAAAAATGATTTTTTTTTTGTCGCCAAATCAAAATGGCGGTTTGGTTTGGTTAATTAACGTCGCATTAGAGCTGCACAGTGGGCTATTGGCGACGGTTCGGTGCCTATCTCGAAGGAAAGACCCAGGAACGATTCCTCGTATTTTTAAACCATGGACAGATGACGCAAAATGGCGGACATTGCGTTGGTCCGGGAAGTCGATCATGGTGCTTACAGGCGATCCTTCGGGCAGTTGTCCCTGGGGCATTTCGATGGCACTCTTAAGTGCACACGCGTACCGCGTGCTTAAAGTCACAGACTCCTGCCGTCGATTTTGTAGTCTCTGGCCTTCGGCCTCTGACTACTCATTATTACATCCGGGCCGTCGATCGTGGTGCTTACAGGCAATCCTTCGGGCAGTCGTTGATCGTTAAATCAACATTTTATATGAAAATCGGAAACAATAATGGATCCAGGCAAAACGAACTGCTGCAAAACGTTGATTAAAGTTTCCGATTTCCGGTCGTCCACGGCAACCATGAAGCACTTGTTGGTACCGGATTCAAACACCCGCTGGCCTTCCACACGCTTGCTCCGGTTGTACTTGCGTTTGCCGAACTTCGACTCGTCAATCTCACTGACGACATGCTCTCCACCGATAGGAACAGGATTATGAATGAACCACTCCGTACATACCTCCCGGAAGAACATCATCCGGTCAGTGACTGTCTGTTTCGCTAGGCGCATTTGCTGCATAACAATCCGCATTCACGGTACGTTTGCCTTTCATCTCCAATTTCCAAAAATACTTGCTATTCAAATAAACGTCGTCCGCGTATACATCGTTAGCTCAGAAAAATCAAAATCACCAGGTAGCCGCCGAACGTCCATTAAAAAATGGCAGAAATGTGTGAAACCAAGGCTAAATTAGATGGGCGCGCGCATCTAGTTTAGCGTCATCTAAGTAGATGCATCTTTGCATCATCAAGCGCAGCTACGTGGGTAAAAAATTTATTGTTGCCATAGAACATGAAATTTCGCACGTGTCAAGTAGGGTTTCCAAAATATAAACTTTATCGCCCAATCATTTGTCGCCAAATCCGATTTGTCGAGGGCACCGGACACTAGGAATTAACCGCATAATTTTATAAATACTGGTCTCCTTTGTATTTGTAAAATTGTGCAGAATTTTAAGAAGAGACCAGTTGAATGTATTCGCAAATAAGAAACAAGTATATATTTTTAAAAAATTACTATCAATTTAATAAACTCATCAATCTGTTTTTAATTTACTGCAAAATTACCTACTATACTCGTATATATTCTGAAAAATTTCAGTTAATATTTTCGATCTAGTTGGCCTATGTGTGTTTGTTAAAAATTATTGCATAAAATAGGGAAAGAGGAGTGGATTTTCAAGCGGAATCGCAGCGATCCATTTCTCGGTGCGATGCTGGTGCATCGCAATTTTAATCAAAAATATTGTTATTGGCAAAAATAATCAAAATTTCTATTAAAAAAATATACATTTTGGTTAGTTATTCATTGGTTTTTAGTATTTACGAAGAAAATATATTCCTTTAGATATAGGTATTTTGTAAGTTTACAGACATTGTTTTGTAACGAATGAAAATACTTTGAAGTAAACATTTATCTTACTTAATTGTCAAAATAAACAAAATTTATTTCTCTTAAATAAAAATTTTGTTTGTTGATATTGTAATGCTAATAAGTTTATGAAATTTTTTAATATAATTATGGATTTAATACCTTTGAAGTTGATAAAACCTGAACGTTGCTACTCTGTGAATTTGTGTCATACTTTCAATGCCTTATTCATTATTTAAAACTAAAATAATATTTATAATAAAATGTATTTATTAAGAATAATGTTTTAAAAAATTAGATAATTTTTTTTATTTATTTTTGAGATAAATTTTTATTATTTATTTTTCAACTTAATCAACTATGTTGGACAAAATTATAAATGAAGTGATATTTCGTTCTAAACTATTTATTATACAACACAAATATTGCACATTTTTAAGTACTAGTAATTGGAATACAGGTTTTTAAAAACCGGTGAACGGTTGGAAAGGGTGGGGATAGGGTACTTTTAGGTATGGCAAATCGTTACAAATTTGGGGAAATTCTTTTCTTTCTACTATGTTTTTTATTTATTATTATTCATTTTTTGGGTTGGTCGATCAGTAATGATTTTCAAATTTTATATTGAAGTTTTGGGGATAAACGATGATTCCTCGATTTTCTAATTGAATATTCCATGTTCAAGATTGATTTACCATTCTTGGCGATTTCTACAACTTTGATGGTTTAAAATAGTACCAGTTTATCCCCATATTTACGCATATGGGTGGCCTCTATTAAATATAGTAAATTTATTTAGTCAGCTAATATAATAATCTTGTTCACAGCTTATAGGCTGAAAATCAATATTTTAGTGTTGCAATTTCTTTGATTTTTAAAAATGAAAATTTTGAAATTTCCATGTATTTTGCATTACGAAAAACATAACTGACGTCACATCACAATTTGCCTATTGTGCGTAGCGCTTGTTGCCAACATTCCCCCCTTTGATGTGACATAAAAAATAAATACATTCACAAAATTCTGAAAGTTTGTTACAGGCAAGAGGTTTGGTGAATACATCAGCCAAGTTCATATTTCCTTGAATATATTGCAAAGAAAATTTTTTATATTTTACACAGTCTCTTATATAATGAAATTTTATGTCAATATGACGTGTTCGCTTGTTACAAATTAAGTTCTTTGAAAAATGAATTGCACTTAAAGAGTCAGAATACAATATAGGTACATTTATAGAAACACTTATACCATTATCATTGCAATCATTAACAATATTTTGAAACCAACTTAATGTCGTTGAACTATTTGCTATTGCGATATATTCAGCCTCCATACTTGACAAACTTACCACTTTCTGTTTACAACATGACCAATAAATAGGAACATTTCCAATTAACAAAATATCACCGCTGAAACTTTTGCAATCATCTTGATCACTGGCCCAACTCGAATCCACATACATCGTTATACAATCTTCAGAAGCATTCGATAAATTTATTGAATAACCTTTCGTACCTTTAATATAACCAAAAATCTGTTGCACCAACTTTAAATGATGAATACCAGGTTTAGAACAATATTGAGATAATAAGACAACAGCATGTAATATATCAGGACGAGTTCTTATCGCCAAAAATAATAAACTACCTATCATGCTACGATACAAAGTTGTATCAACCATTTCGTCTTCTTCCGTTATGGATTTAATTGATATACCTACAGGAATTGGAACCTTTGCCTTGAAAACATTTATATCATACTTATCAATGATTTTACTTATGTATTGTTCTTGGTTTAAATAAATACAATCATTTTCATACATATACGATACACCCAAAATATTTTTAACAATTCCTAGATCTTTAATATCAAACTGAGAATTCAATAAATCCAATACTTCATGTAAAGTGTCATCATTATCAGAAAATACAATAATATCATCAACATAGAATAGAATAACTGCTCTATTAAAATAAAAATAAATACAATCGTAATGTTTAGCTTTCGAAAAACCCAACATTTGTAAAGTCTTTTGTAAAGTTTCGAACCAAACTCTACCACTTTGCTTTAACCCATATAATGATTTCAACAATAACCAAACAGTATTTTTACTTTGGCAGAAACCTTCGGGGGGTTCTACATATATTTCCTCCTTTAATTGCCCGTAAAGATATGCACACTTGACATCTAAATGGTGAGATACCCAATTTCGCCTAACCACCAATACAATCATAAAATAATTTATAAATAGAAAATCAATCACTGGTGAATAAACATTTTCGTAATCTATTCCAAACCTTTGATTAAATCCTTGTGCTACAAACCTTGATCGAAACCTAACAATTTTCCCTTCACTATTTTCTTTTGCATTGTACACCCACCGCGATCCTAAAACTTTCTTATTTTTTCGGCCTTTCGACTTCCCGAAAAACTTGACGCGATTTTAAAGTTTCAATTTCGTCAATCATAGAATTTAACCATTCTTTCTTTTGGGGTACATTTTGACTTTCTAAAAAATTATTTGGAATTATGCAAAAATTTGCCTCAATATTTGGGAAATCTTGTTTTTCCGTTTCATTTAGATATAAAATATTTCCATTAAATGAAAAATCTCGTTCATTAAAGCTTAAATGAATAGCATCACAATATCGAGAAATATCTTTGAAACTCCTACATCTGATTGATTCTTTTAAATGACCTGGAGGGTAATAATAAACATCCGCTTTCCCTGCAGTTTTACCAGTTTTACGAAATTTTATTTCGCGCACCCAATCTTTACTAGATCCTTTAGTTTGAATTTCACGAATAGTTTCCTTCTCCTCATATTTAACATCGGGTAGCTTCGGTATTTCGATTGCCGAAGTAGTCGGAATTTGAGGTAGAAATGAACACGGGATATTTTTAACCTCATCGATAGTTGGGGCAGAAGTTAACCTTAATTCAAGTTGATCAGTTTCGCTCATTTCAGTTTTTACTACGGGGTCAATTTTTATTTCTTTTGAGTCGAAAACACTTTCATTGTCGCTATCAATTTCAGGTTCGTTCGAAAAGATATTTACGTTTACACTTCCCGTCTGAAATTTTTGATAGTTTCTAAGCGATTCATCGAAACGTACATGTTTAGTCTCTTCTACCTTCCCGTTACTAGGATTCCATATACGATATCCCTGAGTAGACGTTGCATAACCCACTAAAATCCCTTTCCACGCTTTACCTTCTAGTTTATGCCTATACCTTTTGTTAATGTACACGTATGTCACGCATCCTATGGCACGAAGATAAGATACGTTACATACTCTTTCGAACCACAAATTATAGGGTATTTGCCCATTTAACCTTTTATGTGGGAACCTATTTTTTGCGTGAATGAAAGCTCTTGCTAATTCAGCCCATAATGAGTAAGGTAAATTAGTTTCACACAATATTGTACGAACACCTTCAAAACATGTCCTGATTTGTCTTTCCGATACGCCATCCATTTCTGGACTGTAACTACAAGTTCATCTGTGCCTTATCCCCAATTCTTGAAGTTTTTGACTAAATTCATTGGAACAAAATTCTAATCCCCTGTCACTTAAAATTGACTTTATTTTACAATTAGTTGATCGTTCTACAGTCGCCTGAAATTCAAGAAAAGTTTTAAATACATCACTCTTATATTTTAATGTATACACGAAAGAATATCGAGTATAATCGTCAACGATAATTAATAGATAATGAGAACCACCTAATGAACCCACGGGTGAAGCCCATAAATCCATGTGCACAATTTCTAACTTACTATTTGAGATTCTACGGTCTATTTTTGGAAATGACGCGCGAGTTGCTTTTGCTTCGCAACACGGTGAACACACGTAGTGATATCTTTCAAGTTTATCTAGGCCTCTTATTAAATTACTACAGCTTAAACGCTTTAGAGTAGGGATATTTTGATGACAAAATCTTGTATGCCATAAGCTTAATTTATCCGGAACACACGTTTTATTAACCATTTCTTTTTCGATTTCTAAGTTACTTTTAATATTTTTCGGAACAAT
This sequence comes from Troglohyphantes excavatus, assembly GCA_963932185.1. Classification (NCBI taxonomy): domain Eukaryota; kingdom Metazoa; phylum Arthropoda; class Arachnida; order Araneae; family Linyphiidae; genus Troglohyphantes; species Troglohyphantes excavatus. The sequence goes on along the minus strand of OZ010672.1, from coordinate 73,740,992 downwards.
AGCCTCTTCAAGTTTTAATGTAGGGTTAAGTTCGCGAATTATTACCTCTTTATCTTTATTTAATCTTTCAGCTTCAATTTTACGACTCATCGACCTTGTTACAAAATTACTAGAACTTTTATTGTACTTTAAATCCTTAGTACAAGAGTTACGTTTAACAACCTTAGCTTTTAATATATACAACTTATTTACAAATTTTGCTTCTACTAAAATTAAACCATCCGATTCAAATATTTTACACGTTCGATCTTTAATAATCAAGCTACAGTTTGCTATATCTATTTGAGATGCTGAAATTAAATTCTTAGTTAAATTAGGTGCATGAAATACATCTTTTAATTCAATATTTCTATATTCATTCCTAAATTTAGCAATTAGATTTACTGTCCCTCTGCCTTTGACTATAGACGTACCTTCAGCAAGTCCCATTTCGATAGGTTCAATATCTTCATACTCCGTGAAGAAATCTCGCTGAGGACAGACGTGCTCCGTTGCTCCCGAATCTATTATCCAGTCCGACAAGTCCTGGGTTTGCGTGTAATTCACATCCGCAAATAAGGAAGAGTTCCCCTGTCTTGGAGAGGAGTAAGACGCCGGTCTGTTTGACAAGCAGTCCCGAGAAAAATGTCCCTTTCGTTGACATCTGTGGCATATAATACCTCTTCTTGGTTTCCAGCCTGGTCTCCCATGTTGAGGAACTGAACTTCTATATTCTCTTTGAGACGTTTGGTTAGATACTTTTCGATTCGAGTAGTTAGCTGCTTCACTTGGTCGATAATCGAGTCCAGCATTTGTATTTCGATAAACAAAAGCTTTAGAGTTCATTTGACTGGCGAACCTTTCGTTCTTCAATACTCTACGGTCGTACTCGGCTAGTAACTTTGATCTTACCAGCTCCGAGGTAAAGTTTTCTTTAGGCTCCTGGTATATTTGAGATACCAAACCTTCAAATTCATCCGGAAGTTTATCCAGCATTTGATAAGCCAAATCACAGTCGTCCACCTTTCCACCAGCTTCGCATACTTCTTTAGCCGCTCTGTCAATTTTGCTGATGAACGCAGCCATTGATTCTCCAGTGTACTTGAGTTCCAGAAATTTCCTCCGCAAAGAAGCCAGCCGTGCTATTGATGACGGTTCAAGAACTTCTTTTAATTTCTTCCACGCAGCAACCGCATCTTTCGATTCTATGAGGTGCTCCTTCAGTCGGTCGTCCACAGCCAAACCAATCAATCCAAAGGCTTTGTTATTCCTCGAACGATACCTTTGCATCTCTTTAGTGTCGGCATCTGCAGTTGGCTGTTTTTCAGATTCGTCGATAATAGTCCACAGGTCCTCTTTACACAACAGTAGTCGCATGTTGAACTCCCACGTACGATAATTTTGTTCATTCAGTTTCTCGAAGTCGAAACTTTTATATTCAGACATGCTTGACAATTCTCGAAACACCGTTTAGTAATAGTTTAAAATTCTCGAATCATTGAAAGAACTACGACAGTAACCACGGACGTAACAACCACGGACGTAACCACGCTCTGCTACCATATGTTGGATAATTGTGGAAGAAATAAGTCGAGTCATGCTTTAGGTGAATAGCGCGGATCTCAGAAAACCGAGACTCCGCTTCTTACTTTTATTACGAAAAACATAACTGACGTCACATCACAATTTGCCTATTGTGCGTAGCGCTTGTTGCCAACATATTGTAAATACAAATGCTTTTTAGCAGCAGTATAAACAACTTATCATTAATATTAATTTGGTTAAAAGACTATTATTACGGAAGTGATTTGTTTCGATTTTAGGGTAAATTTTTTTTTTAATTTGTGATTTTTGTTGTTGTTGCTTTTTATTAATATTGTTTGGTTTTGCAAGCTATTTGTTATAAACTATATTATTAATACCAAGCTCAGCAAAAAAACATCCTGACAATTTTTGTGAATGCAGGATTTCGGTGACCATTCTCTACAATCATATTCTAAAAAGGTTTTCGGCTAAAAGTTGGTCATTTAGTCTTAGGGTAGATGTTTTTGATGTGTTAATTTTTATAAACAGCAAATATTGGTGTAAAAATATACTTTTACAAAGGAGTACTATTGTTGTGAAGTTTAAAAATGGAATTTGTTCATCCTGTGTGAATATGTATATATATTTTAATTTATGCAGTCTATTTGAAAATATGAGTATAAGTACATATTTCGAATTGTATAAAAACAGTGATAAAAATTAAAATAATCTCAATTTGTACTATTACTTGTATTAAAACGCATTTGTCGCAGTTTGTTTAACGTTTGTCGCAATTAACTTTGTCATCTTTGCTAAATATATGCATTCTTTAGGACTACTATTTTTCATGTCTGAGGATACTATAGATACTATTTTCAAAGGTACAATTCAATTGCAGCCTTGGAATTAATATTCTGTTAAATCACTGTCGCTAATGGTACGGTTAACATGACGTTAATCATCATCGTGTTTACTTTTGGCAATATAAACATTCTGCTCCCAACTCAGAGCAGATTTTGCAATCGCCAAACTGAAGGTGAAAAGTTGACAAATTTGTATTATCACATACATTAAAATTTCCACATTGTTTTTAATTTGTCAAAGCTGTTAGCACAGTAACGGTATAGAGCAAAAGGATATTTGGTTCAACTAAAAAGTTATAAGAGAGCAGATACAATTTAAAGTTTCCAATTGTGGTTGACTAAACAGTTTAGTTTGATGTCCGATAGTGGGCAGTACGTAGTTAAACCTTAAAGTAGGGTCTTTGTTTTCAAAGTGACCCTCAAGTAAAGGTGATCAAAATTTAAAGGGCTGTAAAGATTTATTTTTGCGCAGATATGAAAAAGCAAGGAATTGAGTGCTTTCAAAGTATAAAAAAAATTCTATTGTCTGCTCTATGTCTTTTGGGAACAGTGATTTTCCTTCCTTCTTTTGGCAATCAAAAATCTAAATTTCTATTAGACTAAACCAAATTTACTCAAGATAGTTATTTAGTTTGGCAATTGCCTTGTTTTCAGATGTTGAATATTATCTTTGGGGCTACCATTGAGCTAATATACATACTGAACAGTTAGGATCATTTTCATTATCTCCACTTATTGACTAATGATATTTAACCAGGTATTTATAAGTCAGGTTAATTACTTAAAATTCACAAATACTTTGATATTAAAGAATCTTTCTTAAAAAATTTATGTTTTTGTAGTAAATTCTAATTTTACAAATACAAATTGATTTATTAAAATTATATTTCTTTGTCAGCAAGCTATAAATGTTGACGAAATTTCAAATTTTTAAATTTTAACCTGCTTAAGGTTACATTTTAACCTGCTTAAGATAGAAAGCAAACAAAATATATTTTATTTTTGAAGTTTTTAAGGGAAGTATAGGGTTATATATATTCCATGTCAAATAAACACAGTAATTTTCCTCACCTTCTCCGATTTTTATGAAATTTGTTTACCTTGTTATATCTTCTAAGAATGTAAACCACACAAAATTTTAGCCTCCTAAGCTTATTTGTTTTTTAGTTATTTGCATTTAAAAATGGCCAAAAACGTACAATCTGCCCTCCTATGGCTGCATTTAAATTACTGTAATTCCTGTTCTAATTAACACATAGAAACAGTGGTGGATTTACATAAGGGCTAAAGGGGCTATAGCCCCTCATATAGGTAGAGTGTTCAGGGAGGACCAAGTTTTATAGCCCTCTTTGGGGGTGAGGCTACGTGTCTTCGATGCTTCGTGCTATCAAGATGACCTTGGACACTGTAACTGCCTAGAAACATATTGCCTGGAGACCTTTGTTGTATCAACTGAGTACGGCGCCATTTGTTAAAAGTTTTGAGAGAGAGAAAGGACGGGGGTTGGTGCGATATTGATTGTCTCTTGCTGTGTTAACTAAAACATGGATATTTATATTTACATGATTGCCAAAACTATACTAATTCATTAATAGAAGTCTATTACACATCATTGCGAAGAATGCTGCATATAGTTTCAAATGGAACCTAAACCCGTTTTTATTAAAGAAAAAATCATCTGGGCTAGACAAAAAAAATCTGAAACAAATCAATGAATGTATGTTCCCAAAACCAAAATTTCTAGTATACAAAAAATCAATTCAAAATAATCGATTGCACTGTTAGGGACTGTTAATTTATTATGCTATAATGTTTTTCATCCTTTTGTGCACTCCCTCCCTATGTTACGTCACTTAAAAAAATCAAAGAGGTCTTGGTGATTGCATGACGTAGCAAAAGTGATTTCGTTGAAAAAAATTACTGCCAAATTTCTTTACGAAATTTTGAGATAAGAAATATTTTAAAGAAATTACTATATCTTTCTAATGGGATGAAATGTTTGGTAAAATACACATAATGAAAATTTTAATGAATCTTTTTAAACTACATATAAATATGTACACATAAATAAAAAATTAATGACTGATTTTTAACTACATGTAAATATGTAGTTAAAAAGTGCATTCATTAAAATATGTATTCTCTGGTATTTTATCAAACATCTCATCCCATTAAAAAGATATAGTGGCGATGAGGCCGGAACTTTTTTCAAAGAGGTATTTCAGGGGGAAAAAAGGACTTTATACTACTTGACATTTTTAGAATATTTTTTAAGATGCTTTATATAGATGAAAGTAGGCATGGCAGCCGCCATTTCGGTTCCAACGGCAATGCATAGTTGATTTCTTTAAAAAGTTACTTCCCCCTTCCCCCCAGTTGGTGAGAGAAAAAATTATTATTTTTTCACCTTCAAAGTCACTTTTGCTGCGTCCCGCAATCACCCGAAACCTTTTCCCTCATGTTCACGCCACAGTCACTTATGATGGATCCCCTTCCCTAAGGGTGTAAGTTGTAATAAATAAATGTCCCTTTTAGAGCCAAATTAAACTTAAAATTATATTTTTTGTAACATTTATTTTTATGTATTAAAAAATAAAAGGCAATTTGTATTTAAATGTTAGACTGAATACCCCACAGTACCCCCATCTCAGTGAGATGGACGGAGGTACGAATGATTGAGATGCCCGTGAACTGTAATCACATAGCAGTGTTTGAATCTTTGGTGGTCGAATCAATGTGATGTCACGAGTGTTTGTTTGAAGGTAGCGTTGATCTGCAGTCCGTAAGTCACCTATGTAGCGCCATGCACTTTTTGGCTGTCGCTCGGACCGGGGGCATTCTGCTTGTTATGCCAGTACTCTACCAGTCACCAGTCAGGTTAAAGTGATCACTTGGGCCCAAGTGGGAGTATCGGGTATATGAAATCACCCTCTACAATATTCTCCATAAATTGGTGTAATTTCGGGTGCAATTTGTTTTTCTAAATTGATTAGTAAATTTCGCTGCGAACCTTATCTTCTCTTTCTCGCCAATATGTTGTAGCCAAATATATTATTAAGCCAACATTGGCAACCATGTAAGTTATTGTGATGCAAATACTAAGTAAAATACTTTGTTTAACCGTGTTTTTAAAATTATAATATATGAGATTATTTTCAGAGTAGTAGAGCACGTCTTTTTTAATATTTGAAGAATTTAAGCATTCCAATTAAAAAAGTTATTTTATACGAAATTCCACAAACTACTATCCGAAAGGGAGTTGAGATGACAAAACTGACTGCTCGGATGGAATGTCCGAAACGACTGCTCCAAGAGCGTACCGTGGTGCACCAAAATGTAATTATTTATTTTCAGAAGGCGACTACACAAAATCTATCAGTGTTCACTCTAGAAATAAAAAGGGGCAGGGCGCTATTAGCAGGAAAAGGGCACCTCTTTTTTGAAAGGGCATTTCCAAAGATTTATTAGTTCCAGGATTTATGGAATGCCCTGTGCTCGAAATTTTCGTGGAGTCATTGCGATTGAGAAACACGCATAGCTAAAAAAAATGTTGTTTTTTCATAAATAATTCACTTAATTTTATGAATAATTCACTTAATTCCGATTTACACAAAAAAGGTTGAAATTGACGCCATTTTTAAAGATAGCCAGGGAAGCAAAGCCATATGTGCTTGATTGAAAAGGGCAAAACGGGCGAAAGTTTTTCAAAGCAGGGCAGCATTTTTCAAAAAAGGGCATCAGGGCGCTATTGAGATGGAAAAAGGGCAGGCCGCCCTTCAAAAAGTGCCTAGAATGAACACTGAAATCTATTCTTATATAAAAAAAAAGTACATTACACCAGAATAAAATGCTGTAATTTCACTTCTTTGCATTGGCAGCATTTATCACATCAAGGTATTAAAATAAGATTTTTAGGTAGAATTTACGCACACCTTAACGGCTATAGCTGGAATTTACATGTTGAAAGACCGTAATTTGTATACATATTCCCCTACCACACCAACAGAAAGAGAAAACAAATTAACCTCCTGCCCTTTGGATGACCCTAGATCCGCCACTGCGTAGAAATAATTTTGGTATCGTTTTAAAGCTCTTTAAATTACCTTTCAACTGATATGAAACACATGAAGGTTTGGTGGAAAACATTTCAAGTCATATTATTTTACCTTTGACCTTGAATTCCCAAAAAACAAATTTCTCAATTTCTTTATATTTTTTCCTGAATACTACAACATCTTAACTACATGTATACCAATTTTCAAAATGGACACTCAATAGAATCACACACACACAAAAAAAATTAGAAACAAAAATATACAATATTTAAATATTGACATAACGGTTTTATAGGCTTTTTTTTAATTAATTATTTAATTACTATTTGTAGTTTTGTATACAACTTTAAATTAATTATAAACTATTTACCTTAATTTAAATTAAGTAATTTTTCCATGAACACACAATTTTGCATTTTCTGACAGTGCACTACAGTGAATTGTGCTTCACCTATATCAAAAGTTGAACTAGTTACCAAATTAGGATGTGAACTTTCAATCAGTGATATCAAAGGATTTGTGACTGTTGTTTATGACAAAAATGGTGGCTGGCATATGTAATTGATACTGATGAAGATAATGCAAAATTAAGTTTTCTCCATCCAACTGGCCTTTCCCCATCATTCAATTATGGTAATTTAAATGCAGCCATCGGAGGTCAGATTGTACTTTTTCAGCAATTTTTAAAGCAAATAACTAAAAATCAAATAGGCCTAGGAAGTTAAAATTTTGCATGGTGTACATTCTTAGTAGGTATAACAAGTTCACAAAATTTCAGAAAAATCTGAGACGGTGCAGAAAAAAATGGATTTTCTTGTGTTGATTTGACATGGAATGACACAATTTATTATTTTGTTGACTCTTTTTCTCTTTTAATGGTTAGGAACTCAATTACATTGAATAAAACAGACCTTTTTATAGCTACTTTATATCTAAGCACAATACTTTATATCAATCACATCTCGTAACTGACTTCAGACGCTAAAGATGCAGTTATCAATTCAATTTTACATAATTTGTGTGCATAAATTCTGCTCTAATTCAAATATTTAGATAATTTTTTACTTGAAATGCATATGTTTATTGTAGTCATTCAATTCTCCAAAAATCTCAGTTAAAAAAAACCAAATTATAATTATTTTTTTTGGTTTAGGTAAGTAATATACCAATTTTTAATTAAACCCAATGAAAGTCAGATTATACAGCATTTATTTTTCTGAAAATATTAGACTTTTTTAAAAACTTTTTTCCAGTTATTATTTTTTTATTGGTGTTTTATAGGAAATGTCTTTATATAGAATAAAATGCAATAATTATTTGATTATCCACAAATCAATTATCCAGAAATTGAAACTACCCAAACTTGATATTACTCCTAATTCAAAAGTAAATCACTTTAATAGTTTTGATTTAGTAATTTGCTTTAAATAATTCTTTATACTTTACAATTTTTTATGTTTAACTTTAAATTTATTATTTTAATGTTTATTCATTAAGTTTGAAATCTATATAATGGAATATTTTTATATTTCAGGGGATAAAATTAATCGAAAATCTTTCAAAAAAATATTTGAAAATATTCAGAAAATCAAATATTTTAAAGTTTCTGACTCGGGTACTACTCGCTGTATCAAAGTCAAGTATGAAGCAGATTATCCTCCTGAAAATAACGAATGGGGTGATTTCCAAACACATCGAAAAGTGCTAGGTCTTCTAACAATAGGTATGTTGACTTAGTTATTCTACTTTGAATATTTCAGAATTGTGTTTTTGTTGCATACATTAATTAAGAAGGAAGTATAGTGTATTACTTTTAACATATACTTAAGTTTTCAGAAATAACTTGTATAACTGAAATTAAAAAATTAAATAGAATCTATTTCTAACATAAAAATCTTTTGACACTTTTGTTTCCTTGTACAATCGTGTTTTTGTCACTGGTATTAAATTTTTTAAATTACTACCAGATTGTTGAAATAGTTTTTTTAACCATATTTCCTAGCCAAGTGATTAATAAACTTCCGTAAGCTTAAAATGTTACACCAATAAAATAAACAATACTTTTTTTATCAATATGCAATTATTTACCTTTAATTAGTCCAAAAGTGTTAAAAAACGATGTGTGCTAATGAAAATTTCTGAATTTTGTTGTATCATTATTGCAAGAAAGTTTTTAAATGATACTTTTAATATCATTGGTAATAACTAGCTCATTTCCATAATTTGCTGTGATGTTTAAAAGTTTTTTTTTAATGTTTATGCTTTATAAATATTTTACTTTCACTTCTGAATAATAGCATAGTGTTAATTTGGAGATGTATGATGCTTTTTTGTTTGTTTGCAGTAGGAATATGAGTTTAGAAAAATTATTAATAATTAATTTAGTATTGTCTTTTCAATTTTTTAATGAGTTTTTAATCTGGATATCCAAATTAATTTGAAATTTGTTTGCTCTTTTAATAAATTTAACAAATTTGTATTTTAGGAAAATGTGATGGAGAAGAAAAGGTTGAAGAACTGTCCAATGAGCACCGTGTCTTATTAGAGCAATATAATAACACAGTATATGATTCACGTTGTTTTGTATTTTGTAGCGATAGTATATCCCCGTCCGATATTAACGAAGCCCTTAAATTTCCATTAGATGAAAAAGCAGTTTCACCAGACTGCACTCACTCGCCAGTGATAGATCACCTTAAAAGTGATGTGTTTAAGGATAATGTTGAGCCCGTGCCAAAAAGTCATATGGTAAATGAAGATTTGTTTAACTATTCAATGATTTCATCTGATACAAATAACTCTCCAAAATCTGATGTACTTGAAGGAGCCATTGGTGAAACTTTAGATTCTTCAAATTTTTCTCCTGATTTTAATTCATTGCCAAATTTTAATACTACTTTTGAAGATGTGAATAGTATATCAAGCTCCACAGAAATTAATGGTCAAATCAACAATACAAACAGTATTCAGAAAGCTATTGTTGGTCCGCCAAGTCCTGTTGATAGTAACTCTCCTGGTTCAAAGAAATTTATAATTCCATCACCTACCAGCTCTTACACAACGCATTGTATAATTTATCCAAGTATTGAGAACTGTGAACATTTAGAAATAGATTTAAAAGAATTTCTAAATTCAGTTTTCTGGATTCTTGAATCTAAACGCCTAGATCGCTCATTTGAGAAGCAAGAAAAAGTACCATTTTTGGTTGCTCCTTTTGAAAGAAGAAATTTTGTTGGCATCGACACCGATACAAAGTAAGTAATTTTTATCGAGTAAGTTTTGCAATCATTAAATGTTTTTAGTGATTGGTTTCTGTCTATCAACTAAGTTGATTATAAAAAAATATTTGCTGCAGAAAGTTCATGTTTCGGTTTACCTAAAGTAATAATCTTTGTGACACTAAGGTTTTTTTTTGGCCGTGATTAGAAAATTTGTTTTAGGGTGGACTTTGTTAAAGTACTAAACTTGAACAAATAATTATAATTAGCGATCAGATCAAAGACTCAGCATAAACATTCTTAAAATGCCCCTTTTTTTGACACAATTTTTCATTCTTCGTTATCACAGCACATCTTAATTAAAGTTAAGCAGTGGCTATAGTACCCTAAAGTTGCTTTTCATGCATAAGGGATAAGTCCATTCGATGTTTGATAAAATGGATAAGTAACGAATTTCAATTAGTAAATGTGGAATTTCAGTAAAATTTTAGAAGTTTTGAGTAATATAATATGAAAATCTACTTCACAGCTTTCCAAAAGTTAAGCACAAATCAAAATCCAAGTTTAGGAATGCATGCTTAAATTTCATTGTGTGAAAGTCATTGAAGGAAAAAGTAAAAAGAAGAAAAAAATGTACTAACATCATATAATGTGCTATAAATTTGCTTTAAAGAAAATATATTTCAGTAGATAAGTTAAAATTTTGATAATTTTTTTTGACACACTATTCCAGCTATTTGTAGATAGATACAATGGCTGAAACAAAATAACTAGAAATTGCTTTATTTTCTGGTGTGCAGGGGTGGTCTAGAAGCAGGAAAGCCTATTGAAGAGGTTGCTTGATATTCGAGTGCTGCATGGTTTAACAGAGAAAATTGAATGGAATGAATTTCTATCTACGAATAACTGCTTATGTAGAATGTAATGGATACATCTATGAGACCTCTCATTAAAGGGGATGAAAAAAGTATTGCATATGAAAACAATATTAGAAAAAGATTTTGCTCATAGCAAGGAGAAGTGTCACAAACGGTATATAAGCCGGGATTGCCACTGAGGAAGGTAATGTCGTATGTGAGCTGGGATTGTCAGGGAATTATGGCGTCATGAGGTGTAGTGGCTGACGAAATTGTAGATTAGGATCTCTATTAAGATTGTAAGACTAAAGCTCTCTAAAACTAATAAGATTGAAGTAAGCAGTTGTAAAAATACAGTAGGAATTTATCAACAAAGAGAAAAGGCATTATGTTCCATTATGATAATATCCAACCACACACAAATTGTTGGTGACCCTTAAAAAACTTAAGCATTTTACTTGGGACATTTTGATGTATTCAATGTACAGTCTCTTGTACTGTCAAAGTACTGTCCTTCCACTCTCGTCCCTTGTTTCGTATTATGCAGAACTTTCTTATTAGTGCAAAGCTAGCTTCAAAAAAAGTTTGTAAAACTCATTTAACTAAGATTTTCATGCAGAAAACCCAATAGTTCTTCAGTGACAGGATTTAGTTTTACCAGAAAGCTGACAAAAGATTGCCAATCACAATGTTATATATTTGATTTAATAGACTTCGTTTGAAGCAGTAATTCCCAATCATTATAAGGCCGGAGCTCACCAAGTCTAAAGATGGGGAGATCGCAGACCACAATGTTTTTATAAGAGTAAATGAAATTCATATACTGATTAAATACTAAATAATAAAATAATAATAATTAAGTTATTAAAAAATAAATTTATTCACAAAAAATATTCTATAATTACTTAATTTGTTTTAAAGCCATTTTATATTAATGAAATTGCATTTCACTTTTTTAAAGTTAAATATTCAGTATTATATTTGAGAATTTTTTTTCATCAATTTCAATATTCTTTGATACATTAAAGTTGTTAAAATGACTGTAGAAATCTTGATGATAGAAATATACTTCCACAGATTGCTGCAGACTCTCTTGCGGACCACCACGACTTTTATCTGACAAGTTTTACATTTTCAATCGAGATTAAATATCAAACAGTTTGAGTGCAGATTTTGAATATGTTGAACCACTTAGGAAAAAAAAAGTGAATGATGTGATTAAAAATGAGGATTATCAGTTGAGCCAAATTTGGTTCATTTTGGTTTGTTTTGTAGAAATCTGCTTAACAATACACAATCTACAAAAGCTGAGAAAACTATGCCTGGCAAAAAAAATAAGCAAAGTGTTTGTGTTAGCTTTGAAAATGCAGAGGTAGCCATTTGCGTTATTGTTGGTAAAAGCAAAAATATTAATGCACTAAAAAACATGATGGTTGAACTTGTTAACTTGAACAAATTAGCACCATATATGAACTCGGCTGAAAAAAATAAATTCAAGCTACTGAATGTATAATCAACATGAACCTTCTTGTTATAAAGATTAATGCAATATTGTATAAGTACACATCCTTTGAATTCAACCTATGTTTAAGGCTGTTTTTTATTTCATATATAATATAATAATAATTTTTTATCTAATTACTGTAATTTCATTGATGTACTACTCCATGTTGCATTGCACCCATTTTAGATTGTTTTTATATAAAACAAACAACCTTTTACCCGTATTAGTTCATTATAATGGGGTTCTACTGTAGTTTATTTAGTTTATGATTTTTTTATACAATAATAATATATGAATTGTGATACAATTACTGTCAACTCGATTTATTTAAACATCAATACATTTTCTAGCAAAATCTCCCTATCACATAGCACATTGACTGATAATTAGCTTGTTACATGGAGACTGTTATTTCAAAGAAAATATCTAATTTTTATTATCAATCGATTTTACATAACTTTCCCTCTGTCATGTCATATCTTGCAGTTCAATTTTAGCCCATTTATAAATAAATAAATTTCAAATTTCTTTTACTTATGCACTAAATGATATTGCAATATTCAGTCATAATAATTAGCAATTTATACTTATTAATAATTTTAATTTTTATTGAGAACTAAAACATCATCATGTTTTAAACTTGTCTTATTAGCATTATGTCTCTGACCATGTAAAATGAAAATGCATCTTCTAGGAGAACATTTTCACAGAGAGCATTGTAAATTAATAATATTATTATTTTTATTACAATGAAAGTAGTTTAACGGATATTTTCTCAAAATGAACTAAACATTTAATTGTTCAGTAGTATAATTAAATTTTATTTTAATTAATCAGGTTATTTTTGTAGCTTTAACATCTACATATTTAGTTGAAGAAATAAAATAAATTGATTTTTGGCACTATTTTAATGATGCATATGCTTTTTAGGGTGTTTAAAAAACGTTGTCTTGGAAGAATGAAGAAGCATATTGGTGACTTATCTTTACAAGCCGGACTACCTTTTGAAGCCTTTTCACTCTATACAGCATGCATTGACAATTTAAAATCCGTGCAAGATTGGTTATGGCTTGCTGCTGCTTTGGAAGGACAATGTTCTGCTTCTCTTTTATTACAGTTTGAAGCTAAAGATTTTATGTTGAGTGAATGCTCATCAGAATTTCACAAAGTTCAAGTACCAAAAATTAAATCGGGTACACAATATCTCTATTATTTTTACTTTAGTTGATTAAGGAAGATGTTTATAACATTCTTGTAAAGATAGCATTCTACTCTTTTTTTTTAATTCAATTAATTTAATTCTAAATTTGTATTTACTAATATACCAAAAAAAGAATTTCGTGAGGTTTGTGAGATGATTTAATGCTATTGTGCTAAAGATTTTGGATTTTAAATTAACCTTTGCTAAATAAGGAGAAGTATCTTCTGAAAAGTATCACATTACTTAAAAAATTAGCATTTACATGTGTCCAGAGTTGTCACAGCTAATGTCATGGTGGCGATTTAATTCAGTTTTGAAATGAAAATGGTGGTGTTGTCATATTTCATTTAAAAATCAATTGTGCTAAAATATTCTTTTAACCTGGTATCAATTTGTAAATAATATTTTTCCCTTTAGAGTTGTAAAAAATAATATATTTGGATATTTATTCTTGTACAATATGGAGCTTGTACACCAAGGGTATGCATCACCAATATTCAATAGAACTACATGTTTGCTCATAAGCATAATATTAATTTTATTACTATCAAAAGCCCACCATTAATTTGTTTCCCTCTCTAAAATACAAGAAATTTCTGTTTAGATTATATTCCAACCCATGTGTGAATTGAGATGCATGAGTAAAAAAAGTTTCACTATGCCACTGATTAAAATGTAAATTTTAAGACAATAAAAACTTTTATGATTTTTTTTTCTTTTAAAAACAAAATTGCATAAAGATATTTATTTATAAAATAAAAATATAGAATTTATATTTTTCGGAAAGATTGTCCATTGGTCACATAGCAAATTCTATTTCAACAAACATTATTAATTTAATTAAAGAAAATATTACTCAATAATGTAATATATGTACTGTCATCCCACCAAGAAAAAGGCTCTGAGTAGGGTTGCTAGTGCGGAACATTCCAAATAAAGTAAAGGATTTTGGTAAATGATTTGGGGATGGATGCTATTTTGGCGAGTTTATCCATACGATAATTTACATACAAATAAACTTGCAACAGTAATACAGAGGAGGAAAAAAAAGGTGTTACATGAACATTATTTTTAGTTTTAAATAATATTTATATGTATAAAATAATAGTAAATTATATATTTTTTTAAAAGTCAACGGTTATTCATGAAAAACATAATTATTATTTTGGGGTTTAATATTTTAATAACGTAAGTGTTTCTAAACCCACTCTTTTACTCTTTTTATATTTTCTTTTAATGAACTAAAAATAAATGAAACCATCTGATAGCGTTATGCAATGTGACATCGCTGGGTGTAAAGTGAATGTTGAAGTATTTTATTGGGACATTGAGCTACCATTTTATTCAAATTCAGCATATCCTATTCGACGTTAGCCAGTGCCACAGAAGTTTTCAGCGGTTTTGATGACGCTTCATCTTTACAAAAGCTGACAACATAGTAAATAATTTCTCTAGCTTGGGAATGCAGGGTCTTTCCTTTGTTAAAAGTAAATGCCATTTTAAAAAGATCTTCAATAAAAGAAATTCCAAAAATTATTTGTTCAAGAATCACACAAACGAAATCACATTTTTTGATCTATGCAAAAAGCACGAAAACAAAATAGAAAACTTATTAAAAGTATAATTATAAGGACAGTTAAAGATAATGCTGTTTAGCAAATCCAGAAAAGAACGAAAATGCAAAAAAATATTTTTTATAGTCCGACAACTGGAATCATCCCTTTTACATCCCACCCCCAGAAGTGAATAAAATTGTCTGTTTCCATAGCAGCCGCCAGACAACAGAACTCTGGTGGGAGTCTTTCTTGTGAAGGGAACAGTCAGTTAACAGTCATTTTCAGCTAAAAGTTGAAGTAATCATTGTTAAAAGAGATAAAATTTCATGTTTGGCATACTGAAACGCAACAGAGTGGGTCTTTCATGAATCGTATTGTTGGCAACTAATCACATAGTGTTTTTTTTTGTCACATTACTTTGTTTAGGTTTTAGTTTATTTTAAAATTACATTTTCGCTGAGGTATTCAAAGAAACTCTTATTTTTTTATGTCTGATTTGTAAAGAATGTCTGAAAAACTACAAGAAATATTAAACAACCGTAAAACAGAAAATCTCAGCTTTAAATGTAACATGATTTATCTTAATTTGTCATAAATAAACAATTGGTTTAAATGATGGTATGTTGGCCAAACTTGTTTTCAAAAGATTTCAAACAGCTTTATTTTTAAAAGGACAAGACATTTATTCTTACTCCTAATTTCTTTTTAAAAATGTCACCCTTTACATTTAGGAATTCAAATAATATTAAGTCTTTAAAAAAAAAATGTTGCAATCTAGTCATGAAATTTAATGAATATGTAGACAATATGGATCAACTGGATAATATTTGAGGAGTAAATAATCAAACATGTTTTGTCACATTGAGATGATTCGTAGTGAAGCACAAATTACTTTTCCTAATCATATTGACCACATACATATTCTAATATTTGCAAGTTAATTTCAATGGGACAAAACGTGTTTTGGAATATAAAATAGTTTAGGTCAGTAGAAAATTTGGAGGCGAATTCAGTGATGTAATAATCTAGATTTTCGACATTGTGGACAAAACGTGTTTTAATTGTTTGCTCATCCCTTATTAAACAGCAAATTAGGAAATCTTATTTTTTTTTACATAATTTTGGTCAAACGTTAAAATAACTCAATGTTATAATTTGAAATATGTGTTTTAATTAATATTAATATAGTTATCATGGAGTATTGTTGTTTAAATGATCTTAATATGTCTTTTAAATTGTAATATAATCAAAATACAATTTAATTGTTTTATTTTCAAATTAATTTAAAACTTAAAATCGTTTTAGATAATTTTGACTCCTTACTTATAAAAGATTGTAAAAGCATCCAGGCATGCAAATTCTTGACTTGTTACAAAAAGTTGAACAAAATACGCTGTTTGTGCAAAAAAAAAAAAAAAAAAAACAGGATATAAGCACAATAAGTTGTGTAAGAGAGTTTATGAACAGGGATGTCACATGTTAGTTTTTAATGAAAGTAGCTTTTTTTTTACATTAAATTGCTACAGAATCCTTCTTTCCGAATTTAATGAAGGATTTCCTTCTGGTTTTTGCAAGTTTTCTTTACTTGAAGAATTTGTGTTACTAACCACCTTCTGCCCAGGCCTGCAGAAGCAGCCCGTTAATATGAACACACTTAAAATGAATTATTGATAAAACCAACCAGGGTCCTTTGTGAAGCTAGCTGCAAACCATTCCCCTCTTCCTTAAGGTGTTTTTTAGCTAGACCAGTTTGTATGTAATTTTGTTTTATTCTCAGTATCTACAAATGAAAAAAGCATGTTGCATGAATTGCAAAGCACTGTTAAAAAAATTCCCTTAAATTAATTATTTCTTATCATTATTTAAGATATTTTTTGTAATTAAAAACCATAGCAAAGTATTCTAATATAAATTAAATTATACTTAAAAAATGGGGGGTTGGATCATGAGCAGAAAGATTTTATGTGTGACATTATTTCAGAAGACTAGAAATATAGGTTGGTCGTCAACAGAAGGAATATAAAAGAGGTGCTTTATCTGATGCCGCAGACTTTCATCCATTCATTTCTATGTATGATGTTAGTAGTCCGAAAACTGAATTTAATACCCAAAATGTACATTATAAAAGGAATTAATATTCTGGAAATAAATGTAATTGTCACATGCAATTTAACTATGAATTTCAGACATTTGAACAGACAAACTTTTATTGAAATAATTATTAGCATAGATATGTCAATTTGCAGGCAAACAAGATAAGGTGTAAACTAAAAGAATTAGACAAACCATCTGGAAGACTGGCTATGATTCTGAAATGCTATGTGTGTAACAATATTCGTTACCTCAATTATCACCACATATTTCATGTGAAATAGGCATAAGGCTTATTTTTGTTAATCTGCCATTCATATATATGTATCCTTTTTTTAGCATTATCATTAGTTGCAGTTCAAAGTAAAAGTCTACCTCTACACTTGGATCCCTTGGATGTCAAGCATGTAGGAAAAAGTATGTTTAGCATAGAAGAGCTAGCTGACAAGTATGGAGAAGCTATTTTACATTATCAAAAAGTATGTAACTATTGAAATAATTTTAAAATTAAAATTCCTTCAATAATCACTTAGTTTACAGTTTCCTCTTTTAGTTTTCCATATACAAAGAGAGATAAATGTAAAGCTTTAATGTTAATTTTGACACATTTGCATTACTTAATCTGAAACAAGAAAACTTGGATATTTATTGAAATATTTCATAATTAGTTAAAGTATATGTTTTATAATATTTTAGAAACTTGACAGCTAAATGGACTTTTAATACGATTATTTATATTTTTATTGTATTAGAATAAAGATTTCTTAATATTTTTTTTAATTATGTTGTAGATGTAAAATATATATATGGGATGCACCTAATATTTGGTTAATATTCAATATACTGCCTATTCATCAACCAAATAGTGACACTTGAAATATTTTTTAAAAAATGCTCAAACGAGCTTTTATACAATAAATTAAAATAAAAAATATTGATATAATTGTATATTGAACCATATTATGAAGATTATTACATTCAAGCACTCGATTATTGAGAGAGTGGGCGGGTTAGCTACACAGTAGTATTACTCACAAAAATCCAACAATGAACTACCCCATTTTAGCATTTAGACCAAAGCAGCTCAACCATGCAACTAGATCTATCATTTGACCAAGTAGTGTGGGGTCTCATTCAATAGGTTGTCCAATAATGACTTCAATGTCATTCCACTTAATGTTATAGCCAGTAGCATACTCAGGAAATTTGTAAGCAGGGAGTTTGATTGTCAGATTACTTTACATGCATATATATGTTGCATATTTACAGAAAGCTTATAGTTTTTAATTGACTTGAGCATGCCAATCAAACGGCCAAATGGGCCATAGAGATGGTTATCAATATGACCTTTATGTTTTAAAAAATATATATGTTTGCTCATGATTTCTGTTGTAATTTAGAAATTTGAATATATATTTTTGGAGGATAGGGGATGTTCACTTAAGTACCTTTAAAAGAAAATTATCCGGTTATCCGGCATTTAACAATCCTGAAATCACAATTAACCAAATCATTTGAAAAATAAACTGTCCAATTTTTTTTGTTGGATAGTGAAATATCCACTTTAAAAAAAAATATTTTCTTCATTTTCGAAATATTTTCATTGTTAGATAGACTTTTATCAAAAATAAAAAGTAATAATTTTTGATTATCTGGCATGCAATTTTCGGGAAAATGCAATAACCTGAAAATATCAATAAACCAGACTTTTTTGTAAACAGTTCCTTTGATTTTTTTATTTCACTGTTTTATTTTTATAGTAGATATTACCATGCAAAATAAAATGCAGTATATATTTGGTTTGCTGGACCTTCAATTAAAAGGAAGCGCAGTTAACTTGACTTTGTAATTGTTTTCTTCGATTTTGTTATTTAAATGGAGTGTTGTAATTTGTGGAACTTATTATATAATTTCGTTCTGGCATTTATTAACTGGATAATTTCAAAATATACTATCTGGAGCCAAGGAGAAAAGTCAGCATTAACTTGAATTTCCTGTTGAATAATAGCAGGGGACAAAATCCTCTTTTAAATTAAAAAGGGGGAAAAAATTAAAAAGAGAAAGAAAAAACTGTCTTTAAGAAAAAAAGTACAAAATTTTTAATTTTTAAAACAAATGGACAAAAATTAAATATTTAGTATTATAGTTATACTTATTACCACTTTTTGAAGTTGGTGCCAATTCACAAAAACCACACGTAAATTTTAGCACCAATTTCAAAAAGTGATAATAAGTATAACATTAATACTTAACAATTACATTTTTTCCACTTGTTCCTAAAATTAGTAACTATTTTTTTAAACTTTTTAGCGCTTTTTTTTTCTTAAAGCTGTTTTTTTTTATTTATATTAATTATTGATCACTATGCTTGTAATTCAGACCTCTCACTTTTCATATTTACGAACACACCACTGTTATTCACATACATTAATAACAACCTTGCATATGTTTGTATAAAATATAAGTCATTTGTATTTTAGCAATTAAATTTTAAACTTAGTGAAAATAGCTCAATTGTTATAATTCTTCTATATTAATATACATAAGAATTGACAATAAGAATGAAGTCTTTTAAAAACACAACGTATCGAACCATCTTACCGTTCCTGATTCATTGAGTTTTCTTTTTCTTCGCTTTTTTTTAAAGAAAAAAATGCAACTACACTAGATTGTTTTTTGCATTTATCCAGTCTTCTATGGATGTATAAAATGAATGTATATAAGTTTTATAATGTATAAGATGATTGTATATAAGTTCTATAGCATATAAGATGAACTAATATATAACATAGATTATATAAGTTCTATAGCATATTAGATGAACTAATATATAACATAAATTCATTTTCATTGAGAGTATTTCTTAAAGCAAGTTCAAAGACACAAATGCTCTTTTTCCTGAAAAAACACACATTTCTTCTCCTCTCTTTACAGCAGAGACCAAGACCAATTACAGACATCTAGTGACATGGCATCACTCGCACCCCTCACTGTGTGTTCCCTAATTTTAGAGCCTGAAGGCAAAACAGCTATAGTCTTTTAATATCAGAGATCACCCCTCTTGCAAAACAGTCAATGGGTTTAAAAGGTTCTTCTTTACAGAACGAATGAATTCCTCCTATATACGAGAGGAGATCTTATCTCCTTGATCAATAAAATGTAGCATCTAAGTGAAAATTATAGTATTTTTGGCCATTAGGACTGAACTGCCCAGTAACAGAATGTATAAATTGTTAGATCTCCCACTTGTCAGTACTCTGCACAGGGCCGGATTTAGGCATAGGCTGCAACTTAGAGGCCTGCGCCACACACCAAAAAGAAACACTTATCTTAAAAATTTGTTTTTGGACTTACTATACCTTTTAGCAGACAGGCTGTCTAAGTATTACCTTTTTTTAAAAATAAAATTTGACACAACTGAAAATATAGTTTAAATGTGCATATATCATCATCCAAAATTTAATATTTTTAAATAAATGCTTGGTAGTTGGTACAGCGAGAACAAGAGTTGTTATTTTGGCATGTGCGGGATAGAATATTGATTTTCTCTCCACCATATAAATCAATAAATAAAAATTATTATAAATCTAAAAATTTCTTAAAACTATAATTATCCACCTCAATTTGGGTATTTACTAACAGCAAGGGAAAATATCCATTTATAAATACCCTACCCAGGCTGGCTATTTACTTGGCCCATATTTATAATCTCAAATAATGATGTATGGTCACTCCCTCTCTAACTTCTCCTTAATCATCCTATTGTATTTTATTCATTATAATATATGCGATTACGCTATGAAGTCATAACAAATCTATATGATTATATGTCATTGGAACAATTAGGTAGTGATCAGGATGTGTTGTGATTTGTAGACTAGTTTTTTTTTCTATGCTCCATGTCCAAGCATTCAATATAACACATTTTCTAGCCTTAACTAAAAAAATATGTTAGTTATTTAATAGTTGCATCTTTTTCAGTATCATGGTGCTCTTATCATTGAAATGGAATGTTGTATGAAAGCTGCACGAGCCTTTATCAATTATAGAGTAAGTTTTTTTTGTTAAAAAAATATTGTAAATAATTTCTATTAATTAAAAATATTTTTTAAAAACTTTATATTAAAATACAGTGAATTTTTTCAAACTTATTTGTTTTCATTAATATTCGTTTTTTAAGTTGAATGTATTTATAAAGAAAGTTATACTTTTCAATCTTAATATTCTTATGTGTAACTTTTTAATTTTTTGAAGCTTTCAATGTTTTGTTGATGCATTAAATATCCAAAATCATAATCTTGTATATATTGACATTTATTGTGACGTTTAAAAATTATTATAAATTACAGTATGTGCATATAAATGGTTCAAACATGTATTTGTGTTTTTTTTTAAATTTAAATTATTGCAATCAAAAGATCTAAATTTTGTTTAAATTTTTAAGTAAGGAAGATCTTGCTTCTGAATACACTTATTAGTTCTGAAACATACTCTAAATTTTCTACATTTGATCAACTTGCATATGAGTTACCCAATTCCAAAACATCACTTGTCAACTTTGGAGAGCTAGCCCATCACATTTTTTAATCAAATTATTTTCATATTAAATTTTATTTCTACAACTGGAAATAAACTAAGTATGGTGTTTAATATATAAAATAACTAACTTTGTTAAATTCCATGTGTAGAAACAAAATGTAATACGAAAAAAAACTGTGATGGGTTTGTTCTCCAAAGTGGACAGAGAGACGCTTTGGAAGTGGGTGACTCAAATATTTTTCTTTTTGTCAAAATTTTCATTGCTTGTAAAAAGTGCTTGCAAACAATAGGTTACATTAACAATATTACCTATTGAAATGTGGACATAATATTTGCTTGTACATTTCACAAAGCAAAAATGTAACAAAATCAGTTTACCAAAATATTTGCAATGGAATGCTGATTTAATATTGACATAAAACAAATTCAATAATAATATAGCTAAAACCACACAACTTCATCAATAGCCCACCAAAAAAAGGAATGCCAAAAAAAAACATGTTTCAATATTTAAGCTAGGTTCAAAATATCTATCCGTAAAGTAAGGTTTGATTGGAAAAAGGGGATTGACTTGCCAGCTAATTAAATCAAGTCGTTTTAGGTTAAAATTACTGATGATGCATATAATTAACAATTTAATTAAATAGGCACTTAGTATTTTTTTGTATATTTTTCAGCGGTTCAGGGGCAAAAAGAAAACGAAAAAAAAATATTTTATTAAAAAAGAAAAAATGATGCACTAGAGGGTTAAGATTAATTGTTAAATCTCTATATATAAATGCGAAATCCCCACTCATCACTAATTCTCCAACTTCCCGTATACCTATGGAGAAGAAATTTAGCAAAGTTGTTCCTTATACCTTAAATAGGAAAAGTAAGCTGTTTTTGTTCCGATCGAACGGATTTACGGGGGTGTAAAACCCCTTTTTCGATGTTCGTAGCGACGTTAGTTTGGGTATCTACACATCCAAAAGACCTAGAGTGCTGAAATTTGGAACACATATTCATCTTGGGCCCTAGGGGTGCACAAAGAAAGGATTTTTAAAAATTCGAACTCAAACAGCCAAAATAACGATTTTTAAAAAACCTTTCCATAGGATTAACATGGAGAACATGTAACAATGCAATAATTCAAGATTGAAACAATGGAATATTTTAATATTACGTACACTATGAGGATCGTTCTGATTGGATAATGACTAAATATCGCCAAAATGTCGTCAAATAAATAAAAAAAATATTGCCAAATAAATAAAAATATCGCCAGATTAATAAAAATATTGCGAAATTAATAAAAACATCGCCAAATGAATAAGAAATTCACCAAAAGAATAAAAAATTTCGCCAATTTATTAAAATATCGCCAAATGAACTAAAATCTGATCATATGAGTAGGTGAGCGCAAAAATGGTCCAACCCACATTTTTTTTAAAACTCATTTTATGATACTAAAGTTTCTTACAGAATACGAATTTACTGAAGCAATATCGGTCTAACCCATTTTCCCGAAATTTCGGCTATAAAGCGTTTATAGTTCGTTTTTGACTTCAAACACTTCTTCGTTGACAAAACTATTCCAGCTCCGTTTTCTTCGTAAAATATATTTGGGGGTTTGGCCATTCTTGCACTCATCTACTCATATATGTAAAAATAACATAAAAATGGCGAAATTAGTCAAAAAATGATATAATGTCAAAATGGTGAAAATATGATTGGATAATGGGATATTCCGTACTACAACAACTATGAAAATTAAATTTGGCATGTAGGTACACTTTAAGCCAAAAAATGATTTTCAAACATTCGAACTCTAACTGCCAAAAGTAAAAATCCTTGCCACTTATCCACTGACTCAGCACTAATTCCTAACTTTGTGTATACCCAGGAAGATGAAATTTGTCAGAGTTGTTACTTATATCTTACATAGGAAAAGTTAGCTCTCGGATAGGTACAAGTCAAACAGTACCGTAATAATTGGTTCATGAATACTTTGGACCCCACATGGTAGGATGGTCAGAGGGAGAGGTATAATTGGTCAATCTGGTTGACGCGGCCTTTCTCTACTCAATGTTATGTCATTTAACCACTTAGGTTGATTTCCCGTAGAGTCATTAGGGTGGAAGCGTATACTGCCTGTCACCAAGGGTGGCATTTCCCTTAATGCGGTAAAAAGTTCAGAGGGAAAAATGGGTTTACAAACGACCTGATTGATGCGACTCACTTTCCTATACGACGGTAGGTCATTTATCGCCTATATCACGATTCCCCGGGGTGTAATGAGAACGAAATCGTCTGCAGTTAAGGGCGACATTCCCTTCACGGAGTACAAAGGTCAGCGGACGGAATGGGTTAATAATTGGCTTGGTCGATGCGACATACCTTTCTTTATATGATAGTATGCCTAAACGAAGAGTTTTGTGGGCGGAATCGAAAACTGTTGTTGTGGACTCCTCCGCCACATGGTACAAGTGTCAGAGGGGGAATGGGTATGCGTCCATCGTCTGTAGGGGATAAGGTTTCGATTTTTTTTCAAAAAAATTCAGTTTGGCAATTCAGTAGAAAACAACAGTGGGGACCCCCCCCCCCCCCCCCCTACTCCCCTTTGATATTGATAGGGTTTACGGTACAAAAGAAGGTATTTGGTAAGTGAACTTTTAAAAATAGTTTTCTTTTTTTTTTCTTTTTATATTCTTGCCAATTTGTGAAACTTAACGACAAATGTTGACATAGGTGTCTAACAAAAGTTTTTCGGAGCTAATTATTACTGACACTTTTAAGAGTTGTTCCTCTTTAAATATTTGGGATGTTACTAAAGGTTAAAATATGGATGTTAATCAACGGGAGTAACATATATATATCCACGTTATTGTATAGCTGACTTCTCCATATTATCAATCTTTCAGTTCTTGCAGGACCTTTCTAATAAAATTTCATTACAAATTGGAACTTTTAACACTGTGGTTCCCCCTGATAGGTGACAAATAAAGAATATTTTTTATTTCGCTATAAATATTGTATTTGTATCAATTTTGTAACTTATTTCTTTCCCGTGCGTAGAACGGGTATTTCAGCTAGTCCATATATAAAGACATATTTAGGCGTTTCTAAAACAAATTTTGAAATTTGAAAAAATTGCTCAATGTGTACTGGTGTTAACTAAAGTAAAAGTGAGAACTTTTTGTGATTTTTTTTCATATTTTACCTGAGAATTTATTCAATATTTCCCTAAATGAGCATATCTCAAAGTTTTTCAAAATATCAACTACATTATATATCAATCAATGCAGTGTGTTGTAAATAAAAGTTATAACATAATTGTCAACCAAAAGAAGAAAACCCAATATGTAACATACTCTCTGCTTAACTTTCTGACAGTAATTTGTTATGCAATTTTTTATGTATAATTTAAATATCTTTTTAGGATATATAATTTACTATACACTGTTGGTCATAATTATAAAAAAATCGTATATATGCAAAATAAAAAAAATTAATTTAGAATTATGTAACTTGTTTGCATATATTTCACTATTTTACTCTATTTTAGTTTTTTATTACTTTAAATTGTTTTTTGAAATTATTTTTGTGTAAGTTGACAAATTACCAATTACCAACCACTATGTCGCCAGTTACCGACCTTTTAAAAATTTCCTTTTATTTATAAATTAATTGGCTCTATTATACATTACACTTGTGACTGATTTTTTAAAAATCCTTTTATATAATTTATCAATCCTCTTAAAATGTTTCATGCAACAAAATTTAATTTATCAAGATTTAAAGAACAAAGACTTTTTCATAGAACTAGATTTACTGTATACACAACATGTTAGTTCTCTTAGTATACAGCCTACTAGTAAACATTAAAACTTTTTCAATTTATATCAAAGGAAACAGAAGATTTTTGTTTATTTGTACCACTTAATATTGTAGGTTTTAGTATGTATAGGGAAGACCATGGTAGGTTATCACAATTTTAATTTTTAGATTTTGAAGAGTCATGGTTTACAATTACTATCTTAGCATATCCTGTGGTGTGTTCCTTTGGCTATATTCTCCTGCCTTTTTGAGACCATAGCAATAAATAGCTATTTCGAAAAATGAAATGTTTGTGACGATTCTTTAAATGCATGCATTTATATGGAGCTTCAGATTTTCAAGTTTTAAAATGAAAGGGATATTTTTGGAAATATTTAGCTTTTTTTTATTGCAAAAATTGATAGAGGTCCTTTTTTATAAAATGCAATGTTTTTAAAATATAATTTTAAAAATATTTTTGACATGTTTTGTTTTGCATGCACGCTCCTTAAATAGGAATTTTATTAAACCGTAATTATCTTATAAGCTCTTTGGTCTGTGTAGGTGTTCTTGGTTCCTATAGGTTGTAGATGTCCAATAGGTTTATTACATTATTTAAGGGAGGAAGTTCAGTAGAATTTGCATGTGCCAAATCAGAGTGGTTAGTGGTTGATGGAGTATTCTTATCTGGATTGATTGAGCTGGGATTTTCAACAGGCTTTTCTTTACAAATACAAATACAAATACAAATATTGACGACCAACAACAGGCTCAAGGCCCAACAAGGTTGGTCCATCTAGTACCTCTTAACTATCCCCCAATGCATATCTAACTTCTTCTTAAAATCCGTTACTCCTTTACAATTAACAATATTCACTGGCAAGTTGTTCCATTTGTCTATTACCCTATTATAGAAATAGTGTTTTCTCCCTTCCCGATTAAAATGGGATTTGTTTAACTTAAACCCATGACCTCTCGTTCTATCACTCATATTAAAATCTAAACCCTCCACATCTCCTTGTTTGATAAATTTGAATAGTTGAATCAAATCTCCCCTAACCCTTCTTTCTTTCAGAGTATACATATTCAAATTTCTTAATCTATCTTCATAATTCATGCCTGAGAACCCTTGAACCATTTTAGTAGCCCTGTGCTGAATTTTCTCTAACAATGCAATGTCTTTTTTAAGATATGGTGACCAGAACTGTACAGCATACTCAAGATGTGGCCTTACTAAACCTCTGTACAATGGCAAGATAATATCCTTAGATTTTGATGAAACACTTTTCCTGATGTACCCCAACATTCTATTAGCTTTTTTGCTAGCCACTGTACATTGATGACTCATTTTAAAATCCTCATTTACCAACACACCCAGATCGCTTACAATCTCACTATTTTTGATTTCTGCACCCTGTAAAACATATGCAGCCTTACTATTTTTGATACCCATGTGCAACACTTGACATTTACTGATATTAAAAGACATACCCCATTTAACAGCCCATTCTGATATTTTTGTTAAATCACCTTGTAATTGCTCTATTTGTTCCCCAGAATTCACAGTCCTCATAATTTTTAAATCATCTGCAAATATGCTGACCTTGCTCCCAATCTCCCAACTGATATCATCAATAAAAATAATAAATAAAAGTGGACCTAACACAGAACCCTGTGGCACTCCACTTTTAACTTCTGCCCACTGAGAGTAATTACCTTTAATTTGCACCCGCTGACTCCTACCGATTAACCAATTCCTTATCCATTGTAAAATTTCACCCCCAATCCCTAACCTTTCCAACTTGAACAGCAATGCCTCGTGGGGAACTTTATCAAATGCTTTCTGGAAATCAATGTATACTACATCTACACTGTTCCTTTTATCTAATTCTTCAGTAACCCTATCGTAGAATTTTAAAAGATTTGTTGTACAAGATCTTCCTTTCCTAAATCCATACTGATTATCTGACAGCAAGCTCTCTGATTCCAAAAATGATATGATGCTGTTTTTTATTAATGTTTCAAAAATCTTGCATAACACTGATGTTAAACTAACCGGTCTGTAATTACCAGGTTCACATTTTGCCCCTTTTTTAAAAAGCGGAGTGACATTTGCTAATTTCCAGTCTATTGGTACATTACCCGAATTATACGTCGATTTGAAAATAGTTAGTACAACATCTCCCAGTTCTTCCGCACACTCCACTAGTACTTTTGGGTAAATTTCATCTGGTCCTGGTGCTTTAAAAGGTTTAATACTTCTTAAGTGATAAACTACTTCTTCTCTAGTAAAATTGCATTCCTTAATAACCGGACGCATATTGTCCTCTATTTGCATGAAATCAGATTTGAAGTCCTTATTAAAAACTCCCATGAAAAATTCATTTAAAATATTAGCCATTCCTACATCATCTTGAATTAATTTGCCTTGATAATCTTCGAGTGGTCCCAGATGATTATTTCCTTTATTGTTTCCACTGGCGTAAGCAAAAAATCCCTTTGGATTATTGTTGATATCCCTAGCAAGTTTTTCCTCCAATGCTAATTTCTGTTTTCTACAGATATACTTAAACTCCCTTCTAGCTTTTTTATACTCCTTACCATCAGTGTCCCTACCTGTTTCTTTAAATATTTTATACGTCTTTTGTTTTAACTTAAGAGCTCGTTTTGTTTCCTTTGAAAACCACATAGGAGAAAGCTTTCGAACTACATCTTTCTGCCTAAACGAAATATGCTTATTAACAGCTACATTTAATTTATCTTTAAATTCCTTCCATTGATCTACTATATGAGAATGCTCCAACCCATCCTTAAAAACATTAGTTACCTCAGCTCGTAACTTATGAAAATTAACATCTCTAAAATTTGGAATTAACCTATTATTTTTATCTACAGTTGTCTGAAACATAATGTTAAATCTAATGCTATTGTGGTCACTTTCCCCTAGATGCTCGCTCACTGTTAAATTGTGTACCCTATTTTCACAACTGCTAAACACCAAATCCAATAACGCATTACCCCTTGTATTATCATGAACCAATTGCTCTAAAAAGCAATCTTGAATCGTGTCCAAGAATTCTGCCCCTCTTCCAATGTTAACTAGGTTACCCTTCCAGTCAATGTTAGGAAAATTAAAATCTCCCATTAAAATTATTTCTCCTTTCTTACAAGCTTCATTTATATGATTAAATAGAATTTCATCCTGTTCAACAGTGCTATTCGGGGGTCTATAAACATTTCCCACAACCAAAATCTTACCTTTATGATCTGTTAGTTTTATCCAAACTGATTCAATACATTGAGATTTACCTTCAAAAGTTACTTCCGAACAATTTAAATTTTCTCTTACATAAATCAACACACCACCTCCTTTCTTATTAATTCTATCCTGCCGAAACATAATGAAACCCTTAATTTCTAATAACGCAGCTAAATCGTTAGCATTTGTCAGGAATGGATGGTTAGTATATGATGTAGTAACAAGATTGGTTGACTAAGGAAGTTCAATTGACTGATCCTGTGACAAAATGTAGTTTTTAATTTTTTTTCCATACATAAAATAGCTATTTTTTAGATTAATATCTACACAATTGTTCATCACAGCTGCGAAACTCTTGAATGCGTAAAATGGGTGACATTGAATGAAGGAAAAATAAATGTTCAGTTTTGAATGGGCATGTCTTTTCAATTTTCCTAGAATCAGAGGTTAAACATTTACCGTACTCAATGATGACTAGCTGGTCAAATACTGGAGGAAAAGTAAAAATTATATTCCAATAACCATCCATGCATTTTATATCGTTTTGATTAAAATTATAATAAAAAAAAATTATTTTAATAATTTTTCAATAGTTTTTAATTTTAAAAACTTCTCTCAAACACTACCACAACAAAACATTATGTGATTGTAAGTTGATAAAATAGCTACTTACCTTAGACACATATAGCTGTGACACTTGATCAAATGCTATTTTATCAGTAGTACCAAACATAAAAATTCTTTGTGACTATTGAACTCGCATTAAACTGTAAAATCAAATTTCTCTAAATTTTAAATGCCTTTGAGTAAACATTGATTGAAGAAACTTTTTAAAAACATAATCATATGCTCTTGGTTATAAATATTTCTTTCTAAGAGGTTGGTAACTGGTATGTGATTGATTACTGGCACATTCACCCTACTGTTAAACATTTTTATGAATTAAAGAACAAAAAGCAAATTGAAGTAAAAATTTTTTACCTTAAACGCAAATATAAATTTTTATGACCAACTATATGCTTAGAGCTCATTTTGTGTCTTACATCTTCACAAATTTTACAATCATCATATATATTATATCTGTAGTAAAGATCCTTTTTACGCCCCTTTGACTCAACAGATCTTAACGTATGAGGTGTCACAAGAAAGAAAATGTCATGGACCAGTGACGAATCGTACTTTCATCTCATAAATATCAACATTTGTGTTTTTTAAAAATTCATTTAAAATAATTAATTTTAATGTTTTTATAAAAACAAGCCTTTTACTGATGTTGCCATATATGGACAGACCATTAAACTTTTTTAATGTTTTGGTCATAAAAGATTCGCTAGTATTTTTCGCCCAAGTAGGGGTGGGGATGTGTTTGTGCGATAATTATCACACGAGCATGCTAGTATAATCGTACTCTTAACTTTTTGTTATACTAGAAAAGCAAGTACTTTATTTTCTAATTAAAGAATGTAAGTCTTACCATTAAAATTTTTGGATATAACCATATTTCTTCCTTCTTTCTGCTATTTGACTCTCTTGTTTTTCATTTATGTAAAACTTAATATATTAAGTGTTAAAGAATTAAATGAATAACAATGCCACTTCCGGGGTTGTAATGGCCTGTTTATAAGAGTGGCAAGCTTGTATTAGGAGTATTGTAAGTAAAATCCTTGTTGTCCAACCAAAGATTTGCTGCGGTAAGGATCTGGTGGGGAGTACTATTTTAGTGATGTCCTTATCTTGAGACCATGGTTAAAAATTATGAGGCTACATTCCTAGGTCTTTCCTTCGAGAAAGATCCTAATTGTCAATCACATGGTAATGGTACATTGTAATAGAAATGTCAATCACATGCACTACAGACTGACAAATCAGATAATTGTGTATAATTAAAATTAGGTAGTTAAGGGTATTGCATTTTTCTTTTGTAAACAATTTTATTGAATTTTGTATTTTCTCCTTAGAAATATTTGGATGCTACAAAGATTTTGCAGAATGTAGTTTTTACAGCTGTAGTTCAAACAGAAGAAGAAAAAGTAATATTTTAATTTTATATTATCTATACTTTAAACTATGATTATATACTATATTATCTTGTTTTAATATTTGTTATTTTGAAATTGTATGTGCATAGTGAATTGTTAAAGGACTTGTGGGCTGTATCAGTTATATATATGGGAGGAACATAAATACAATTCTTATTAACTGACTTCTACCAATTAAAGAACTGCTTTATTCTAAAACTGAAAAAATACTTCTAATGTAAAACTTTTTCTTCTTTAGTACTTCTAATATTTGCTAATTTATACAATTATCACCATGCATTAAATTTAACACATTAGACATAACTCCACGAGATTTCATTTTCTCATGAAATATTTTATTTAATAAACTTAAAACTATTTTGTGGTTTGCTTAATCAATTGGTTATTTTCTAGTCATTTTCATTAGAGTAGTATATTCAAGATTAATTTTCCTATTGTCCTGAAAAAACATCAATATGGGAACACTGTAGATTGAACAATGATAAAAAGTGAAAACTTTTCAAAGCACTTATTCTAATAAATTCAGTGTATTTGATTTTAATTCTTTATATGTATTCCAACACAGAACATAAGCAATAATTATTAATAATTTTCTACATAAAAATAAAATAGTGAACATTTTGGAAGATTGTGTCGTAATTAGTAATTAAACTAAAGATTGTATCACATCTTGTTTTTAAAAATCTACAGTGCTTTTTAATATGTCGCAACTTTCATTCTAAATTTAAATATATGAAAGCTGCATATCTGGTGTGCCAAAAGGATGTTTCCATAAAACTTGCACATATAAATACATTTATTTGTTCTTATCTAAAAAAAAGAAAATTTTTATCAACCAATCACTTAAATGACAAGATTTATTGAGAAATTAAGCTACTATTTTGATGGCTTCTTGATAGTGACATGATCTGATGATGAAACATAGATGATTAAAAACTATACTCAATGGTAAATGTTAATTTGTTTTCTATATGTTGCAGCTCATTCGATTCAATGCCTTGGCTAAAGTATTCACTGAAATTGGCTTTCATAGGAAAGCATCATTCTTTAAAAGAATTGCAGCTATGAGAAGCGTTTCAGCTATGAATCCAAAACCCAATTGGACTAAGGTATAGTAGGTCATCTTTAATTTTAAAAAAATTATGCATTTTTTTTATCTTTTCCAATATAAAATTATTTCCTTGTCATTTTAGTGTTATTACTTGTTACTTGAATCTCTGAAGGGATTTCGTCTTCCACTTGATGTCACAGATTTTTCCACTGGTATGTACTTGTAACTTACAAATAGTTTATAAACTACATTGTAAACTTAAGCTTGATATTCATACTTTTATGAACCATGCTAGTAAAAAATGAAAAGTTTTTTACTTTAATGTTTTAAATAGTATCTTTTCATTTCTGTTAGTATATAGAATGTACTTGTGCTAAATATATTATGCAACCAAAATAAAACATATGTAATCTTTTCATATTACAAATACAAAAGAAGCTGTTCTTATTTAAAATTCAGGCAGCTCTTTATATGTAAACACTTTTTTTGTCAGCTAAAAAAAAACTCCATATGAAAATCAAAACTGCCAAAATTTTCAGATATATGCTCTTTGTATAAAATATATTATTATTTTACTATGCAGTTTGAAAAATGTATGCGGATTTGGAACGTTATTAAATAAAAAAAATTGCATGTTTTCTAATAAATATATTTATATATTATTCATATTTTTCATTTTACTGAAGTATTTTATTTTTTTTAGAATATAATAATTCACTTTAAATTATTTTAATTATAATAAAAAAAATGTTTTTATTGCCTCAATATAAAGAGTAGAAATAAGCTAATTTTTTTTATTCCTTACTTTTAAAAGTAGCAGAAATCAAATACCTTTTTATTAAATATCATATATATATTAGTTTTAAAAGTATAATGACATTTATTTATTTAATCAATTAACACTTTTACAGATATTACTGTGGGGTGGCCAACTATTCAAGTCCAAATGTTATTTGATATAATTGGTGTTTCAAAAATGATGAACAATCAAGCAATATCAGTTCGGTATGATAACATTAGTTATTATCTAGATCCACTTAAATTTTTATTAAAACAAATTCTTTAAGATACAGTTCTTTGAGTAAATGTCAGTTGGAATTATAACTTTTTTCTAGCTGAATGTTTTTTGCTTGTCTGAGAACTTGAATCGCCTAAGGTATAGTAGGTTAACTGGTTAAGTTAACTGGTTAAGTACCAAAAAGGCTGGACACACTTTGAATTTAAATTTTATGTAACTAGGCAAATATTGTGCTTGGTTGTGAGCACTATACAAATTTGCTGCATTTTTTAAAAAAATACATTAAAATGCACTTCACTTTTTTTAGACACATAACATTCATTCTCCAAACCTTGATGAATATTTTGAGTGTAGAACAACAACATGAACTTTGTCATCAACTTGAGCTATTGACTGCAAAGTGTGAAGGCGCTCCAGTACCACTAATTTTGGAAAATGGCATAACTATACCTCCTGTGAATCTTCTTAATCTACCTCGTGTGAAGTATGTTCTTTTGATTATGGTATAAAATTATATTTAATTAATTATATAGTCAAAATTTATATATATATATATATATAAACAAATATTTATCAGAGCTATACAAAATTTAAATTTGTATGTATCAGATTGTTTTTTTTACCCTCATATAAAATAATCTTTATATTTTTACTTAAATATATTCGAAAAATGCTTGTTTTACGTATTAAAGCTTCTATACAATAAAATTTCAAAATGTAATCAAATATTGAAAATATTCATTTCTGATGGGCAAACTGATTATTTCATGTCTTAGTATCTAAATAGCAAATCAAGCACATGAGGCATTGTGGAAACATATGGTGAACTCAATATTGTGACAATTTTTTTCATCTTCTAAGACATTAAAGTAAGGTGGTTAGATATTTGATCTTTTAACCATATAAAAATAAGGATAAACCTTTTTATTAAGTTCATCATAGATGCAAAAAGCACAATTTTTTCAAACCCATCTTTTGTTGAGTTCACTCTTTGTATCTGCAGCACCTCACATGTAAATTGATAATACAAGCTCTACAATAATTTATAAATTGATTGGTGGTATATTTCAAAAAGATAGGGTAATGAAAAAATGTTATATGTTATAAAATGTGTTTCATAATACGTAAAGTGTATTTAATATATATTTTTAATAGTCATTAAACTATATATTGTCAAAGGATTCACTTGTACTTTATCTGATGTTATTTGTTCTTTGGTATATTTTGGACTTATAATCATATTATTCGTTGAAATTTTTTCTAATAGTATTTGCATGAAATTTTTTTATGGTTTAGTTTGAAAGTACTGATTTCAAAATTCTTATATTTTTGAATTGCATGAATTCTTAATTGTCTTTAAGATGCAAATAGTCACACACTGATCTCCAATTTTCCAGGCTAGGGTTATAATTTTTAAATTCATGAAAAAAAAAACTTGATTTTGAAGCATTTTTTCATGTAAAGCATATGGATTTAATTTACAAGATAATTCTATTTAAGATATAAGGATTATAAGCTATTCCTACACTCTGTTCCTTGTCATTTACATAGTTTATTATTTGTTGAATAGTTTTTAATATTGTAATATCTCTATATATTAAATATTATCATTAGAGTAAGCCACACTTTTCCAGCTAAAGTTATGTATTTTTCGTTTTAAATGAGAACTGTGGCTATCTAAGTTGTAATGTGCATTTTTCTTTCTTTCTTCTCTTTGATTCACATATTTTAGTGTGTAAGTATTTAAAGAGATGTTGGACAAAGTTTCTCATATACTATCTGTTTTTAACACTTGTAATGTTGTGTTTCCAAAATATTTACTCAGACTTAATAATGTGAATGCTACAATTGTCAAATAGCACAAAAAAAAATAGTTAAACAGAAATTATTTCCTCTTAGAAAACTTTCAAACATTGTATTATAAAGCTGTAGAGATAAACAAGTAGACATGACTTTAAATTTTTGTATCATATTAATTTTGGTGAAAAAAAAATATTTGCCTTGTATGCATCAACAGTTAGAGATTAGTTGCTTGAATTATGCCTCCCTAAAAATGGCAAACTAATGGGAATTGATGATTGATTGTATCTGAAAATTGAATTCTCGTGGAAGAAATTCTTTTTCTCTATTGATATTAAAAAAATGTAAATGCCTAAGTTTTTTCTGATTAGTAGTACATAAAAAAATATATTTAACTTATGCAAGAGAGATCAACAAGGAACAGATTAATCAATAAATGTAGTTGATTTTATAAACTCCAAAAGAATTTCCCTCCTTATTTGATAAAAAATATATTTTTGAAAATGAAAAAGGTTTTGGCTAAATGGTTGTGTGGGTTTTATTGGAAGAAATTATTATTATATTATTCTTTACATGTAGGTCATTTAAGCTGCAAAACCTTGCTCCTCATCTGAGGCCTGTTAAAATGACAACAAATGAATTGAAATCTGTAACTGAGCACGAATCAATTTTTATTTTTTCGCCTATTCCAAGGCACATAGACAAATCTGCTCAAAGTAGTTCTAATATAGGTAATGTATTTTTTGATAATTATGAATTTTATTTATAGAAAAATAATAAAACTTGAAATGCTTATTTATTGTAAAAAAAATATCGAATTCGTTTCTTGCATTTTGTTCAAGATTGTAGATGTATTTTGGTTTGAAAAGTAGTAAACATGTAAGTGATTAACTCAGTTTTAAATGAAAATAAACTCATAGTTAAAAACATAATAAAGATTATTATTCTCTGATTGTACAAGAGGAATAACACAGAAATGAGTAAGGTTGGTTTTGTGAAAATGGGAGAGAAATATTAAAAAAAGTAACTATCTCATTAGAACTTTAAAAATATTCGGAATAAACTGATTTTAAGACAAACCGGACACTGCCACTCTCGGTTCCTTTTCCACGTCAAGTTTTGCTCGATACTGCTCTGTACCACAGCGGCCGCCGAAAATCCAGCTTCTTACAAATACAACGTCAACAATGGAATTAAAATCCGCTGAACTTTATCAATTAGAAGAGGACATTAATCTTTTATTGAAATCCAAAGTTCTGGCAAATCTATGTTGCCAAATTTCGCTTTCACACCCTTTTCACATGACAACTTGATAAAATTCTCTTCTGCTGCAGAAGTAAATTCAGATGGAGCACTATTGTTTAATGGATCTTAAATTCCTATAAACTTATCAAAATTTTTATTTTGAAAGTATTTCTCAAACCAGATAATTAGTTGTGATAAGTGCTCTTTAAAACTGGTTTTTATATCTTAGGAGAAATCTAGTTCATTTGATGTAAAAAATTGCCCCAATATTAAAAAACGATCCTTCTCCGCAACTTCATTCAGTTTTCTTCTCTTCAAATTGAGTTTTTTTAAAAGAAGCTGGAATTTTTTCTCCTGACTTCAAAAGATGCATGTTTTTCCTGCAGAGAGAGTTTCAAAAAATTCAGCTTTTCAAGAATGTCACATAAGTATGCTAGTTTTATTAAAAAATCTGCATCTGCAAAATATTCGGCATCTTTGTGTCCTTCTTCTGAAAGGAAAATAAAAATTTCCTGCCGCATTTCAAAGGTATGTGATAAAGCATTACCATGAGAGATGGACAACTTGCACTGCTGTAGTACAACAATGACGAGTGTTTGGCTCCCATATCCTTATACAGTTTTTTTTTATATACTTTGCCTTTGGAGAAAGTTTTACAAACAATTTACTACTTTCACTACACATTCTAACATCTGATTCAGTGCAGGACTCGGACGCTTTGACGCAAGCGCTTCTTTATGAATAATGTGGTGTGTCCACAGTGCATCAGTGGATTTGCTTTGAATAAGTGCCTGTAATCTTCCATAGCAACCAGACATGAAATGAGCTCCGTCAGTACAGACACCAACACATTTAGTCCAATCTGAATTACTTTCAGATATAAATGTATCAAGGATCTCGAATAAGTCCTGAGCCTTCGCTCCTACAGTGATATTTTTAAAAAAGAGAAGGCATTCTGCAATTTTATTACCATCTACGAACTGTACATAGCATATCAAATGAGTATCCTTATTATTATCTGTAGCCTCATCTAACTGCAATCCAAATTCCATTATTTTGATTTTTTCAATTGTAGTTGATGTCCTCTGCCATATGTTGTATTCTGCGACTAATTGTGGTTTTGGACAAGACTGTTTTGAAAGCATTTTCTCATCAGATTCGCCAACCATGATGTTCACCATATCTACAGCAGCCATTAGGATAAGTTCTTCTGCGATGCCGGGTCTTTCATTCGAGATAGGCCTCGAACCGTCGCCAACAGCCCACTGTGCAGCTCTAGTGCAACGTTAATTAACCAAACCAAAATCTTATGCGATGGTATGGGGGTTCTTGCATTTCACAATTTTATAAGTCACCTTGTAAAATGCAATCAAAGCATTGTTTAGTATTAATGCTCTGGCCAACAGTGGCCAATTCTCACCCCTCCTTCCTTGATTTAGCAAATTGAGATAGATGGTAAAGGGCAAGTATGACAAATGCCATTTTCTAAATAGTGACAATTCAAGTTGCATTATTATAGTGAGAGCATTGAACATATATTTCTATATAAGGAAAGATGTAGTTAAGATTGACGGATGTCGCCAGGGTTGTTTGAAGAAGATAGGTTGATCGGGAAATCTTATTAACACATGACATGAATCATATGTTAATTCAAAAGTGATTGATATTTTTAGAATGTCCATTTGATATTTTTAGAATGTCCATTTGATATTTTTAGAGTGTCATTCTCAACTAGCTGAAGAACAAGAATGGGGTGCAAACCTGCTTATTAATTACATAAGAAATTACGTAGATGGCAAAGTTATGCATACAGATTTAAATTTAAACTATTATAGTTTGTGCTTTGTTGCCAACAACATTTCGAATTACGACCTATTTTTAGTTCTTTCCAAACCTGTATTTTGGGTTAAAGCTTTGTTTAACTTCTGCTTTGCAAAGCTGTATTTTGGGTTAAAGCTTTGTGTGCAGCTAGATTTTATATAATTTGAAACATAGGTTATTTATTAATTTTTATTAGGCTCTACACTTTAAAAGGTATTTTGAAAGTTTATCCTAAATATTTTATTTATTATTCATGTTAAATAAGTTTTTAAGGTTTTAATTCTGTAAACTTGATTATCAAACTTATATAGTGCTAGACTTGTAACCATGTGCTGCTTGGGTTTTGTTCAATACATAGATTGTCTTTGATAAAAGTTTATCTATTTCTGACTTTTATACTTCATGGTCTAAAATTTTAGAACAGTATGGTTCTCTCACCCTAGTGTTCTTAATGCACAATTACAAAGTTATTTCATCCCTTAGCATTTTGGGATCGTTGCTGAAGTACCACTAATAACCTGTTTCTGCAGTCCTAGTGGCATGCTAATCCAACGTATCTAATTTTTTTTTAAGGATAGATCCTGAACCATCATTAATAACCCATTTGTATAGCTTTAGTGCAGAACATGTCAATTCCATACTAATCCAAACCATGTAGGATGTCGGAATTACAGCACAATATCACTCAGTACTTTCTTGAAGTAGATTGATGAACCGACTTCAATGAATCGTTACTGCAGATCTATTTCAATATTAAACCAGATCAAACCTAAATACCTGGTTGGTAGGTGTTCTAAGAACATAGGTTTTCTGAAGCTTGGTCAATAATAGATAGTATTTAAAAAGTATATTAAATTGTAACTTTTAAGATTTTTATTGTACATTTACATATTCACAGTTCTTGCTAAATAAAGAAGTTGGTAATTTATGCCAGAAATAATTTTCTTATTGTTATGTATAGTTCTTAGTTTGTGAATTTTAAGATAAACTTGTGTGAAAAAGTACATAACTCATGACGTATTTAAATTTAAAAAGTGAATATTTTAGTTTATCTTGAACTTTGTATTTTATATAATAACTGCATTCACAATTATTTTCAGATTTCAAGTGGGTGGAAGGAGATGTGTGTGAAGTAATTTTACAAGTGTTTAATCCTTTGCCATTTGAGCTTAAAGTCACCCACATGGTATTGCATTATTTATTAAGAATTATGGGAAAAATTTAAGTTATTTTTCTTATCACTTTAGATTTTTGAACAAAAATATTTAGTTAGTAATTTTTTTAAAACTTTATCAAAAAGACTTTGTTGTTTGTATAAAATCATTTTGTTTTGTATTGAAAACATTTTATTTCTTTAATAATTTTAATAAAATATAATGAAACTTTTAAAAAACTTGACTTTGAGAACTGTGTCTTATCTTAAGATAATTTAACAAAGCTATTTTGCTGGTGTTATCGATCATTAATATTTTGGTCATATCCTCTCAATCTAATCTTAATTTATTATGCAAGTGAACTTTAAAAGTCCTTGAGAGGACTAGATTTTTCTAGAGACATTTAATAAAGTAATTAAACAGTTTATGGATGATTTGTTTTTAAATTTAAAATATATGTATAGTTTTATATTTTAAATATTTAAATCTTTGGATTCTATATTTGATATTTTAAATCTCTGAATTTGAAATGTGTGCCGAATAAAAGAAGCCCTTTAATTTATTTAAAATAAAATGAATTAGTAACTTTCTAAAAACATTTTCATATAAATATTTTATCATTTAGTATGTTTTAAGATTTAAATTGCAGGTAAGAATTATAATATATTTGTAATTTTTTGCAGGGAATCTTAGCTGATTCCATACCTTTTGAAAGCTTTCCTGCGTGTCTTTCTCTTCCAGCTGAGTCGGGGCCTTATCCTGTCACTTTGCTTGGTAAACCTTTAGATCCTGGAAAATTGCAAGTATTAGGTGAGTTATCTTTGCTGTTGCATTTTTAGGTGTTTAAATAATCTTTTGTTTTCTTCTATGCATAAATTGATAATATTTTATGAATACTAATACCCTATTACTAATATCCTATTTCTTGTTATATCATTTTATAAAATATTGTAATGTTAGTGATTTTTCTTCTTATAAAATATTCATTAATGTACTATATTTTTAATGTAATTATAATTTTTCATGTAATTCAATTAAAATAATTCATTCTTAAATTTCCTAAAAATACTTAAATAATTCCTTTTATTTCAAGTCGTTTAAGATATTTTTTTCATGTTAGCTAAAAAACCATCTAATTATATTTTAGTTTTATTTTCAAAAATAGATATTTTTTTATATATGCTATATTGGTTTGTTATAGTTGTTGTCACCTTTGCTAAAAAAGTCAATGAATTAAGTATTTCAGAATCTTTTTTATATTTTCAGGTTACACAACTCATGTTTTGGGTGTTAAGAGTAGCTGTAGGTTAAAAGACATTCCTGCTATCAAAAAACCTTACTTTGCGATCGATGTTATTCCTTCTTTGCCTTCCATACAACTGACAACCTCACTTCCAAAAGCTTCCACATTCTCTTCATTAGAAGACACAAGTTATGTTGTTATCAGTGCAACTTCAACTATGTACAATGGAGAAAGGTTGTTTAAAAGTTTATATTAAAACTTTTTAGGAATATTTTTTTTTAATTGATAAAAGTGCTAAATTCATATAATATTTTTTGAAAATTAGACACATTTGAACTTAGTTTTGTTCATAAAGTTATATGAAGGGCTCAGAGTTGGTTCACTTTAACTCCCGAGTCCAAGTCCATGAAACTCGATTTCGAGAAAAAGATTTTTGAAGTTGAACAACTCTTCTATTAAGTTAACAAGGAATGAAAATGGAATCTCTTGTCATCTAGTGGTTAAAAATTAAGTTGTGGACTTGGTTCTCTATGACATATTTGCAATGTGACATTAGCTAAAATGTAACAAAAACTGGACTTTAAGTCTTAGGCCTCCAAATATAATTGATAAAATTAAATTCATAACAAGCTGCTATATAGTAATTGCTGTTGCATTCATCCAAAATACAATTTCATGTTTTGAAAATTTTGTACGTTTTTGCAAAAATATCCAGTGGTACAATAAGTTTTATTTATATTAATGAAAAATGTTTATTTTATATAATGACAAATACTAATTATTGATTTTTTTTTTAAAGTCAAGAATGTATTATTACAATCACTAATCCTGGAAAGGAAGCAGTTGAATGGATAGATATAAGTCTGCAGTCCAAATTAAAAAAAGGTAGTCATTAAATCTTACTGATTGTTTTGAAATTGGTTTCAGTAACTGTTATTTGATTAATTTGATATGGAATATATAAATATTGAATATGTTAATTAATATTATATGTTTAGATATTGAATCGTCTTTCTTTACTTGGAGCAAAGAAAATATTAATGCTCAATTGCCAATAGCTGCTGGATGTTCTTCTAGTTTTACATTATATATAAATGCCATTGGAAATTTTATTTTGGAAAAACCAGGTGCGTACATATTTTATTCATTTTACTTGTAAGAGGCATAACATTTAACCTTTCTTGTGATTTATTATTATTTTGTTTGTAATTGCAGATAACGATAAATTCCGAACTAATTTTGTTGCTAGTGCTTCTCCCAGGAGACGGGCGGAACCAATTTGTCGACCGTTACCTCCTGAACCTTTTGCAGCAAAGGTAATTGCATCAAATTCAATATAAATTAGTTAGTCTAAAATTTTAAAAACAAAATTGAAAATTTTTAGATATGTTAAGATTTATGAGAACATTTTGAAGTGCTTATTTTGAAGGCACATTGGATTTTGATCTGGTGTAAAAATGGGTTACCTTACCTGCCAACTTCTATGGATTGTTCGCACAATGTATAGATTTCAACTATTTTGTTTGGTTGTACGATTTAGCTTATATAATTACATGTATTTCCAAGGGATTTTTTTCTTTAATAAAAATGTGTGATTTTGAATGCCAAAAAAATGCCTCAACATAAAAATAAATTCGATTTTTTAAAAATTTTGTTCTTAAATTGTCTTTTTTATTATTTTTTACTGATAATGCTTTTTCTGTTAAAACGCTTTGTTTATTAAAGCCACAAATGCATTCACAAGTTTGGTAGTAAATCAGAAACACATTTAGTGGACAATTATTTTAAATTAAAAATAATTTATTTCCCATATTTTTAACATTACATAAATTATAAACTTTTGTGATATACAGAGCAATTTATGTGAATTTATTGTAGAAAAAACATCATACCGATTTGATTTTTGAAATGTTGGCTGGTATGAGTTACTAAATTTTGTAAGTTAAACAGACATTAACTTTGGTGGTATATTTGACTTTCTTCTTTATAGAAGGTGTTAATATTTCACTTTTTGAAGTACAGTGGACTTTTACTCTTGAACATTTTGATCTGCTGTGTTTATTTGGCTTATTTTATTTTTGATCTTAGAATACAGTGAATTATAATCTTAAGAATATCCTGCACATTTTTTACTTTGGGTTATTGCTCTTAGGGTGCACTAATAATTTTTGAACTTTTCTGACATTGGATGAACATTCAAAAGAAAACTTTTAATACCAAAGTTTTGCATTTTAAACTAAACCCTTTTCAACATCATCATAATATGTATAATTAAATTAACAATTCGTCCGCAGCATTCACATTTCTAACTAACAAAATAATAGAAAAATAAAAAGATGAACTTATAATTTTTTGCATATTTAAATAGTGAAAAAAAGACAAATATATTAAGTATGTATCTTAAAACAATTTCTATTTGAATATATGAACAAATCAGCAGGTTGTTTGCCAAATTGTGTATACCAAAAAATTGGAAAATGGATTAACACCATTTTCCATTACTAAGCACCTAGGTCTGTCCTTTGGTTAGATAGTGTGGGTCCTAGTTCAATAGGTTTCCTAATAATGATTTAAATGCCATAACATTATAGACAATGCGAGTTGAAAACTTTAACCCTTTGAGGATTTAGGAAAATGTTAGCATTGTAAAGATTTTTCTGCAAAGTAGTTTTCTTTATACTTCCAATGCATGCATATATTGTAGACTCACGATAACTCAACTTTAATAACTTGAATTTTTCGATATCTAAAAAAAAATCGATTTCCCTGCACCTTCATTACTTATTTAATGTAATTTTACTGTACATCAAAACGGAGACATTTCAGCATTTGGAAAATATAATTGATTCCGAAAAAAATATAAATACTTACCAAACTACTTTGGATAGATATTTTAAATAAAGTAGGTAAGCATACTAGTATTTATTTTTACCAAAACTGCCTTTTTATGGGATTTTCGATATCTTGAATTTTTATACACTTCCCTTCAAGTTTGAGATAGGAAGAGTTGCCTGCATGTTAACTTTTATTATCTTAATAGGTATAGTTTTTAAAAAACACCTAAATGCTTTAGATTTGAAAAAATATTTCAATGTAAAATATTTTTATGAATTTAAAGTTTATATGTATATTGCTAGAAAAACTGAAAATCCATGGGAAACTTAAGTTGTCTAGCTCAGTCAGAAGGTTAAACCTTCTATCTTGGAATTCTGTTTTTGATTTATACTGCTGGGCAGTCAACTCAGCCAAATATATAATACTATTAGTTTTAGAAAAGAATTATTTAACTGCCACATCAAAATATGGTTATGTGGCTGTGTGGCCATGTTACTTTTTTATGCTTCAAAACCAAATCTTCCTTGTAGTTATGTGCAACTAACACTGAGCCTAAGCCCAGTGTATTGCTGGTTGTGACAGTCAATGTGTTAAAAAAATTAGACCACAAAAAGATTTTAGGTTTTTGTATCATTTTATATTCTAGCTATGACTATGAAAGTATATCTAAATAACTAGCATATGAAGTAAATATTCAACTAATTATACAAAGTTTTGTAGATGTAAAATGCAAAGATAATCAAGTTATTTTAATTGTGTTAATGTAGTGCATACTAATTCAAGTTGTTTTAATATTCTT
Source organism: Troglohyphantes excavatus (assembly GCA_963932185.1). Classification (NCBI taxonomy): domain Eukaryota; kingdom Metazoa; phylum Arthropoda; class Arachnida; order Araneae; family Linyphiidae; genus Troglohyphantes; species Troglohyphantes excavatus. The sequence continues at coordinate 73,697,543 of OZ010672.1, read as the reverse complement.
TTTTGAAGCTATAGAAATGTAATGTTTGACAGTAATTTAATGTGTTATTAGACTGTTGAAGCTCTGCTTCAAATACAATATTCTGGGGGTCCTGGTATGGAAGCTGGATATTGTAGACAATGTGCAATAGCCTTAACTATAGAAGTGTTGCCTTCCATTGTGATCACAGAGTGGGATGTTCTTCCTTCAGAGACGTAAGCCGTTTATTTTCTATTTAACACTTTTTTGAAAAAGGATTAAAAGCTTTGAATTAAGCTTCCATGTACACATGAAGCTCAGTTGATAAAGCTTTATTATAATATTTATAGTTTTGCTTTATATATATATGGGTAATTCCACGCGTGATTTACACTACATTTGACAATGTATACCACATTGTAAGCTTAATTAAAAAAAGTAATTTGTGTTTTAAAAAAACTTTTTATGTCAGTTGACATACCAGACATATATTCTATTTTATGACAATATAAACTTTTTTATTTTTGTTTTACTTTAATTTTTAAAAATAAAAATGTCACAGTGTGACCCATACTACAAGAAAGGACATGATTTTTTGGATATCATTTCAATTTACGTTTTCTTCCTCATGCTTTGGTATAAAAAAATTATGTTATGCCAGTTTTGTTGTATAGGGTTTGAAGTTTAATCAGGTAAAAAATATATTTCTAGATGTGTTTTTAAATTATTTTAATTTAAATTAATCTGTGTGACTTACACTACAACTGAAACATGACTTACACTACACTCACAATAAGCACTGGTAAAATTATATAAATAAAATTAAATTAAAACTTTACATAACTTGAAAAATTATAATATGAAAAACTATAATTGAATTTACAATCAAAGTTTCGGTCAGGCAATTTTTTTTATTTTTTCAACAATTACATTATTTGCAGCACCTGCTTTTTCTGGCCAATGGAAATTATTCCTTGTGCATTGCAAAAATCCACTTTTATTGTAGAGCCTTCTTTAGAAATGAATAGTCCAGCAAAATGTTTCACTTTTCTTCTTCCTACAAATGAAACCCAGGCCGGTTGCACAGGGGTGGTGGGGGGTGAAGTCCGACCCTCCCAATTATCTGGAAAGCCTGAAAGTTGGGAATTTCAACTTCCAAAAACCCTGAGTTGGGAAAATTTATGCCTGAAGAAAATTAATGTTATTAACAAACGAAAGCTAGGGAAGATTAGAAATTGCCCACTTGTAAGATATTTAAATTAGACCTCAGAACGGACACTGCATTATGTGGGTGCAACAATCAATACTTGTGAGAGAACTGTTTAATATTACCTAAAATACATATGAAAAATCATTAAAAATGTCGATAAGTTGGAATTGGGAATTTTGATACTGTTGGCAATTTCAAATAGCAAGGTTGAGAATTTCGAATCGTTAAGTTGGGAAATTTCTTTTTTCAACCCCCCAAAATATTTTTTGTGTAACGGCACTGATGAAACCACATATACCCTATTGCCACTTTTAAGTTGTTCTCGATTGTTATCTTTTTTCTTAGGTCTTCTCCTTTTTCATTCAGTTCTCTAAGAATAACAAAATCATTGATTCCAGAAGTATTATATGCCTCTTAATAAAAATCTTTATCAAAGATTTTATTTCATTGCTTAGTGCATTAATTCTTGAATGTTGAGCGGGCATTTTGAGCTATCTACGGTGTAAACTGATGTGCTAGTTTCTTTACAATGGCCTTACATTTATTTTGGCTTTAAGGTAGACTTTTCTTGACTCTTGCAATATCTTTACCAAATGAGTTATAATTTTGATAGTCTTTTTTAGGAGAATCTACTGAATTTAGATTAGAAGTGCTTGGTTCATTTAAAGCGGCTGCGGAAATTCTTTTTTACCTGTATTTTTTTTTTATTTCTTCTCTTCTTTGCTTTAAAAATCCCTTTGCTCAACTTTCATTGTAATTTCCATTTTCTTACACCTTCCCTGTGATATCCAGATTAATTATCTTTAACTGCTTGAAATATTCCTTTTTTTCTTTCTTACATTTTGCTAGTTTTTTCGCAATTTACAGTGTAAATAATAAAAGTATAATAAATAACAATATTACAGTACATTTTGAAAATCGTTGCTGTTCTACAAACACAGCATATAGCTGTGACCTACTCCCCAGGTAGCACACGTACATGGGATTCGCATGGGCCGACGTGGGACCCACATGGGATAGCTGGGCTCGTGTGGGCCCATCTGCCCACCATCAACCCATGTTGAACCCAGATGATCAATTTCGTTGAATATAACGCTTAGAGTTACTTAATGGAAGTGATTTTAGTGTTACAATACTATTTTAATAAGTTTTCACTCAAGATAAAACAGTTTAATATTATGATTTCTTATTTATTGGTTATTTCAAAGTGAAAAGGAAATTCACATAGATTGACATGGTTCTATATGGTCCCCCCCTTATGGAAATTCATGGTCTTCCCATTAGATATCCTCGAAGAAGATTTCACTTTCAACGCGCATGCGTACTACGTCAAAGAGACTATAATTCCTGTGCTGGTTCCAGAGTATCATCAAAACAACAACACGTTTTTCCGTGGATTTTTTAAACAGCAAAATATATTATGAACGAAATAGGTACGTACTACTTCATTTAAATTATGTGTATACATTTTATACAACTTATTTCAGATAGATGCCCCGTTTTTTCTTTGTTGGTACTATTTTGAGATTATATTCAAATACCCGCAATGCAAATGCAATGCTAGTTGAAATGTAGGGTTACGATACAGGTGGCTCAAAGCGGTTTCGAGGATAAAATATAGCATTTAACATTTGATAATTTTTTTCTAGAATCTTTTTATGAAAACAATCATTATTTGGATGAAAATATGTATGGCGACCGCCAGACTCGTTTCGGTGCCAATGCGTACATGGTACAAGAGTCTATTGTGGATTAATGTTGTTGTAACCACACAAATTTAATCTAAGTTATGAATTTGCTATTTTTTTACATTGTTATCAAACAAGATTATTTCAGGAACATTTTGTCTTAATTTCTTGCATTGAAACCAATAAAATTATGTTATTCGAATTCCTGTACTATTTCAGAATAACATTAAATCATCTACAGTTGTGTAACAATAGTGTTAATTAATACAACTAACTATGCTATTTCGACCCTATTTCTATTAACTTGGAAAGAATATTGCATGGGAATGATTAAAAATACACTTGAATGGTAACCCTGTTTTCCCGCCAATTCTGTGGTTCTTTTTGGTAGACCTGCAGGAAGCAATTCTTTGATCAGCAAAACCAATATTTGTTGTCAAGTATGGTTAGCGTAGAATAAATTTTAGAAAAGTGGCCTTGGATTGCTGTTCACCGTAATTTAACTGAATAAAATATATTACCAGAAGTTCCTGTTTATAATTTTTTCCTTTACATTTCAGGTTAGTCTTGGTTCCAAGGAGGGGGACCTCCCAGTGTAGACATGACCTTGAATGCAGCTGAATACACCCCTTTTTCCACTCTACTTGGCCAAGTTTCTCTCCGTCATGGCTCCCACACATGTAAGGTAATATATGCCCTAATTTTAACAACAAAAGACTAGGCCATTTTGGTACTAATAATCCTTTATTGACAGACGATGAGTGATGTTCCTCACCCGAATTTGTTTTTATTTCTCCGAGATGTCAGTTTAATAAACCATATTTTAATCCGTATGGTTTCATAACTAAACTATGGTTTGGCGCAGCTTAGCCATAACTGGCAATTGTGTTCTCTGGCCTCCGATTACTTAGCATTCTGGCTGGTACCCCTTATAGCAGTCGACTATGGTACTTGCATGCAAACCCTGGAGCAGTTGATTAAAACACCTGATTATAATTGTACAAAACACAGTGATAACTAAAATCAAAATGAAGTTTAACAGCTATTAGTTTCACATTGGCTGGATAATTTTATCGTTAATTGTAATTTAAGCACCTTGCATATTTTTCGATTATCACATTTGAAGTAAATAACTTTTTAAAACATCGGTGCTGATGTGAAAATCACAAATAAAAAATATTTACAGTATACCGAAATGTGAAATATATCCAAAAATAAAAACTTGCCTTGAACATACAACATTCCATGGTTAATCTGTCTTTTATGGTTGCCTTAATTTTTTGCCAAATCTGGCAACCCACCTCCAAACGGAAATGGAGTTCTTTGGCAACCGAACCAGTTTTTGTCGATAAGCAACGTTTTAGTCTTGCGAATATAGGATTTTTAGAAAAGCTGCGAAGGCCAAAAGTCGTTAATTGAAAGTAAGAATTACAAAAAATTTCATTTAAGTTACGATTTAAAAAAAAGAAAGAATGCTTAATTTAAAATTCAAATCTTTTGAATGTATTTCAACTATAGACTTAATTTCTTCAGTATTTTGAAAAAGGAATTTGTAAAATGTTAGTTATAAAACTAAACTTTCTATTAAATGTTAAAACTTGCGATTTTTTTTACTGATAATGTATTTCCATCCCACACAATAAATTTTTAATCCATCCTTATAGTTTCATAATCAACTTAGCGAAATAATAGCGAATTTGAAAAGAAATACTTCTCTTTCTGTTTGCAGTATCTATAACTATACTTATTCCCAGAAGGAGGAAATACTTATGAGAGAAATCGTAATTAGGTGCAACTTAAAAATGCATGTGTTCTATATATTCTGCCCCATAGTTATTATATTTTGGTTTCAATTACTAATTGTATTATCTCCAGTATCTACATTAAAACTATATTTCTTCGCTTAAGCCATTGTACTACGCAAGTCCTATCGCAGTAAGATTAGACTTACATGGTGACACGGCTTAAGTGACGATTTGGTGTTAGATCAGATTTAAGTAATTTTTAATAATCTTGTCACACTCTTGCTTCAAACCTGAAAGCTCAAAATCATTGTGTTTCCAGAAATGGAAAAAACTTTTTTAAAAACAATTGCTTGACGGCAATTAAAGCGACACAACTACAGTCCCATTTTCAAAGTTGAAATAACTCAAACATTATTTTTTGATTATGTCACTTTTCAAGCAAGAATGCAATGTGTTTTGATAATCTCCTTTTTAATGTTATTCAAAATATATTTTTTTTATTGTGATAATTTTTACTTTAAATTATTATATAAAAATGTTTACATTACAAATTTATACAAAAATAATTAAAATGCCAAATTATTCAGAACCTAACCGAATATCTGTTTGACTGTTAAATAGGTGGTACACTGAATATCAGAGCTTCCCTAGTTTAAATGTTCAGGAGGCCTCATTGCATTTTTGGAAAATATGAAACATTCAGATCCAGATGTCTAAAGTGTTTCATAGTTAAGTGTTAGCTGGTAGGGGGCATAATTCCAGTTTGTTTCAATAATTAGATTGCCCCAAATATATACTAAAAAGGTTTTTCCTGTTTGCAATACTAAATTTTGTAAATATTTCTTCAATGAAAAGGTTATGAACTTTATTTTACAAGCCCAATCATGTATGCAAGAAGAAAAACTGCATGGCCGATAAAAACTTTTACAAATCATTGGCATGTCAAATTATAATTTTTTTAAATCCTACATAGAATAAATCTGCACTGCATGCCAAATTTGGAACAGATTGTTTATAAGACCCCATTAGGCAATCTTTTTTTTGGTGGTCGACAAAAGTGAACACAGTGATGATTGAATGCTATAGCTATATTAGGCTTAGCGTTAAGCATTTATCAGAGAACTATTTGCATTATTCTTTTTAAATGAGATACTTGGCGTAAGTACATGATATGTTTTCATACTGTGTCTCGCTGTTTAGAAATGGTTATTTTGACATACACAGTACCTAGAGCGCATATGGCATAGTTCCACAAATATATCCGCTATGCATGCCATGGTAGAAGGAATACTTTATTGTATTCGATAGGGATATTTGCCTCGTATAAAGGTCTGTAATGTGGCTAAGGATACACCTAAATCCAGTGACTTGGTGGCTAAACGCGATGCTTTTAGTAATCTCGTTTTAAGAATAATCAATTGTCAGTAATTACCTTCAACTTTAATTGGAAAGAAATCCTTAGTTAATTCTATTAAAGTACTAAAGTAATGTGGTTCCAACACCACTGGAGCACATTCGATTACACATTGCTTCTCGGAACGACCATTCATTAAGCCTTTGTCAAAAAACGTCGTTTCCATCTCCTTTACTTATCTTTTACAAAATACATAAAAGTCGAATCAAGTTTCTATTATTTTACTATAGCATGTTATATTTGTGTGTCAAATCTTGTAATTAATTTTTAAAATCATGCTTTGTTTGACAAAAATCTGGTTGAATATCATCACATACATTAAATTAAGCCTTTTTAGTTGGAAGAGCTGTAGCATGTCTATATGAATAAGTTAGAGTATATTTATTTTAGTATATTAAAAAATCTCATCAATCTGTTCTAACATTTTGTGTTTGATTAGGTTCATTTAAGCTGGTGTACAAGTAGTTGTGAAATTTGAAGTAAAACAACAATATTTGTTTTGGTAGATGTCAAATTCGATATCAGAAGGAACTGGCAAAGTAACATGATTTTTTGTAAAAGTCATAATTGTATTGTTTTAAAATAAACTGAGTTTAATAAATGTATTTGTCATTTTTAATTTGGTTGACTGCCAAGTGGAGTAAGTCACAAAATAGAGTTATGAGATAAGAATGTTTAAAGTTCGCCCCTCGCTATGGATATAATGTTAAGTGGAATGATATTTAACTCGTTATTGATCAGCCTATTGAAGTAGAACCTACTACAATTTTTCTAAATGATAGTTTAGCTTACCTAGTAGTGGAAATTTTTTTAGTTCATTTTCAGGTTTTGTGACATAACCTCTTGGCAGACAGCAGGCCCATTTGTAGCATTAGATCTTTACTTGTATTTTATTTCAGTTTTTGTGTAGAAAATATTAATCATATTACATTTTAATTATCTACATTACTGAGACTGATTGTAAAATAGTCTCAGTAATGTAGATTATTACATGCAATTTACTATGTTATTATGTATTTGAAACCAATACAATAAGAGAAGCTTATAAATCACATAAGCTTACCAGAATAAAATTTTCCTGATTTCAAAATAATAATTCAATATAGAAAAATTATTAAATACAACTGAAAGATATATTGTTGTCATACTCGTCTCGCAAAAAGTAAGAATATAACTATCTAAATTTTGGATTGGGTATAAGCAGATATTTTGCCCCTTCATCTTAAGTAAAGACGATGTTCTTTTCTGTACCTAAAAGGTCAGGGAAACTGAACAATTTTTATTGAAATTATAAATTTGTAAAAATACTATTCTCATTACTTTGTACTTAATTTTTTGTTGTTGCTGAAACTTTACTTTTACCATCTTCTTTAATATTATTATTTGAAAACTCTGTTAGATCTTATATATTTCTCAATCTAGAATTTTTCAATAACCTTCTAGGAAAAGTGGGGGGATTTTGATCTTAATATTAAGTGGCAATCCTGATTACAATTTAGTTCCACTTTGTATAATTGTTGTTAAAATGCTTACTGTAAATCAAACTGCTGAATTTAAAGAATTTATGTATTTTAAGTCAGTATTTTGATTTACAGCAAGTTAAAAGTACATATCCATACAAGCAAACTATACCAGTAAAGATAAAAAGCAGATTTCTTTCCAGATCCATATGGGTTGCCCATCTGGGGTCACATGGATAACTTATCTGTGAGGTTTCACTACATGGATTCAAATGGGTTTCTTTACTCTGGCCTTTTTATTAGTTTACACTTTACATAAGGGCTAATGATTTAGCCAACGTGGATCACTATTCTAATCTCCTATAATTTCTTTAAATTGTGTAACTAAAAAATCTATTTGGTGTATTTCAATATTACCAATTTTTCAATTGTCATATAAATAAGAATTTTATAGACATTTAACACTTTAAATCGCCAATTTAAATCGAAAGACAGGTTAATTTGAATACATATGTTAATACTACATTATCAAATTAACTTTTTTTTTCTTAAAATTGTCACTAAACAAAGTGTTAAAATATTGATGGAATTCTTATATATATTATGACAATAAAAAAATTGGTAAAATATTAGAATACACGAAGTTCCTTTAGATTCACCATTTCAAGAAATTATAGCCATTTAAATAGTGTTCTAAGTTGACTAACTCATTGGCCTTGTATTGTGTCCTAATCTAGAAGGGCCAGTGTGGAAAAACCCATTTGAATCCATGTAGTAAACCCTCACAGGTCCATATAAATTATCCATGTGGGCCCGGATGGACAGCCCATACGGATCCAGAAAGAAATGGCCCCTTTTGTTCTATACTGGCCCAGTTGGGTTGTCCCACATGAACCCATATGGAATTCCCCATACTGGGCAATATAGTTTATCCATATGGGCCCGGATGGACAGCCCATACGGATCCAGAAAGAAACGGCCCCTTTTGTTCCATACTGGCCCAGTTGGGTTTTCCCACGCGGGCCCAGATGGAATTCCCCATACTGGGCAATATAGTTTATCCATATGGGCCCTGATGGGCAGCCCACGTGGATCCAGAAAGAAACGGCCCCTTTTGTTCCATACTGGCCCAGTTGGGTTTTCCCAAGCGGGCCCAGATGGAATTCCCCATACTGGGCAATATAGTTTATCCATATGGGCCCTGATGGGCAGCCCACGTGGATCCAGAAAGAAACGGCCCCTTTTGTTCCATACTGGCCCAGTTGGGTTTTCCCACGCGGGCCCAGATGGGAAATCCCATCTCGGCCCAGTTGAGTAATCCCACATGGGCCCAAGTGGGAAAACCCCAACTGGGCCAGTATAGAACAAAAGGGGTCGTTTCTTTCTGGATCCACATGGGCTGCCCAGCAGGGCCCATATGGATATCCCATTACCAACCCAAGTGGGCCCATATGGTCGTGCTACCTGGGTCTATGTTTAATACTTGTACTTACTACCTTGTACTTACACTACAGTTTTAATTTATTTAATATTCACTAAAAAATTTCATTCTTTTAAAAATCAAAACTGCAGTCTGATAGAAATTAGTATAAAGGAGGAAATCACTGAATTTTTTTTAATTGTGGCTCAATTTAGAAAAATTAGAAGAACTTTTGTTCTTTTTTGTGACTGACACTACAGTTGAAAAATCTTTATTTCATTTGGTTCTAAATCAATAATTAAATCAAGATACATTTTTATAAAGTAAGGAATTTGATTGTACATTAGTCGTATTTCTCAAACCCATACTCAAAATATTCAGAAAATGAAACTTATCTTCGGAATCAAGGAGTACAAATAATGCAAATGTAATCAAGTTCAATTTCCTTTCATAGCAACCATTTTGAATTTGCACCATTGTCACAAAATTTGCGCAAAATTTCTATTAATGCAAAATATAATAAATTCAATTGTTTTTCTATTAAATATAAAAATTTCAACTTTGTAAAAAAATATTTTAAAATTCACTCTTATGACAGTTTTACGTGGAATTACCCATATATACATATACATATATATATGCATATATATATACTTTTGACGTTTCTCCCCCAAAAGTATAAACTGTAAAAATGTCAGCTTCTTTATTTTTGATGCTTTACTAGATTGATATTTACTTATATTTTTTATGCTTATCATTAATGTGCATGCATTTAATTATTTATTAAATAATTTTCTTGGTATTAATTTTAAGTAGCAGCTCTAAGCATTGAGTAGAGTTTCAAATCCAGAATTTTTGGACCTTAAGAAAATTTGGGATTTTAGATAAGCATTTTTCATAAACATTCCATATACTCTGTGCCAAAGTTAGTCTGGATTCCAATCCAAAAGGGAAATTTCTCATAGAAAATTTAAATTTTTTTCAATGGGATGCCAAAAATATACAAAGAAATCGCCAAACTAAAGAATAAAATTACTGGCTGTTATTTAGGGCCAGAAAACATCCAATTCCATCAAATCAGTAATGTTTTGCTATTACTGGTAGGTTTTAGTTTGTCCACTTTGCCTCCCAAGGAATAGCCCCTTGGGTCTCAAATGTTCAAATTGCCACACGTTAAACATTGTGAACCTTTTTTCACATTAAACATCATGAACTTTTTTTTTCTCCTTCTACTTTCCTACCATCTGATTAATTATAAAAATATATTGATAACATTATTGTAGTTGAACCAGAATTTTTTTACGCTTTTCATTAAATAAATCTGTAAATCTTTTTAAATCATCAATGTCGAAGTTATTGGGGCGTCAAATTGCCGATTTTTCAAAAACTTTATATCATTGATTATATGTTATTAATCAACTACCTATAATCTGAAAAAATTGCTATGCAATCTAAAGAAAACAAGCTTTTTTCCATCTCAAAAGACGAAAAATCCCATTTCCCAATCCTCTTAACACCGATTATGTTCTAAAAAAAACTTGATTTTTGGTAATGAAGGGAAAAGGATAAGAACATGTATTTTCATAAAATGGTTAAGTGAATCATGCGATATTAAGAAGGGCAAGAAGGGTGGGGATTATAGCACAAGGGCAGAAGGGTGCAATTGTTAAAGTAAAAAAGCAGGCATGGTGGGCCACACATAAAAAAATGCATAGAATGAGCACTGTAAAAGAAATTGCAGCAAATAAGACAATTTAATGAAAAAACTATTTTTATTCCTTACTCTTTTTATTATAATATTATATGTAATGGTATTTCATTAATATAAAGCATAATTAATAAAGCGTGATTAAAATAAAATATATGATAAGTTATATAAAGTGGAACTATAATTTTTTTTAAAATAGAAAACCCTGCATTTTAGATAGTTTTTTCACAAAAAATTAATTAATTTGCTCTTATGATTTAAAGATGTGTTCAATTTCTTTATTCATTATTTTGTGAAAATTATAATACTTGATTAATGTTTATTTTTTATGGCTTTACAGACCCACTCATTGCTATCTAGTCTTTGATATACAAAATGCTACTTCAAACGAAATGGAAGTTTTGTATGCCTCCAATAAGAGAATTCTCATAGAAGCTAATGATGTTTGTCGTGTGCCTGTACCAGTTGAAAGATGTTCATTGGCAGTTATGTCTTCAAGTTTTGGAGAAATCTGGGCATCTGTTGATATATGTGGACATCTATGGAAATATTTGGATGATAAAACTGACCAAAGGAAAGCTAAATTACTTACTGCCTGTCGCAAACACTTAGAAAATTTAGTTGATTTGCAGTGGACATTAATATCCTTTAAATTTCTATTGTTTTCTACATTTATTTATTGGAAATTTGCAACTTTTAATAAATATATGCATTAAAACTTTGTCATTAAAAAGTATTTAAAAATATATTTATTATATATGAGTTTCTTTCCAAATATTTAGAAATGAAATGTCAATGAATCTAATTTTTATTTTGAAGAAAATAGTATTTATAGCATGCTAACGCTTACTTAAAAAAACAGTAGCTTATACTTAAATTTATAACCTACTGTTTTTTAATTATTCATTCCAGTTAAATGTTTTTTAATTGATTTATATTTATGTATGCTGGGTACCATTTATTTAATTCTTTGAATTAATATTCTTCTTTAATAAGACTACTCAGCTCTAGAAATTAATGGCAAAGCTTCGATTTCTGAAATCACTTGGACTGAGGATATGCTAGGCTTCATTCTCATGTCACCACTTAGATGGGGTCTGTATTTAATCTATTGAAATTAATTTAATTTATTTAATTATAAAGAAAAAACTTTAGTTTATTAGATTTTATTAAATTTAAATATTTTTAAAAAGTTTATCATTAGCTGTAAGATATTGCTTAACATCAGGGTCTTAATAGTTGGCTTTTTAAATAATCACATTGTCTTGCACAAATTAAAAAGACAAATCCATTGATTTGCAAAATTAACATTTAATAATTTGTAATTGAAATTTCTCATTTAAACATGTGTTTGATATTTTATTTTTCACTTTTTTAAATGTATGGTCCTACTTTTTTAGTATATGATAATATCAAGCATCCTTAATATATTACAACATGGTATAAATTAAGGATACAATTTCGATTCTTGTTATTCCATACTTGTAAATGTTAGACTACTGCATTTTTATCATGGAGCTATAACCAGGTATATTCCCAATAAGCTTGTTGTTGGCCTATTCTAAATGTATTAAAGTTTTAATAGTACCACTGTGTAAGGATGGATTTGCCTAGGGGCTATAGCCTTTCCCTTTGGGTTTGACTTTACACCAAATAAAAACCATAACACTTTTAAATTTTCTCAAATTTTCCTATTTTTTTAAAGGTATACTTCACAAAGTGTATGCAAGTATTCGAAAAATTAAAAAGGGAGTCAGCTTTTGCATTTATTGTTTAACCCTCTGATGGACAAGCAAAATTTCAAATCTGTAAGTTAGTTTTCACTGCAGGAAAGTTTAATTTATATTTGCAACACATTTTTTTTTTGCGAAGATATTTTTTAAAAATATATCAGTAGAGAAAGTTTTCAAAAGTCCTCTAATGCTTTAAATTTGAAAATTATTTCAAAAAGATTTTTTATCAACTTTTATATTATGTGTACTATTGGAAAACCTGGTGATACTTTGAAAATCTTTCCTTTTCCTTTTTTAACAAAAAATTATTTTATTTTTACCATTTTAGTTTTTAATTTAGCAGAGGGCTTTGCCCCCAGCTATTATTCATCTGGAAACTCAAGTTTTTGATAAATTTTTTTTGTGCCGCGTATAGTATATTTTGAGATTATCCGATTTAATAAATGCCCGATACTCAAAATTTCGTTATTGGACAATCCCTATCCAACAACTAAAATATTTTGAAATCAGGAAAAATGTTAAAGAAAAAGCCCAGTTAATTGGTATTTCCTGAAAAATAAAAGGTGGATAACCATTTTTTTTCTTTAATTTTTTGTAAAAATTGATTTTTCTCTATCCAACAAAAAAATAATTTTCCAAATCGAGCAATATTTTTTTTTCTCCAAACAGTTTGGTTAATTGAGATTTACGGGCAGTTAAATGCCGGTTAACTGAATATTTTTTTTTAAAGAGTGCCCAAGTGAAACATCCCTTATTTACCAATTTTTTTTAATCCAAATATCTGAATTGGAACAGAATTCATGCTTGAACATACATTAAAAAAAATACATTATATTAAAATTGATAATCTCCTCAGTGCACGTTTAATTGGTTTTGATAGGCATGCTTAAGTTGGTTAAAAATTAGTTAATGACTTAGCAAAACATGTTCTTGGCGACAAAAATTTGTTTTTGCAAATAAAACTTTTTTGGAAATTTTTTGTTCAAACAAAAGTTTAAAACAAAAGATCAAACAAAAGTTTGATGCATTTCATTTTTACTTGTTGTGCAAACCAAATTTAATTATGCAAAAGATGTTATTTGGTTTCTATTAAAGGGTGAAATGCATTAAACGGTAACCCATCACACAGTATTCGCAACACAGATTCTTGGTGTAACTCTTGTCGATTTTTCTGAAAAAGTAATACTCTCAATTTTAACCCATTTTTGGAGATAAAAGTTGCTTTCATTGCCAATAAATAAACTCCACCTTCATTCTGAAGGGTTTACGAATAGGGTAACCAGCAAAAAATCAGGATGACTGTTCAATGCATTTGATCGCCTAAATCAACGGTAGACATAAAAAATGTATGTTATGTTACCGGATGCTGATCGCTTCACACACACCTATTCCTATTTACATACATGAATACTATTAAAAATAAATTTTAAAAAGATGTATATACAATTTTAGGTTAAAACACAGTAAATGCCTTTGGCGAATTTTGTAAAACATTGTTATAATCGCTACGCTAACAGTACTTGACAACCAAAACCTGGTTTTGTTGTAGAGCAAAAAGCATTTTCCTCGTAAGAAATCAGGGTTACCCTACAATAAATTTCAACCCAAAATTTTATACTTTTGCGACACGAAATACGTATTTACAAAACTTCTTTATAAATAATATTGTGTCAAAATGCATTGACTGGTCACCCTGCTTTTTAAATCTGGTTACCCTTTTAGGCAAATCCACCAGGCAAGTTTTTATATTTTTATCGTCAAGTACAGTTAGTGTAACAAATATCTTTAAATTTCAGAAAAATATTATTACTGTACCGTTCACTACATTTTAATTGAAATTGTATATTCATCTTTTTAAAAAATAATTCGTAAATGTATTCATGTAAATAAATAGGGAGGGGTGGAAATGAAGTACTCGGCATCCAGTAATCTAACGGATGAATTTTTATGAATACTATCATTTAGGCAGTCAAATGCAATGAGAGGCCACTCGGTTTTTTGGTTGATTACACTTTTTGTTTCAGTAAACCTGCAGGAGTAAGTCGGAGTTCTTCCATTTGCAACAAAACCGCCTTTTATCGCCAAGAATGTGTTAGCATTGCGAATATTGCTTTTTCAGAGAAGTTGTCAAGAGTGACTGTTTCATTTAATGCATTTTAACTCACAATTCGCCTTGCTTTCCATAACTATAAACAACACGGAGTTGGTCTGCATGTGGATAAAACTTCCATATGTGTCATTTCCAAATACAATAATCACGTCGGCTGTGCATTTGTATGCGGATCTGACACTTTTAGCTATTTATTACCTCATTTCATCTCTGTTTTTACATCTGAATTTTTAGCCGTATACAAAGCTCTTAAATATATAACTTTTCAAAATGTTGGCAACTACATAGTTTACACGGATTCTAAAAGTATTTTAGAATCCCTATCATCAGATGCATTAAATCACCCTCTAGCACATGATGTTTTAAATATTTATAACAAACTTAAACGACGGGGTTATGACGTCATATTCTGCTGGATTCCTGGGCATGTTGGCATAACTGGCAATGAACTGGCAGATCAAGCTGCCAAAAATGCCACATCCCTGCTCAATATCAGAATCCCTTATGACGACCTGCGTAATGTTTTGCGGGACCTTGTGCGAAAGGACTGGAGCGATGGCTGGAGGTTACAGACGGCTAATAAATTAGCCTCTGTATTTCCCAGCATCCCGTTCCTACCGTCCTTGTCATCTCGACGGTGTGATGTTTTATTGACCCGTCTCCGCATAGGCCATTCACGAGCAACTCATAGGCACTTATTGCTTAACGAAACTGCCCCGTTGTGCCACTATTGCCAACAACCTCTCACCGTAATTCATATTTTAACTTCTTGTCCTCGTCTTAGATTTTTATATAATCGCTTTTTTAATACATCATCTCCCACATTGTCTTATTTATTGAATCATCCACATCATTCATCACTATTTATCTTTTTAAACTACACAAGATTTTTACCTTTGCTTTGAATTTTAGTTTGTTTATGTGTATATTTTAGAATTTTAATGTTGGTTTAAAAATCTAGTGTTTGGCGCGGCTTGGCCATTTTTGGCCCTTGTGCCAATAAACCCCAATTTTTTTATGTCACAAAATACATTTATAAAACTTCTTTGTAAACGTTATTACGTCAAAATACATTGACCAGTCGCCCTACTCTTTGGCGAATCTATTAATCCTTTTAGGCAACCGCAAGGGAAGTTTTTGTATTATCATCACGTACGGTTAGCATAGAAAATATCGGAAAATTTGCCAATTCTTACCGTTCACTGCATTTTAACCTAAAATTGTATATTTCTCTTTAAAAAAAAAAATTCATAAATGTATTAATGTATGTAAATAGGAAGGGGTGGGTATGAAGCCCTCAGTGTTCAGTAACCTAACACATGAATTTTTACGACTACTGTTGATTTAGATGGTCAAATGCTTTGAACGGCCACACTGATTTTTTGCATGTTACCCTTTTGGAAACCCAGCAGGAGGAAGAGGGAAGTTCCTTTATTGTCAACAAAACTGGCTTTTGTCACCACAATATGTTAGTATTGTAAAATATTGCTTTTTCTTAAAAGTCGTATAGTGTGACCGTTGAATGCATTTTAACCAACGATTCCCAATTTGCCTGGCTTGCACTGACTATAAACAACAATTGACAGAGTTGGCCTGTATGTGGATAAAAATTCTACTATATTTTGTCATTACCAATTATATACAGCTCTTTGTTATGATACCGCACAACACCTGGAATAAGAATTAAATTTGTCAGGGCGAAAGAATTGTCAGAATGAAAATTGTCAAAAGTGAAATGAAGAATGCACAATCAATAATGGGTTGAAATGTTCACACTTGCCAAGGTTTTGGAAAAACAATATTATCAACTCTAAGATGTTCTTGGTGACAAAAGTCGTTTCTTGGGTTTTCAGGGTGATATATCAATGCATTTCGACGGAATTTTGTTCGATGGAAAACAAATGGCAATTCTCTGTTGTCACTGGTATTCAATGTTATTCTGGAAATGCATGCATAATTTTCAACCCTACTACCAGCCATGATTGTGCAAAATACAGCATTTAGTAAGCTTGCATACAATCAGTCGTGTATCACTGCTACTGCGATCTTCCCGACGCCGAGTTTATTTGATCACGCTGGCGAAGACAATAATATTTACAGCAGTTATTTGTAATCGGAAATGTTTGAACTGACCAGGTACTCAATCCCCCAATCAGAGCAACAATTAATGAGATTTGAAATTTTTTAAACTTCATAATCAAGCGCTATTGCGTATCAAAACAAAACGCCGGAATCAGGAGTTGAGAAGTATGCTCTTGCTCAAAGTAGGAAGAAATGTTCCTATTGGCTATGTGTTGTGCCAAACGAATTTTATGTATATATATATATATATATATATATATATATATATATATATATATATATATATATATATATATATATATATATATATATATATATATATATATATATATAATCTTTTGATCTAATTTATTATTTAAATTGATAAAACTTTTAGCACAAAGGCATGCTGCAAACACAACACAATTTTGTATATATTTTACTTAAGCAGAGATTGGTATTTAATGTTTAAAATAGACTTGCATGTCTAGGACGTAGGCTGTGGTGTGCCACCTCCCTTTTTCAACACTATTTGGTCATACAAGGTTTCATTAAGCATTTCTGCATAAGTGGGCCACATGTCTAGGACGAAGAATTCTAAAAAATATTAATGAGTTTAGGAATTTTGTAAAACCACTATCAATGGCTGGAAACAAATGTAAAATTAATTTTGATTTTTTGCATGAACCATATGAACATCCATGACCTCTTTAACAGTTTACTTACAGTTACCTTTTTAACTTAAAGGGACACAGTATTCAAAAAATTGTAAAATTCACGATTTTTTTTTAATTTTCTAATTATTGTTTAGAATCTTCTAAATATGCTTGCAAAATTCTAAAACTGTATCTGTTTTTTAATGAGTTATTTGAGATGTGATGCTGGATTGAAAGGTATGTTTTTCAAGGAATAAAAGCTTTAAATCGTGGTAGGTTTTCCTTGATATTAAATTTTTCGAAACTTTAAGGCTTTTTTATTATTAATGGAGAAATGTATAATTTTTAGAGCATATTGTAAAATATTTGTATATTATAAATTGGCATGCGAATTAGCTCTATGAGTAGTATTTTTTTTTTTAAATTACTAAAGTAAAAAAAAATGTGTTTTAAGGAAATTTTTTGTGTTATTATGAATAACTATTTATAAAAAAATTAAACACATGTAGTATACAAAATTTTAATACTAATTCTTGTGTATTGTAGTTCAAAGGGTCCGAGAGCCAATTTTGGTGAAAAAATATAAATATTTAAAAAAACTGTAGTGTTTAAAAAAATTGAAAAGTTTTAATTTTGAAAAAATACAAGCATTTATGGAATTTTTATGTCAAGTGTTCTCTTATATAAATTTAAAAAGTATACCGCTTAACAATTTATGTATAAAACTATGATTTTCCGAATTAGCAATTGCAGTATTGAGATTAATAATAAAAAGAATAATCAATATTATTTTTTATAACTTTATATGTTTATTTCTAGATGTTCGCATAAATGGAAAAGATTTTAAACCTGAAATGGAATTTAATTTTCTTCTTGGAGAATTGGTGACATTTAGTATTAAATTACTAAATGTTTCTGGTGAGTTTAAACAATACATTCTCATTTATATTTTCTTATTAATAAAATTTACTTTAAATAATAAAAAATCACAATTTAAATCATTGTTATATTAAGGATTAATGATTGTCTTGCATCTCTTTTAGATGTATCGCTTCTCAATTTAAACCTCTTTGTACGAGGATACCAAGATTACCAAAATGGACGTCAAAGTTACCGTTTAGAAACCAAAAGAGCTGTTAGTGGAAAAGATAGAATACATATTGAAGAGGTAAATCTATTTCCATGTTTAATTTTTTTCTAAAAAGTATTATTTGCATTGAATTTTTAAAAACAAAATTTGTTATACATTCCTCAATTTAATAGTTTTTAGTTGCCAATATAGCATGTTGAGAACTGTGGTTATATGCCCCTTCGCAAGCTAATAAGAATGTAGCAATATGCGCTTGGTTAGGTTTGAGCCCTTTCGCTTTCAGATACTATACCAAAACAATCGTCAGGGCTTAAAGTATTACATCAGCTATTTAAAGTGATCTTGTATACTACCTTCGCAGTGAGGTGGTCAGAGGTTGAATGATTGATGCCCAGCCCATAAAGTGTTATCATGTGGGCAATGGTTAAAATGCTTACATTTTGCAAGTGAAGCTGTGGCTTGCACCACAAGTCTTTTGAGTGAAAGTTGCATTTATTCAATGACTAAGTGTCTGAAATGTAGTGATGGTCGTTGGGTTATGTTTGCTTTTAGGACTTTTTGCTCCATAGCTGGATATTCTACCTCTTAATCACATTGCTCATTCAAAGTCTTTTTCCTCATCAAGGAAAATATGATACAAGGAAGTAATATATTTTCTGTTGAAAGTGACCATGAATTTTCTCAATACTTTACAAAAGTGCAAAGGTAACTTAAACAGATATCGTTAAGTACCTTCTATTTTCCTAGTATACATTTTGGAATATAAGAACAATTGTATATTTGAAATTGTCTTAAAATCTTAGATTAGATTAGAGCGTGGTGATGCACTCAGGCCAAAATGTCCCATTGCACCTTTCCTTTAAAAAAAAATAGAAGAAAAACCCTATATACATATACACTCACTGCAAAAGTTAAGCGTGCGGCGGTAAAATGTAGAAAAATTGACAAGTACTGCTTTAATTGATACAAAAGGCGGCAGGAAATTAGCATATATGTTTATGCATGAAATAAAACAAAGAATTACGTACAAAGAGGAAAAGAATATTGAATTTTTATAAGTTATAAGATGATGTCATATCAGAGTCATTAAAAAATTATGTTTAAAGCCAAAACAAAACCGACATTAATAGGATATGTGAGCACCCCTCATCTGAATACAAAGTTTACAGAGTGTGCCCATGCTTTCCATGAGATGATCAACCACCATTAGCAAAGTCAAGTAATCGCCATTCCCCCTGTAGAGCAGTTTGGAACTCTGTGAAAGTGGCTGGAGTTGGGAAACATGTATACACAGCACGGCCAAGGGCATCCCAAAGATTTTCAATGGGGATTAAATTCGTGTGAGTACGCCGGCCACTCCATACACGCAATACCCTCACTCTCCAGGTAGTCGTTAACGATGACAGCTCTATCGGGTCTCACAGTGGGGCCTAGGACTTCATCCTGATACCGAAGAGCTGTCATAGAACCCCGTCTAAAAATGTACAGGTCGGTGCGATATCCCAACAAAATTTCTGCCCACACCATGATGCTTTCACCTTGGAATGTGTGATGTTCTGGGACTGATTGTGCATGCTTTGTTCTCTCTATACTATTATGCGCTTGTCATCTGATTGCAGGGCAAATCTTGACTCATCCTTGAACATAACTTTGCCTCGATCAGACACAGTCCAATTGACAGGTTGCCAACACCACTTTAATCATGTCCCTCTGGATTGGATGGATAGCGGAACACAAACTCGGGGTACCTGGGTGTACAGTCTATTCATGTGTATCCGCACAGTAGTGGCAGATATCGTCTTACCAATAGACGCTGCAACCATATATGTCACAAGTGTGGAGGCACTCTTCGATTCCGCTTTGCTACAACAATAATATATCGGTATTCCTCGGGGCTCATAACCTTTGGATGACCGGCCACAGGTCTTTGGACAACTGTGTAGCTGGTTAGGAATGGTTTCCATAATCGTGAAATTACGGAATGACGAACGCCGAAAAAAACAGCAGCATCTGTGATTGATTGTCTTGCTTCAATACGTCCCACAGCACTCTAGCGCTCAGAATCTTCTATTTGTCTTTTGGAAGCCACAGAAACACGTCTGTCTTGAAAACAAATCATACAAAAGTTCTAAACACTTTTTATCAGAACTTACATGCAACTTCTGTAACTCTTCATAATGCTGACTACTTATACGACTGTCTTTTTTTCCTATTTCTCGACTTGAAACCGTAATTGGCTCTTACATAACATATTTGCATACTTCCATCTAACTCCACAGCGAATTGCAGCCTGTCCAATCCTGATTGGCTTCCGGAAATTAACATTTTCCTCTGCGAGCTTAACTTTTGGCATTGAGTGTGTATATAGAACATCTTGAACAGACCACTGGCCTTGTAAAAAGTCAAATAGTGGATATTAGTGGAACATAACAACATAAATCTCCAGACTTGAAACTTATGGCCTCACAGAATTTGAATCTTAAGCTCATGTAAGTATGCACTTGCCAAAGACATGCTCAACTGTTTTAGTTGAGTTCTTGCAGCCTCTGCATATATCATCGTCAATAGCTGCCACAGTTTTCAGATGTTTGTTAAGAGTGTGGTCCGTTAGTAGCCCGACTGTAATTCTATGGGACTTTCTACGGCCCTCCTTAACAAAGTGTTTAGTTTGTCTCATACCTATGAAGCTAGTTCACTATATCTCCTTAAATAGGTTCGTACGGAGTGAGAACCTAATCTCAGAGCATGATATGGTGAAAAATGGCTGAGTCTCACTGGCCTGTTTAAGGAACAAAGCCTTGCGAGCCTATCAGCCATCTCATTACCTTTAAATTTTAAGTTCAAGGTATACATAAACAGTATCACTATAAGAGAATTCTCTGTTATTTAAACTTGTAAAATAATATGCATCATTTTAAAGTTCTTTATTTTCCCTAACACTACTAATCTGTGTTAATTACCTTTAAAAGTTTTTGTTTGTATATTAAATTTTCCCTCTCAAAGTAATTTTTTTGAGAAAGATTTAATATTTTTTTACTTTATCAATGGAAGCTCTATATGTTTAGTCTTTTTATTTACAGATTAAACCCCATGAAGAATTTTCTCATGAATGTGGTTTTATATTTTTTAATTCTGGTGTGTACAAAGTAGATATACTTTGTAGTCATAATGATCCTATGATGCTGCAAACCCCGAGTTTATTAGATTTGGACACTGATTCTATAGCTTCTATTCGAGGGAGGAAAACCATACATCCTAAATCAAGGTATACTGATCCTTGCCTTATTCAAAAGTGCTCCCCCACTATTGATATTACTATTCTTGAAGATTAACTATTCAAGAAGAGAGAAAAACTATTTGTTGTTATTATAATGAAACTTAAATTGTTTTTCATTTTATTTATGTGCTTTAAAAATTTACCAAGTTTTATTTTGCCTTTTATTTACAAGCTTTCAAATTTTTGCATTTGTGTTTTGAAGTAAAAATTTATTTAACATGTTTTCACACCTTTATTATTTAGTTTTCAATTCTACAAATATATATATGTCAACTTATTCTTTTGAGAAATATAATTTTAAAGATTAGCTTTTAAGAAATAAAATAAGAACTCTATTTAAAACTTATTGTTTAAATTTAAGCTATAGTCTCTTATTTTAAAAAGTGCTTTGAGAAATCGGTGAGACCCTACCTTAGAAATAAGTAACAAAATTAGAAAAAACTTATTTACATTTCTCTCTTACAACATGCTTCTAATTACAATTCGAAACGTTTAATAAAAATTCAACATTATACACTAGCATCTCTCTCGATTTAAATAAAAAAAATTCTTGACATTTAAATGCTATATTACTTATGACAAGAAAATATTGCTAGTGAAGTTTATGCAAAGAAGTAGTATGAAAAATTCATATACACATTTTTCTTTTCATTATTTAAATAAAATAATAATAAAAGTTTGTAAACAAATATGTGGCCTGTTCAAAAAGTTTTTGAACTTTAATTGCATCTAACACAAAATAATGGTTTGTGTACTCCTGTTAAGGCACTTCCTCTCTAAAGAATAATCTTTGATCAATAGTGTTTACATTTCTAAAAGTAGTTTTGAAATGCTTCAGCAGATATCGCTTTCAACTCCCTCTGTGAATTTGCTTTGATCTCAGTTGCGTCAAATCTTTGTTTTTTCATAGGTTATTTTCTTTTGGGATTTAAAGCAGTGGTTCCCAACCCAGGTCCAAAGTGGTCTGTGGAACTTTTATTTAAAAAATGTTATTGAACCAATTAAAAAAAAATTCTTTCACAAAAAAAAAAATTGGGCATTGCTTGAGAATGTATTCTTTTTTTATTATAAAAGTATCTTATGAGAAAATCCCAACTTTTTTTAATAATTTTTTTTAACTTTTGTGCATTGGTACCCTATTGTTATATTTTCTCCTTAATTCTTTTGGATTTTAAGTGAATATCTTGTCTATGTTGTCATTGTGAATCTACCAATATTCTAAGGCTTCAATGTGTATTTTTGGGAAGTAAAATATAAGTGGGAGAAAAATTAAGTGGAATCCTTTTACTGATAGCTTTGAAAGTTTTACATACATTTTTATATGCTATATTACACAAGAATATTGAAGTTGATCATTTGATCTATTTTAAAATCTACATATCTAATTAAAGAGAAAATTAAAGTTAAATAGTTACATAAATTAATAAATTAAACCATATAAAACACTTAATATCTTAATTACATATATATTTGGTGGCTAATTTTTTTTTACTGTTAATTAAAAATGGTGGTTTGTACAAAGTCTAACTTTTAACTCAGTCATCCACTGCCACCTAAAGGTTGGGAACAACTTGTTGAAAGAGTTTTTAAAAGCCAGGTGTGGTGAATAGGAAATAAGTAAGGTTATACAATTTTGTGTGAGAAAAAGTTTCGGATTGACAATGCCGAATAAGCAGGTCTATTTTCGTTATGAAGCAGCCATGTTTTTTTTTTATTCTTTTCATTTATAAATTTAATAGTGATATTGGTTAACTTTTGATAACATTTCACAGTGGTTTATGGTTATAAAAATTGCAATAGACAATCCCTTTGCAATTGATGTGGCAGGACTTGCTAACGTTCATCAATTGATTCATGCCCTCTTTTAAATCCTTAGTACCACTTGGTACATCATGCACAACCTAACGAATCATTGCAACCGGCTTATCTGATAATATGAGTATTTCCACAAAACTAGTCTATAATTTATCATAAAATATTACTGCCCCATATTCCTAATTGTTACTCATTGTGGTACTTAGAATGGACATCAGTTCACATAAACAAACTACTGTGACTAAACTACTAATAATTACAAAATATCAATAAAAAGGAACTTGCACTTGAGATTATCCATAACATAATGGCACCTAATCAATGACTGAGAAACCATCCTTTCCCATGTAATTAAAATAATTCACATTTTTTTTAACAGACCTCGTAAAAGCTGTAGTTTTTTTTTATAAAATTTTTGTTGCATATACATTTTTTTTTAACAAACGGTTTCATTTGCTTAAATGAGACAACCAATCGAAATAGCAATAGATTTTGATTTCTGAAAGTTACTGCTACTTTAGTTTAAAAGTTCTTTTACTATTAAAATAAAATTTTTAGTTTTCGTAATGTATTTCATACTTTGACAATGTTTTTCTATATATATTTATAATAAATCAGTAAACTATTATAATTGTATTTGCTTTGTCACTTTTGTATTTAATAGAATTCTATAACTTTGAAATTTACATTAATTCAATTTAAAAACTATCTAAAACTCATGTAACCCATTGATGGTCAATGCAGTGATATCAAATTATGTTATCTCCAGTTTTTCCAGCAATGCATCCAATTATTAAATTTATAAAAATACTCTACTGTACAATATTTTTAAATGTAATAGTTAAGTATAAAAATTAAAATCTATCCCTTCAAACAGATTGAAAAAGAATATATGTTAAAACAATTGAGTCATTTTAATTACTGAGTGCTGAAAATAACTTTAACATTACAAAATATCTCGCTTGATTGAATATTAGTAGGTTCATAAAGCTGTTGTTAAAATTAAAATAAATAGATCACCATAAAAAAAAAAACATGCTATAGGTCTCAAAAACTATGTTGCTATTCTTATTAACCCTCTGGTCGTTTGTCCCAGATGGGATAAGCAGTTTTTCCAGCAATACACACCATTTTGAAATTCTTATAAATACTTTATTTTTCAAATCTATTTGATTTAGGCATTAATTAAAAGCTATCTCTAAGAATAAGCAAGATTTTTTTAAAAATAATTTTTTTAAAAATTTAATTTTAACTCTCCTACAATTTGAAAACTTTACAATTTCGGTAAATTGTTGGCTGCTCAGAACTGTTGATTGTAAATATAAAAATATTTCTCGAAAAAGATAATTTTCAATTAAACAAGTATTGTAACTATGTAATTATTTTTTAGAATGAATATAATTTTATTTTTGTCGATTCCTTTCATTCCATTTCTTTGCATTGGTCTATTGCCGACTGGAGTGATAAAAATGAAATTAAAAAAATACATATTAAAAGGGGCCATAATTTTCACATAATAATGTATGTGATTGCATTGGCAGTTGTTTACTTCTGAACCAAATGACTCTCAAAGCTCACACTAAAGTATTAAAAGCAATTTTATTTTATATTTCTCATCAGACTTAATACTATGATAGCTTAAGCCATCCATAGTACTCTTTAATTTGTCACAAAACTATTAACAATTAATTTTACAACAATGTTAAATAAGGGAAAGGACTTATTTGTAACATAGTCTTTTTTCTCTTGTTATGTGAACTTGTGCCTTTCACACACTTTGTCTTTATATAACGTTAACTTTTGTTTAAGCTATTGCATATTTTTTATTTTGTAATATTTAATTTTTAAATTTAAATTATTTCTTCTAAATCAATGCTTTTTTAATGGAAAGAAGTATTTTTATATAAGTAACTTAAAATGAATATAGTATTTTTTTAGATACTAATATAATTTTAATAGATTTGAGCTCTGTTACTTTATTATAAATACGTTTGTATTTATTTAATTTTAAAATAATATAATGGTTTGATTTTTGAAGATGTAAAGTTGATATTTAAAAGAGACACTTTTATATTTTAAAAGAAAAGTAATATATATTCACATATAAAGAATCCTTTAGTGATATAAATATTTTATCTGTTTCTCTTTATTGCATCTTAATTCCTACCACAGTAAGAAATTAGGTTTAAAAACTATCTTAGATTTAAAATTATATCAAACTAAAGTATTCCAGTTTCTTTATACATGTGTGATTATTTATAGTTCAGAGTGTTTTTGGTGTAGTATCCTAAAAGAAACTATTTTAAAATATTTAATATTCTTTAACTTGTTTTTGTTGATTAAAATTGTGGTAAAAATAATTTACATGTAAAATTTAGACCTGAGTGTTACTGTATAAATAAATGTGTATAGCAAACTGTAATTATATCCATAAGCCATAAACTTATACATAAGTCATTTGATCATTCCAAATCAACTTGCGGCTTGTTGTATAGTTGATTTTATTGTTGAGAAGTGTGATTATTGCAAGTGTACCATTCACTTTTGTAGAATGGATGTTGTACATTATAAGATAAATAAAGAATATAAAGTATTATGTTTTCAATTCTGACATTTCCTTTCATTAGTTTCATAAATAAATGTACTTTTCTAAATATTATAAATTCTTAGCAAAGATCAATATTTTTTATTAATTCAAAAAATAGTTTACTTTTATATATAGGCTGGAACAGAATTTAGCGAACTGCATGGATACATAAGCATGGTTTACTAAAATAGGACATCAAATTATTTCTATTTGTGGAGAAAAACAGGGATCATTTAGGAATATTTTTATTTTTAAATATTTATATTTTTTTAACACTTTTATTTATTTTGTTACTTTACGTACAAATACCAAATATTACATGTGCACAGTCTCGTGTTGATGTTGATCAAATCTTGCAACTCAAACCCCTTCCAAATGCCATATTAACATAAATATGTAATCTATATAACAATTCAATATCAAGCCATAAAATAAATAATACTAGTTAATAATGGATTTAATGTGAAATCGAAGAATTTGCTTGCGACAAGATATGAATGAAACCCACAAGAACAATTTAGAATAATGGATTTGGAATAATTCCATTTGCAGCTAGGAAAATGTGTTATTTCATTTCTTCGAAAGGCTGCTTTTTGAATATACATAGTGTTATACTCAAAAATATTGAAGTTGGCAAGTTCAAACATCATATTAATCATTCAAAGACCGACACATAATTTCATTAATTTGACAGATTACCGTAAGAAATTTAAGTTGAATACTATATAAGTATTTAATTGATGAGAGATATTTGAATAACAGTTATAAAGTATCATTATTTCAATATTCGATAATTAAAAATATTATTTATGAGAAATAACATTTGCTTAAAAAAACAATATTTCGAAAAAAAAAAAATATATTTTGAAAAGATGTTCTTCAAACAATTAATAGATGCACTGTTTAATTTTATCCAGACACACCCACACCATCAAAAAAGAGCAAGTTAAAAAAAAAAGTTTAGAAAAAGAGCAGGTAAAAAAACATTATCATGTTACTAAAAAGGAACGGAAGAACAATCTGTTCCCACATCCTACATGCAAGACGACCTTGGTTGAAATAAACTTACTTCGTGATAATTCGAATCCATCAATGGTAGAAGGATCGCACATCGCAATAACTACCAGGATTGAATTGTGATATTTATCATACTCTGTGATATTTACATCACTTCGTTATTGACACGTGTCCAAATTGCAATCCAAACCATTTCAACACATTATAATGATAAAAAAAAATATTTTAATATTAGAGCTCATTGGTTCAAAATGTATTTTTTGCGATATTGTAATCTTTATCGTATGAATGTATCAGAATATTTTTTTAGTGTTCTAGTCGGGGAAAGTATATTGCTTTCTGGGAAGGATCAGGAGTTGATGCGAGTTCAATTCATTTGGTATGGGAAAGATGGTATTAGTTTGCATGAATGTGTGAATCGATTTTCATGTGTATTTTGTTTATATCATAGAAATTCTTTGGAGATTCGGAGAAAGATATTTTGCTTGCGTTTCGCATTTAGCTGTTTGATTTTAACTGAAAGCGACACTTTGGTACTCTTCGTCGCATTGTAAAAGGTAAATAGCATAAATTTCCAATGTTATTAATTTTCTTATTTATCACGGTCTGGTATATTGCGCTATATTAAATAAACACAAAATTTTGATGGAATTTTAAAGTGTATGTTGACAAAAATTGAATAGCAATGAATTTTTTTATTTGTATATTGAGATCGCCAATATGCATTTAATGATGTAAAAATAATTAGGGAAAAATAATATGTTTATATAATAGAAATAATTTATTGAAATATTATTAAGTGTTGGATCATTAACAGTATATTAATGAAAATAATTCCTACTATCAACTAATAAAAAAATTAATGAAAATTTGGCATTTGATGTTTTGCGGCGCCTAATTCTTAGGTTGACAACATTTAATCTCGCTTAAGATATCAAATAACAGTTAAATATACTAGTTATTTCTTTATAATATCCTAATAACTGTCGTTATTTAATAATAACTACTAAGCTCATCCCTAATTTAATTTACATTTAGTCTCCAATTTAATACCTAAATAATATTCTGTACTGTCTATAAAATATTTGACGCCTGAATTATATATACCGTTAATTAGAACTTGGTTGGTCCGTGGCCATTTAAAAGTTTGGAAGCATTTTAAAATCAGCTAAGTATATGTTTTTATGCAATTGATGTCACAAGAGATACAAAAATAAAGCACATTTTGTAAAATTCAAGGTCAGAGTGGAACCTCAAAATGAAAAGATAGAATAAAACTATTTTCGCTCTGTCTTTATGGTACCAAATGACAACTTTGAAAATAAAAATTAAAATTCCCCCAAAAATATTTTTGCCTGTACTTTCACTCCACCCTACTCTACAGGCTAAACAACAAACCCTAGCTCTTACTTCAACATATACATTTGAAGCTTATATCACATAGTTTTAAGGGGTTACTAATAAACGTATGTATTAGGAACTTGTATTTAGTTATAAAAATTATTGCAATACGAAAAATTATTGAAAACACTAAAATCTTGAATGATTTCCAAATAAGCAATCCGAACAGCTCCAAACTTTAGTATGACAATGATAGTGGAGTAGTTGAGGTGTTTCCGCTTTCGTGGCAGCACCGCACCGGAAGCTAATAGGCAGCAGCCACTTTGCCCACCCTTACCCTATCCTTGTTTATCTTAAACACTTAAATTTAAGATACATAAATAGTATCACAATTCAGAGAATTGTCTGTTTCGTAACGTTTCAAAACAATATACACTAGTAGTTCTGGAAACAGACCTCTCGACCAAAAATATAATTAAAAAAAGAACATATACATCGCTTTTAATGACTTCAAACATTGATGCCGGATTTGAGGAAAATCGAACAACGACTTTGGTCATGACTACGTAACAAAAAAAAAATTATAAATAGACGAAATACTGAAAGGTTGAGTTAAAACAGGGATCTCCCTAACGTTGAACCGTAACAAAAACATGAACCGCGAAAAAACGTTGACGTGGTTGCATTTATTTTATGCTCATAAACATCGTTCTAATAACGAGGCACAACGTAGATAGCGTGTATAGGGTTGTCTAGAATCCAAAAAGGTGTCGCTCTTTAGTTTGACGTTACACGCCTTAAACGGTTTTCGAAATACACTGATGCCTACCTAGTTTTTTCCCCATACTTCACTAGTCTATTATTGCTATTTAAAATTACCATTAAATGAAATACTTTGCTCAGAAACATGCCATTATACTTTTAGTAAGAACAATGCGCAAGTGTCTAGTAAATTGGGGCAACGCTAATTTGTTATATTTAGAACTTCAAGTGAAATCTGATACTTCTTCTTAAGATAATAGCACAATTCCCTTTAGTGTAATAAGTTATTGTTCTGTGCATAGCTATCAACTAAATCAGCGATAAGACTTTTGTTTTAGAAACATGCTTGGTTTTTCTTCCATTATATATATACTGGAATGACAAACTTTGAACTAGACATTTGCTTCGATCGATAATTCTTATTTACGTTTGTTTATCGTAGTTGTTGAAAAAGTTCAGTTCTATTGAAGAATTCGTTTGATAGAGTTGGAAGAAATTAGGACACGGGGATTTTTAAGGTGAGATTTTGCTTGTATAATTTCTTAATTAAAACAATTGCAACGCAGTCATTACTGACAGTATTATACAGTACAGTAATTTATATACTCCATTATATTTATACATGTCACACAGCCATAGAGCAAGCTCTATAGCTGATTGGTAATTGTCCCTCAAAGTTTTCTAATTTACACTGGCTAGCAAGAAAAGAATTTCTTTTTGTAAGGAATTTAAAGAAAAAAAATCAGACAATTCTTATTATAAGGAACTTACATTATTTTAATTCTGGAATATTTGCAAATACTGCCTATTAATTTAGGCACAGTACTTGAGATATTATTCCATTATACAAATGTGAACAATAAAAAAAACGTAAAGACAAATAACGACAACAGATTGAATATGCCCCCCCAATCCCCTCTTCACAGTAATTAGTTATATATTTTTTCCTTCTTCCTTATTTTGTTCTTCTAAATAGTTCACTATTGTGTAAATAACTTTGAAAAAGAAAATGAAATCCTTTGAAAGAGACATTTAAAAAAAATCAATCCTTTTGTGCTATTTGCACCATAACTACTATAAAGTTACAATATGAGTAATTTAATAGGTCTGTACTTTTTAATCTTAAATATTAATTATAAAATCTAATGATCGGAATAATCGGTTAAAAAGTTTTTAAAACTTGCAAAAACAATTTAGTATATACCTTCCCATATTAGAAAATTATTTATCAAATAATTTTTAAAACCTTTCCCGAGAAAAAAGGTATAATAAGATTATATATATATATATATATATATATATATATATATATATATATATATATATATATATATATATATATATATATATATATATATATATATATATATATATTATTAATGAACACCCAGTATCAAGATTATATAAATGATTACTTTTGTATATTTACATTAATTTATGCACCTGTTAGGCCAGCGAACAGGTAGGTAGAGAAACATTTTCTAGTATAACCACTCAAGTGCTATGTGTCTTCGGTATGACTTTTTTTGTTGTTGGCCCTCGGTCTACACCAATTGTGAGTCCCGTGCCGGGCTTACCAAACTATCGTGACCGAGAAAACTGGGTGATTATTGGTATTCTCAAATTACACAACCCTATCCGATACGACATGTTGCTTAATTTTTTTCAATAGATAAAAAAATAACATTTATTCGTAAGAACTTGCCTTCGAAACTTCTATTTAGCACTCGATTTAACAAGTCAATGTCTTTGTTTGACTAGATGAGGAGCTATTTCAAAACTAGGAATCACAAACTCTTATCAGGAGAAAACTCGTCGTCTTGAAATCTTAATACTTCTGACCTTTAGGTTGTTTGAGACAATAGAAACACTTTCTAAACTTTTACTAGATAAGGGCTCATTTCGAAAAATAATCAGAAAGTTGTTTGTCGCTGGTTTAATGCTTAAGGATTCTTTTGATTTGGAAGTTTCTTATTCTTTTAGAGGAATGAATTATTTGGTTTAGAACTGATGCAAGAAAAGTTGAAAAAGTTTCTCTGAAGACACGAATATAAGATTCATCGTTGAATGGTGCTTAAAAACTACTTTTGAGTGGAATACAGCAAAATAATTACAGGTAACATTTATTTTAATTCAGATTACGACAAAATGAAACTTTCCAATTAAAAAATAACTTGATTAATCCTGAAAGTAACACAATGGGGCGCCGCGAGACTAAACAACCACCCTTCCTACTCTCCCCACTTAATATTCAAGCTCTATTGAGGACGTGGGTGCAAGAACCAGACAGCTCCACTTTTTTTCTGATTTATACTTTTTCACTTATTCCTATAAAGAAACAAATCCTCTATCCATTGGTGCAAGTACCAAACAGCTCTAAGCAATGGCGTTAGATATATAAAGGAAAATGAGTTATACTTTTATATTATACGATATAAAAAATGTACATTTTTTTTTTGTCCTTCCTGAACAATTTTGAAAACTGTAGCTATCTGGTTCTTACATTCACGTCTTCAATTGCTCTTCAAAAGGCCAGTTCTGAACTTAACGTCGCTCTGTTCGTATATATTTAATTTCATGCTGAAATTTGTTTAAAAATATTTTAAAAAAAACGTGTTATGTAAGAGTTAATCAATGCAATTTATGAAGCATTGATCAATATTTAATAAACGCATTGAGAAAAAATCAACGCAATTTATGAAGTCATAATAAATTTAGGAATTTGTTTGTGTAGTTTAATGATGTTCAAATGTCTTCATATAAATCAGTATCGCAATTTATTTGTGCCTGCTTTTGTTATTGCATATAAACTTTCTCTTTTCTGAGGTCCTTCATAGTCTGAGAGAATGGCACCGGTCATAGGATTGGGAAGTTACGAGTTCGATTCTCGGTAACGCCAACCGAGGGCTATTGCTTATCTGTTTAATTAATTAAATAAATGAAAACATCATTTTATTAATATTCCTATCTACCCTTACCTAAACCCTAGACAATTTGCTCTAAAAATTGCCAATATTTTATGACATAGAATATTTTTTGGTGAAAATTATTGCTACATTTTTTTTTAATAGCATATAAATTTAAATTATCTAAAAAAACTAAATATTTTTTTATCAATTTTGATAAATCCCCTCTGATTATTTTCTGATTGATTATAAATCTAAACAAAAACAAAAAAAAAATAGTTTTTGTAATTTTTCTTAAATGGGTATTGAACTAAAACAGGAAAGTAGATCTATTAGAGTTATGTAGGCCCCAGAAAAAATATCATAAATTCTTTAAAAAAAAAATATTAAATCCTATTTACTGCCTTTCTTAAAAAAGAAATTACTCATTGTGAAATACTTTTTTTAATTTGATTTTCGAGCAATAAAAAATTGTGTGTGTTCTATGGGTGAGTAAGGAACCCTCAAACCTTATGTGCAGGCACATGAGCACTGCAGTTTTTGAAGCGCTAAGGGTAGGAAAGGACCATGAATATCGAAGGTTTTGAGACAAAAGACTGACAAACGTTTTAAATGAAATTGTTAGCGCACAACGAAACATTTTACTTATCCTTTTCAGTCCCAAATTTATATTTCCAATTACTAATAATCCACTCCTTGGTTACTGAATGCAACTGACGGAAAAGTGGTGTAAGTCTGACTTTGACTTACACCACTATTGATTTTACCGTTTCAATTCGCTATGATTAATGGACGACTAGAATGACCACGCCTACTGTGACGTCAGATCCGATTTGTTTATGGTATAGAGTTAGAATTTTTTTCTCTTAAAGCGACTAAAATATTGAAAAGCTTGATGAAATTTTTTTTACAGTATATGGTGTTAAAACACAAGTTATACGTAATTAATACAAAATTTGAAGATAGAGAAGTGGTAATATTGTTTGTTTACCAGTAAGTGTATGCACGTGCTCGAAATCCCACAAACAAGGTTAAACTCCGCCTGATCGTTCTAGTTGTCCATTGGAATCACTGGGACTGAAAGGGTTAAAACGTCTGCCCTAGTCTTTCGTGCCGTCCTGTTTTCGAGAGACAACTCTTTTAGCGCCTCGACAACAGCGCTCATTTATCCATAAAGTTTGAGGGTTCTTACTAACGTAGTGTATGGAACATAAAATATAAAAAAAGTAATAAAATACATCTAAAAGTAATTACATTTTTAGTATCAATATTTACTAACGATACATTTTCCCAATACTCGACTTATTCAGCTTTTTCGTTGATATTGAAATACGAGTGCAATCTAAAAACTTTTACTATCCATTTGTATGTTTGCAGTTGATCGTCACATCTACTTGTGCTGAGTTTCTTTCGCGATGGATGATTGCCTTCATTCCAAAGAGGACTTTGCCAAAAAGTACGGAAGCATTTCCGGCCAATCCGCCCCTCACCCAGAGATTGTGGCCAAAGGCAAAGAGAAATACACAGCGACGCAATGGATGACACTGGGAACGTTGGCTTTCGGCAATTTTTGTATCGGTGCCTGTGTCTCGCTACAAGCTCCGTTCTTCCCAGCGGAGGTGAGTCAACTACTTCAACTGGCTCAATTCCTCTAATACAGTACCCGTGGTCAGTTTGTATTTCTCTTCTATAAGAAGAAAATAAATTGCCTGTTTTGGGGATCGCAAAACACCTGCTGCCTCTCCGCATCAAAGGCATTTAGATAGAATTACTATTCATCGAAAACATGTGCACCTGAGCCTCGGTATCGAAAAATTCCATTCAGTTTTTTTAAATGATTTTAACAATTTAAACATTTTTGCATAAAAAACATGTTTAAAAATATATTTCCCAGTTTCCGAACGTTCTTTTATAGCTTAGTTGATAGCGCGCGGGACTTCGGAACACTAGATCTGTGGTGCGAGTCCCGGCGGTGCCACTTATTATTATTTTTTTAAATGTATATGCCTTAACTGGTTCTTCAGCAATGCAGGGTCAAACATATAGTTTTTATATAAAAAATGTCTAGGTAGAGTCCGTACAGTGCCGTAAGGTTTGGTTCGTAAATACTGTACACACGTCTGCTCAGCGTGCTCCTTTTTGCATCTTCACTAATCAAGTACTAACTGGCCCGCCCTAAGGCATATAGTTAGTGGTTACATCTTCGGTAAGCTCTAAATGTCATCAGTTTAGACTTTTTGGTATAATTTTGTTTGTTTTGAACTGCTTCAGTTT
Organism: Troglohyphantes excavatus; assembly: GCA_963932185.1. Taxonomy (NCBI): domain Eukaryota; kingdom Metazoa; phylum Arthropoda; class Arachnida; order Araneae; family Linyphiidae; genus Troglohyphantes; species Troglohyphantes excavatus. The sequence continues at coordinate 73,663,311 of OZ010672.1, read as the reverse complement.
CCTATGGCGCAATTGGACTTTAAAGTGATCTTTAGGCTTCAGAGGGAAGTCTTTGATAAATATCATCACTTTCCAATCACCACTATTTTCATACAAATTGTTTAAACTGTCAACTTGTCAAATGAAATTGTAGAACTCGTCGTTTTCTTCGATTTAAGCACATACTCATCACAATTAGTCAATTAGAGCCGAATTTTCATGAGTTAAACAGGCCAGAGTATGCCCAAAATTGGACTAATTCCTCCACACACGAAATAGAGATCAGAAAGGGCAATGGTTTAATGGCTGAACTGGTCGACTTGATATACCTTCTTCAACACTATGGTAGGTCATTTATCCCCCTAAGCTGATTACTAGGGTGGGTCGAAAATAGGCTTGAGATATTTTTGAATAACAGTTTAAAAATATCATTATTTTTCCGATAATTAAAAATATTGTTTTCGAAAAATAACAGTTCTTCAAAACCCTCGAAAAAGAATATTTTTGGAATCGAATCAAATAAGTTTTTCACAAGATCAATAGATGGCGCTGGTTAATTTTACCATTTTTATCGGCCTTCGAAACTAACTTGCTCAGTGGAAACTATTGGAAATTTTACCCAAATTTCGAAATTTCAAGTGCGATGAGGAGGCAGAAGATATTGTCCGATCGAAAAAATATTTTACAAGCATCATACTGACCACCCTTTCCGCACTATTCGAATAATGATTTTGAAAAAAAAAAAAACTTTTTTCGACCCACATTACTGATTCCCCTGGAGTTACGGGGTTTTGAAATATCAACATTTTTTGGTCTCTCAAGTTTCTGCCGTTGCCCGATGTACATGGACCAATTTCAAAGACGCATTCACATAAAAAAGTGGGAATTATCGTCTATATATTTTTTTTATAACAAATGTTGGAATTAGGAATTTTAAAACTTATGTTTTATAAAAGAAACAAAATTGTATACACTGGGAAAAAAATTCCGCTTACACATATTTTCATTTTGAATAATTACATCGATTTAACGTAAATGAGTTTTTTTTTTTATATTTCTTTAAAGAAAGTATATATTTTTTTATTTCGGATAGATTTTTTTCCGTTGTAAGACTGTTAGTAAACATTTCGGATGAAAATGTGTTTTTCGTATAAAAAAGTATGTAAAAATGAATAGATTCCTTTTACTTACAACTTTCAAGGGATGTTATTTTGATTACAACCCTCATTGTAAAATCTACTGTTGTACTCAAGAATATCGAAGTTGATGAAACATGATAAACTGATGCATTTGAGAAAGTACGATTACTTAAATTGGAGTAATTCATCGCTCATTTACGATGCAATTGTACTCAAAGGAAAAACGAGTACGTTCGTGTACTCATTTTTATGCACCTTTTTCTTACAGTGTAAAACTTCTTGAAACTAATGAGTTGTTTCAGAGCGGAATCAGTTGTTTGAATGTGTAGTCAGTTCCCATATCGTCGATGTAAGTGACCACTCCCCCTCCCCTTACAATTTAAAAATAGTGAAGAGGTTTTTGTTTTTTAGAATCCGGGATGTTCACTTGTTATTTAACAATGTTTAAGTGCTAGTTTCATGTTTCAAAGATAAATGTTAATACTTTTGTATAGTAGTACGTACGAGGCGTACGTACAGCCGGGGATAAAAACCGAACCACCAATGATTATTTCGTTAGTTTTTATAGTAGAGCTAAACTTAATATACCATTTTATATGGAATAAAGTCTACTATACATGAATTTACAAAAAAATTGCATAGGGAACTATCTTGCATAGCACCACCAAAAATTGCATAGCACCAACTTTAAAATTTCCATTGGTGGTTCGTTTTTTTCCCCCGGCTGAACCTCTACGTTAGTAGCAGATTGAGAGCGAATAAATTCTCTCAACTTAAAAATGAGTACCTGAACGTTCTCTTTTTCTTTGAGTACAATTGCATTGTAAATGAATGAGCGATGATGTACTCAAGTTCTAGTAATCGTAATCTCTCAAAACTGAGCAGGGTGATTTAATATTGCTAATCTGAGAGCTTCTGTTTAGCGTTTTTTACTTTTCTAAAGCTTTTTGAGGGGATATCAGTCTTTTTTTTAACCCATCTTTTGGAGAATGTCAGACCAATTGCTATTTAAACTTTAAAAAAAAATACTATTTGTTTTCCCATGTCATTAGTTTAATCCGATAGTTCAAGGAATAATTAATCACACGCGCTGTATTAAAAATTAGGACTAAATTAACGATGTAGCAGTCACCCCCTCCCCTCTCCCATCCCCCTTCTTTTGCCCTGTTGGCTTGTGACGTCACTCACTTTATCTTACTTAGCAAGCAATAGGGAAAGAATGGTTGCTATGTCTTATTGTTTTATCTTTCCCCCGTGAAGAAGTAACGGGGAAAATATTCAATAATGTTAATTATTTGAAATGCTTCTATCTTCATTAATAATTGTCCAAGTGAAATAAAAAAATTTGCATCGATTAAAGGGAATTTTTATCTTTCAGACGGTATAATTTTTATCTTTCAGACGGTATAATTTTTATCTTTCAGACGGTATAATTTTTATCTTTCAGACGGTATAATTTTTATTTTGTAGACCGTATTATTTACCGATAATTTTAACTTTTATTAAGCCGCTTTAAAACATAATTTGCTTTAGCGACCGGATAGTGGAAGAACTTCATATTTGGGTATTAATTGCCTGATGGCGAGCATTTTGGCTTTTAGAATTTAGTTACTTTTTTATCTAATTAAACTTATAAATAATTAATTTTATAAAATAAAAGTAACAAAGGGGACTAGTGATGCAGTAAAGCTATCATATAAGCTATTAATCAAAATAATTAGTTGAATAATGTAGTGTCTAGCTTATTTAACAAATTTGTGCTTCATAATTTAAAAAGTGACAAATCGTCTAACTTTACGCAAATTAAAAAACTCCTTATCTCTGTTGATTTTCAATTTAAAAAATATTCTTGTATTAAATTAAAGGTTGCACTGATACGGTTCTACCAACACTAGTTTATTTTATTACGAAACGTAGTTCGGGTTCTGGAATATGTTTAACGGACGCGGTTTAACATAAGGACATAGGCGTAGGAAGTAGGGGGGCTGGGGGTGCTCGAGCCCCCCCAGGAATTATTTTGAAGGGGCTCAGCCCCCCCCCCTAATATTATACTATTTTTTTTTAAATACTTAAAAAATAAATTGTAGAAATACAGAATTCCTACAAAGAGGCATTCGAAACGAAGCGTCCCTTATTTATTCTAAACGTGCTTTAAAATGGGGGGAATTTGCTTTGAAAGCTACAACGCTAAAGCTTTAAAGAGTAATTTTAAGAATAATGTAAAAAATACGCTTCTAAATAAAAAAAATATTATTTGTGGACATTTCATAAATTATAATCGTATATCCCGTAATTTATTCCCTTTAAAATAATAAACCATCAGATTCATGCACTATTTTCTAAACAGCTTATATAGTTAAAATTTCTTCTTTTAGAAAATTAAGATTTTGTTAAAGAAAGTTAAATAGAGACGAATTCCTCAAATCTGAAAAAAATCATATTTTAGCGTACAATACGGACATTTGAAATTACTATTAACCCTTTCCTGGTTACTTTATGTTCTAAAGCTGTCCAAACAAAAACGGATACAAGTTAAAACATTTAACAAGTTAAACACTTGTTTGTAAAAATTTAAAACATTGATTGTTTTTTAATTGTTTAATAGCTCGTACTATTTTATATTGTATAACAATATATTTAAAAAAAAATCAGCCCCCCCTGAAAAAAAGAAGTTCCTACGCCACTGCATAAGGAGTTGTGTTTCTTGTTGGTTGCGTTGGCGAGATGGCGTTATTTCTTCTTTTTTGGCTTAGCTTTGCGAACCCGACCGGTTCTTGATATTATGTACTTTTTGAAATAAACTGAAGTTATTTTAAAAAATACTTGTATTGTATTTACAATAACTCTTTTATTTCACAGTTTTTAGCGGTGTGTAAATATACCCCACGCATTGTGTAATCCTGCCCCAGACGCGGGGCAAGTTTACATAGGTGACATCACCGCTCAAAAACATAGTTAAATGTAAAAAATATATAATCATTTAAGTTACATTAAAGGCACCCCATTGTAATTTAAATTTCAACTAATAAATTAGTATTAAAAACAAAAAAAAATATTGCAATATCTAAAAATAGAAAAATAATATTAAAAAAAACTCGCTTCGGTATACCCTATTATATATTAATTCGCGAAACATAAAAATATTCTTTCTAAGTGTTAATATTTTAGTAATTTCCTTTCAGGCTGAAAAGAAAGGGGCCACTGCAACGGAATATGGTTTCATTTTTGGAATTTTTCAGCTAACAATATTTGTTACGGCTCCCATTATGGGAAAGTTGGTGAGTAAATTTAGTTTTGAATAAGACAAAAGGTGGTATATTTTCAAAAATTAATACAAATAGTCTTTATAAGTAAATAACCGTATTTATGGTAGCTTACAAGCTAGGCCGACATTTAGAAATATATATACTATAAGCTAAAACTCAGCTTTGTAAACTGAAGTCCAAAATGAATGGTTTCTCGGCAAGAAAAAAAATTGTAAACTATACCTACTCTATAAAATTCCCAACTATTTTAAGAAAGCGAAATAATCCAGTGCAGAACTCAAAGTTTTTATAATAATTTACAATTAAAATTTGATACATTCCTATTCTTAGTCCGGCGCCGGTATCTATGTGTTGTTGCATTTTGAGGCACAGCGCAATTATATGCATTTCAAGTCGTTCGAGAGCTGTCGCCCTATTATTCTAAAATGATCTCAGGAGAGGATACTACAACTAACATCGCTCAAACGAAGTTACAGTTGCAGGATTCCCAGAAACGCGGACCCAAGCAACTTATCAGTTACTCATAACTGATTACTCAAACTTTAACAGTTACTATGATTTTCAGCTATAATTATTAGTTTGTTTTAAAAGTTATGTTGTAGTTAGTGTCAAAGTATTGGAAGTCTAAAGTAACTATAACAAGGTATTGGAGCATTCTAAGCAACTAACGTCGCTTTCAAACAACATTTTTGAACCATATAAACTCTTTCCTTAATTAATAAAGAAATCGCACTTGTCTTTGGAGCTCCCTTAATGATGTATTCTGAATGTTTTTTTCCATTAACATTATTGCCAATATTTTTATCATATTTGCCAATTTACATTGTGCTTTATTGTGTCATTTTTCAAGGTAATTTACATTATTTTACAGCCTTATGTTGTTGTTTTTTATTGGGTCATATCTTTTCCTCTTATCTTCGGCCTTCCTTGCTTCATTTCTTTATAAATCATCAGTATGTGCTTCAAGATTTACATACGGACTATCAAGAGAAGAGTATTATATATCTTCCAATACATTAAGAAATACTTTTTATAGTTTTTTTTCCTGTTTCCTTTCCAGTAGTAGTCCAAGTGACAGACAACTGTAAGATAACTTACACCCTGGATTGTATTTTTTTTTAACCTTGAGATAGCATGTGTAAATAGCCAGTTATTATGCCATGGTTTTCTATAGTCGAATCGCATTTGCGAAAAGGGGATATGTTCCATACACTTAACATATCCCTTTTTACAAATGCCGATTCAATTGTTTGTATTGTGTTCTACAAAAGCAATGTAGAATATTGTGCAGTGGAGTTTTTGTCCAGAGAAAAATACTTTCCACTCCACTTTAAATATGTCGATACTGTTTTTTGTGTGCGTGTGTGTGTGCACTTTTAGAATTGGATTGGTGCCATCTAACCCTGAGCAATCGGTACTGATGATCGAGGTTAGCATAAAATAAAAGCCTTACCCTGTGAAAAATAGTTTTAGGCATAAATTAATCTCAAGTGATTGAGTTTGCTTTTTCGCAATGCAAAGCTAATCATATATATTTTCCATCATTATATCACTTTATGTAAATTCATAGTAATAAAATGTTTCTTTTAGGTACCATACGTATCTCCCAAGTATCTACTTAATGTTGGAGTCTTTACAGTTGGAGTAACCTGCGTCCTTTTTGGGTAGAATAATTTTTAATTTACAATTAATAATTTTAATAATTTTTTGCAGAAAATAATATATATATATTTTTTTTGGGGGAATTTTGTCACTGAAAATTTTCAACAGACCCAATTGGAATATGGTCGCGGGGGTGTTCGAGCCTGAGACGGCTTTCTATAAGCAGCTGCTTATAGGCATGGCCAGAACGGCGTTTAACGAGTCGGCAAAAGTAAACCATTCTCCATTTTCACCCAGACCAGACCAGTGGCGTACGCAGGGGGTGGTTGAGGGGGGTCGTAACCCCCCCCCCCCATCGGTATGAAGTTTTAAAAAAAATTAGTACAAAAATAATGCTTTTTTCCCCCGATTAATAAAAAATTCCAAAACAAAGCAAAAAGTTTAAAAAAATATAACGTATTTTTTTAATATTTTTTTTTTGCATTTAAAACCCTACATTTGTTTGCAAGAAAAATGGCACAATTTCGGCGCGGGGTACTGACAAGCGGGAGGTTTATGCTAACAATTTATGCATTTTATTACTGGGTAGTCCGACCCGATGTCCGCCGACAAGCACTATCATTTTCACTTAGACGTAACATTTTATTGTTCAAAGAGATCTCCTTTCGTAAATAGGAAGAGTTATGTATCCATTCTGTAAAGAAGAACCTTTTTAAAATCATTGACTGTTTTGCTGGAGGGGGGTTGAATGTTGCCCCCTCACTTTTTCAATATTGTACTTTTAAGAATGAAACGTAACCCCAACACTTTCCTACTACTACAGGCGATTAGAGGGGTGTGGGGTCACCACCCCACTTTTTTTGGATGTTGCACTCTTTTATTTTAAATTTGCACTTTTAAAAAAACATAATAAATTTTGGTACTGAATTGACGAACCAAAGAAAAATTTTGTACACCAACCCTAATTCGTTTTGTTACTTATATTACATTTACTATCGATTTTATTTTCTCGTATTATTTTTTTCCCAATAGCCAGACAGCTAACAGACATTTAGGCGCCTTACTTCCCATTTCCGTCATTACAAAATATTCATCGTTTGACTGAAAATAAAAATAAAATGTAAAATAAACATAGGCAATCGGTTTCGATTTCACAGAGCGGGGAAAATGTTGGCGCCGATAAATGTCTATATTGAAAACTTAATAAGACAATTTGAATTTTTTTTTTCAATGGTTAAAAATTATCGTTTTTTTTTTGTTTTTTTTTTAGTTTAGAATATTTTGTTTCACATTTTTTTTCGACGGTATCATTTAGAATATATAGACATCTTGTAAGTCTTATAGTAGAAGTAAAGAATGACTAAAATAGTCAGGTGATATAAAAGTCAAATGAAAAGATGTTTTGAACAGTTTCTACTTATTGTACTCCTGAAAATTGGACTTTAGTTTTTGAGGCTTTATTTATTTAGTATTTCGGAAACTTATGGTGGTTTGTTTTGCCTTTTATAGCCAAAATGAAACATGTATTAGATGATTGTGTTAAATTATTTTCTAGAAGAAAGCTAAGGTAATAACAATCCAGTTTAGTTGCTTTTTTTGTTTAAGAACAAACAAAAGCGAAGAAAAAGACAACCCAACGAATCAATCAGGAAAGGTGAGATAATTCCATATGTGTTTTTAAAACACTTCATTCCTATTGTCAGTTCCCATGCATACTAATTTAAAAGAATTATAACAATTGTACTACTTTCACTTTAAAATTCAATTGCTAAAATACAAATGACTTATATTTTGTACAAACATATGCATTTTTTTAAAGCGTATGTGAAAAACAGTGGCAGATTCGTAAGTATAAAAATTAATTTTGCCCGAATTACAAGTAAATTCAAGCACAATAATCAATCAATACTTATATATAAGAATGGAGTGTCTGTCTGTGGAATCGAACAAAACACCTCATTTTGAGTTTTCTTCACGAATTAGGATACACTGATTCAGAAAATCACATTAAATATTTTTGTCTGTCTGTTTGTCCGGATTTAACTAAAAAACGACTGAACGAAATTTTTATTAAACTTGCGCCATTTTAACCATATTTTCTCAACTTAAAAAATCTGCACTTTGTTTCATGTGGATATCTCGAACGGTTTAAAAGTAAATGTTTTAGAACTTTTTCTGTTTTACCATACGTTATTTCTATTGGAAATTTACATGTAGATCTTCTCTACATAACATGATTGTTAAAAATCACCTTGGCTACCAAAAATATTTTTTGACGATAGGGATAAACGATGCATTTTGATAGGGTAATAAGTAAATTTTGACAAATGTTGCCAAATGAATTTAAAAAAGCGCCAAATGAATGAAAATGTCGCCATATAAATAAATAATTTCGCCCAAAAAATTAAAATGTCACCTTGGCTACCAAAAATATTTTTTGACGATAGGGATAAACGATGCATTTTGATAGGGTAATAAGTAAATTTTGACAAATGTTGCCAAATGAATTTAAAAAAAGCGCCAAATGAATGAAAATGTCGCCATATAAATAAATAATTTCGCCCAAAAAATTAAAATGTCGCAAAAAAATTTTTAATGTCGCCAAAAAATTTAAATATTGCTAAATGAAAAAAAATGTCGCCAAATGAATAAACATTTTACCAAATGAGCTAAAATATGGTCCTATATTGAAAAATACCAAGCAAAATGGCGAAATTAGTGTCCAAATAATAAAATTAATATCAATTGGGGAACATAATCGCACAGCTCTTACTTCGCAAATTGACCACGAGCAACGCTGGTCCATATTGCTAGTAGTTATTATGAATAAAATATAGTATAAAATAATATTTTTTTCAAAATAAAAACCGGCTTTAAAAAAAAGCTCTGAAACGTTTTTTAAAAAATCGTTATTAATTTAAGAAAAACAAAAGTGGAATTTTTTTATATATATAAGTATTAATTTTATGCACATTATCACTTTTTGAAATTGGCTATAAAATTTAGGTGTGGTTTTTTTGTGAATTGGCACGAACTTTAAAGAGTGGTAAAAAGTACAAAATTAATTCTAAAAGATTAATTTTGTTCCACTAGTCCCTAAATTAAAAATTTTGTAGTCTTTAGTATTTTATTTCTTAATGTAATTTTTTTTATATATATTTTTTTCTTTTTAGTTTAAAATGTAAGATGAGTACTTTGCCCCCTCCCCCTTCTATTGTTCAATCAGAATTCGGGTTGTTGATAACTATATATATATATACGTGTAAAGTAATCTGACGCTCACCCCCCCCCCCTTATAAATTTCCTGTGTACGCCACTGAGTGGTGGTGATTCGCCTCCCCTCCCACTCTTTTTGGATGTTGCTCCCTCACTTCTTTAAACTGCACTTTAAAAATAAAAGTCATTTTTACCACATTGCCAAACCAAGGAAATAATTGGTACCCAAATCCCTTCTTAAATATTTTTGTTGCTCATATTTACAATCCATTTTAATTTCTCGTATTATATTCTGTTTCTTTTGCCAGCAAGTAGACGGCTGACAGACGTTCATGCGCTATGTTTTCAATAAAGGAAAAATAAAATAGGCAAAAGGAAAAAGGTATCGATTTTAGACAGCTGGAAAAATATTGGCGCCGTTAGTCTACATTGACTCTTTAACATGCCAATCTGAGATAATTCTTTGAACTAGTGTGTGTCAATGATTCTTCTAAACTGTTATAAATCTAAAAATATGAGAGAATGACTTAAGTTTTAAGTAATATTTTTACTTAAATACCATTTGAGTAAGTCCTTTTTAAATGTTGTAATCGATTTATTGGCAATTTTGTTTTTATTGAAGGCATAGCATAAAGAAATATAGTGGATTTTGTTTAAATATTTCAAATAAATTGGTTATCGTATCTCAATCAATTATTCTAGGCTGTGACTCTGATCGATGTCCCGAACGTCCTTTTAACTTTTTTAAACTGTTGTAATATTTATTACCATTATATTTGTTTTCTTTTCTTTTATACTACTTAAAAATATACAGAGAGAAATTGAACTTTTGTTTCTTGCGGAAGAAGAATTTCGATGTTAAATTTGTTAATTTCCTAATTTTTCACATTTTACGGCTTCTAAAATGAAAAAAAAAAGTTTCAAAAACCCCGGTACGTGTGTCTATGAATAAAATAATAAAAAGCGGAATATTAAATTTGGTATACAACTTGCTATTGTCCATGAGAGCAAGTTTAGTGTAAAAATGGAATACTTTAAAAGAGTAGATTTTTGTTATTTATGAATTTCTGGAAAACAGCTTTAGTGATTTTTAAAATGTAATGTGGCAACGTATTTTAGAAGCTGTTTGCGATTTGAATCAGTAATATATGCGCCGAAATTGCGTAAGGTATTAAGAATTGGCGGAAAAAAACAGGTTTTAGTAACATTAAAAGATTTAAACGAATATTGTACACCAATTTAATTAATTTATGTCAGACTCGACTGATTATAACAAAATATGAGACATATTTATAGATAAATTCATGTTTTATACTATCTGTCATTTTCAAATACTTCGATTACTTTTAGGAACATATTTATATATTAATGTATATTTTTTTTACTAGCTATATTTTTGTGTTTATATAAATTTACTTTTCCTCGTTCTGTCTTTTTCCTTTCTTTTAATGTTGTATCTGAATGAAATTTGAAAACAATTATCTTTTATCATACATTAATTAAAGGTTTTGCATCTCTAGGAAACTCTGGTCCGGGTTTATTAATGTAATCACAGAATTTTAGTTTTTCTTCAATAGTTGCACTTTACTTCAAATAACACAAAACAGTTGCAAAAAATATAAATGTTCAATATTATAATTTTCTCTATCCAAATGTAGGAAAGGGTGCTTAAATTTTATCCCCCCCTTCACACATGTTTCCCCTTGATCTTGCCCCCACCCCCCACTTTTAGCACCCAATCACCGCCACTGACTTGAAAGATTTTGAATTTGGGTCATTTTGAATGCCAATTCTTTAATACATATAATCGTTGACAGTGTTAAAAGTCTTATGTCAAACAATTCCATTTTTTTTTGTTATTGGTATATTTTAATTTTTTTCATTTTGTTATTCCCAGCTAGTGGCAAAATTCCTGATGTCACCAGCTAATCCACTGAAATGATACAACGAAATGTCAAATTGTTCGTCATAGAATCATCTAAGGAAACAATTATTATTTAGTTCTCCTAAAAAATGCTAGGATTAGACTTACGACCTTTTGCACTGTCAACGACAATACCTTATAGTAATTCAGACAGTCGGTTGTACTGACATACTTTAAAAAATCGTTGAAAATAGTTATTATTTGCATTATTTAGAAATCAAACAATTTTTAGAATTTGCGTTTGTCTTTGTTTATGTTCATCACTAAACAAAATTTGATGGCACTTTCATCGGCGAATAAAAGGTTAACCTATTAGAGGATTTTTTTAAAAATCTTTGTGCTTGATCACAGGTTACTGAAAGATGTAAACATGAAATCGCTGCAAACTAGCTTTTTATCCTTCTAGCATGCGCAAATGCTAGTAAGATATAAAATTAAAACTTACATTTCTAAATATCATACATATTTTTGTAACTTTCTGATCAGAAATACTACTTTAAATATTTTAATATATATTTATATATTTTATATTTTTAAATGTTTTATGCATACATATATGTTTAAATGTTTTATACATACACGAATGTTTAAATGTTTTATTTATACATGTTTAAATATTTTATACGTACATTTATGTTTAAATGTTTTATTGTGTACATTTCTCATTGTACATGCATGGTTTATAAAGTAGTTTTCTAGTCGTTGCATGATTTGTAACTCAATTTTTAATCCTTTTTAAATGTCATATCGATACGAAACTTTGCTTGCTTACGTAATCCCGATGACAGTACGATATTGACTCACAATTATTAGTCATTATTTATTAATCCTCATTAACTATGGGTTTAATTTTATATGGGACAAATTGGTCACGGTCACTGAACAAACTCAAAAACAAAATTAGCACAATGCTCTGATCATTCTTTATGAAGATGCTCAATCTGCCGGCTTTGCTTCGAGCCTTGACGCCATTTTGTATTACTTTACTACAAAACGACATATTTACTTTTCATTTCAATATTAAGTAAAAATAGGTTTATAGTATTTATCTAAAAGTGCGATGCTTGCTAAAGTAAAAATGTGGTTTTGGTAGCCTTTAGATTGGATATCCTATCTAATGAATAAGATTTTTAGGAAATAGTTTTAAAATGGTCTCAAAAAAGACAAAAAATAGTACACTTTTCATCAAAACCACTCATTTGGGTATTGTAATATACAGGATGGTCGCAAATTGTTGGGCGATGGTCATTGTTTTGTATGGCATTTATCTGAATTGGCATAATTTTTTTTTTTTGCCCAACTACTACGCTTATATTTTCAACAAGTCGCTAAGCTTTAGTAGAAAAAAAAATAGGTAAATAATAGCAAAAACAAAGGTTTATTATGTGAAGTTAACTCTTTCAGCACAAATTTTTGGCGTAGTATTTTTTTTTAAATTGTGTTTTTAGTCATCAATATGTGAAACCTAATTTTTAACAGAAATTTTTGGATCATTCATTAGAAAATTAAAAGCATCAATGCAGCGTCACAATGGATGCAATCTCTAAAAGCATTCAATTTCCATTTTCCACCATTAGGCTTAATTAAGGCTAAAATGTTTACTTCATTAGCAAAAAGTTGCCAAATATTGACAGATTATAACCAAAATCATCAAAATAGAAAAAAAAAACCTGATTGATTTTCACAATTCTCTGTGAGAGTGACTCTTGAAATTATTCACTGTTATTCACACATTAACCATTTTCGCTATGCTCCAACAGATTGCGCTCTACGCCTTCTATTCACTCATTTGGTTTCCTTGAAAACCATTGGGTCTCATCCTACAAATTTGTAAATAGGTGGTTTTAGTGTGAGACCACAAGGGTGCGAAAGGATTCATCTCGTTTCTTTCTTTATTTTGTCTGCATCAGAACTTTAGATTTGGTCGTCGACTCTTCAACATTCGTTGCCTTGGCCTTCGTTGTCCGCACAGTTGAAGGGATAGGGGCCGCAGCTACAAGGACATCCAGCTACACAATAGTTGCGTCTCAATTCTCGGAAGGGTTGGGAAGAACCTTTGTAAGTATGATAAATATTTGGGGGGGGGGGGGGGGGGAGACTTTTGATTTAGTTTCTGTATCAGCGTGATTGTTGACGTGCAGGTGTAGGGAGGGGCGGTTCAAGACCCTTTAACATAAAAAGACAACATGAAATCTGCATTTCACATTTTCTAAATATCTGGATGGTATTTCTTTCATAACAAAAACTCTATATTGTAAATCAAAATATATATGCTACAAAAGAAACAAAAATGTTTCCCTGTTCTTTTGACCCCAACTTACGTGTTTTAACCACTTTTCAATGACAACTCTCTTCCATGAACGTTGAAGAGCCTTCGGGTCATCCCAGTGAAGTTAATTTCAAAAGAATCAAAAGAAAAAGTGTTCGCTTTGATTAGTGCAGCAGTTAACCAGATATGAGCTCAATATTTTTTGCTGGAGAACGTATTATTTTATTTTTTTAAGTAAAATCTTCGATATAATTTACAGATTAAAAATCTATTTTCGAAAATAAAATAAAACTATTTTTAATTTTTATTAGATGGGTAGTGCAGGGTCCACGACTCGGCAAACTTTCAATTCAGTGGTCCGTGGCCATCTAATGGTTGGCAACCACTTATTAAGGGAATTCATTTCTTTGGATACAGACCAAGGATGTCCTCCAAATTTTGAATTTTAGCCTATTTTTTGAAGGTTTTTTTTAGTTAAAATTTTGAAAACATTCTAATACTAATGACCTAGTTTAATGAACCGCCAACAAAAAAAAACATTTTTTTGAATTGGAGTGCTGAAATTATGTTTGGTTGTGCCACAAACATTCCTTGAACCGCCTCTGGGCATTGGGAAAATTAGTCCAGTTGACAGCATTGAAACCTTTCGTTAATCAAAGATTTCCTCAAACGCAATTTTGGAATGGCTGATGTTATTTCTTAAATTAGTTATGAAGTTAACTAAAATCAATAATAAGTCACGAAATTTTTTAAAGAACGACGCTTGCTGAGTAAATTTAGTAACTAAAAGGTGATGAAAATATTTGACCAAGCGTCAGCGAGGTATCAGTTTTAACTCGACATTACAGCATTTCGTACGTTTGTATATTTGTTTGTTACGCAGTTACGACCAAACGCGCTGTTCGACTTTCTTAAAATTTGACATGAATATTCCTCAAAGACATTAAAACGCGGTATATGTTTTTTTGGGGTCGCGAGGTCTGCTGTTCCCAGAACTACTAGTTTTAATAAAGATAAAAATCGATGGCTAAAAGCCCAATGGTTGTATATCCATTTTTGGCAAAAATGAGATATTGGTATCTGCATAAAGGTGGAATTTAGCACTTTCCTCCTGCACAAACTCTGTATGTCAATTACAAATAATAGTTTTGTGGTGTCGGCTTAAAAAAAAATCCCCATATGTTTCACCTAAGTTCGCAATCTTCTTTTTGCGTTTTCCGAAGATTTACAAAAGTGGATACAATTGTGCTTTTAGCTATCGAAATAGTCGTTCTAATTGGCCGAAACATGTGAACAAATAGCAATAATAATATTAAAGATTAAAGTCAATGCGGGAGTTTCACGTGACGTAGTAACATGAATTCCCTACTTGTAGTTTCAATTTCTTCTCTTTAGCAGACAAGCCTGTGGTTTGGTCGCTCCGCTCGCTCGCTTATTCCACTCAACTTTGTATTGTATTTTAACGAGATAATTTAGCTGTGTATTTTCATCGTTTATTTTTAACAATGCAAAGTTTAAGTAAAAGACCCTTTGTTAGTAAATTTCGGCTTATTACATATTTATTCATATGCAGAAAACTAAGTGAAATTGTCTTTTTCTATATATCGTTTGATATTTCCTCCTGTTTTAAAAAAACATTTTGGATCAAAATGATCGGAGCACAACTTTGACTATTTCGTAGGAACGAAGTTTTCTCGTTTTATAACGAAGAAATAAATCTCGTTAATCTAGCTAGCCATGCTTTCATCGGATTAGAATCAGAATGAGGGAAACTGTGAAAAGAAACTCTTCTTGCAATACGATCTGCTTTCGAAACAGTGTTAGAGCAACCGAATGCACTACACGAAATCACCATGTTAGTATTTTAAAAAGAAAAATCTTCAAAAGTATATTGCAGCTGCTGTACTTCCATATTAATTCTACGGAACTTTTTCGGCGTCTGGAATACGTCTCCATGTTCTGTTGGAACAGCGGTCTTCTCTTCTTGGCGTGGAACTCCCCCATACCTATATACCACTTTTATTACTATGGCTATCGACTTTTAAAAATTAAGGAGTTGGCAATGGAATTCAGTGGACTCCCTGTATAATAACAAAAACAACTTTGGGTTTTTTTGTTAAAAGTCAGGCAAAATTATTGTAAACAATACCAAAATCCATGAGTTAATTGGTGATATAAGAGGCAAACAATAAATTATCACTTTTGTTAAAGATAAATTCGTGATTATTTTAATGAAGAGCAAACATTGAAAACCTGTTTTGTCACTTTAAGCTGATTCATAAGAAAACCAAATAACTTTTTGTAAATGCAATGACTCATCTACAGATTCCAATCTTTGCAACTTAAATTTAATGGGACAAAATGTAATTTGGACGAATTAAATAGGTCAGCTCGGTGAACATTTCCAAGCCGAATTCAGTGTTATAATACCTAATTTTCAGAAATTTTGGACAAAACGCTTTTTAAAAGTTTGCTTCTTAAAATTTCTTATTCAGATAAAACTAACAAATGACTTCGGTTCAGTGCAAAAGTAGGGGCGAGAGATTTAGCCACAACAAACTTTTTTTTAAATATATATTCATAAATTATCTAAGTTTCAGTTCAGCATAATTTCTTAAAATATCTTAAAATTTGAATGAAAAATTTCTATGATTTCTTTCGGAATTTCTATGAAAATGTCATATATTGAAACATAACTCTTATAGAAATGTTTTTCCTAAAGGCAGTTTTGGAGACTTTCCTTGGAGTGGGACTCATCATTGGACCAACATTAGGAGGAGCACTGTACGATGTAAATATGGATTGAGTAATATGGATTGATGTAAATATGGATTCTTTTTGTAAAAAGTTTCCTCACACATTTGATTTATTCGTATTTCATTTAATAACAAGTAGGAGCTGAACTCACGCGTTCTTTGCTTCTGTTCTTCAAAGTGCATTAACATGTCATTTGTCTCTTGTTGTCTCAATTTCAATTGATCTTCGTACAATTTTTAATACAAATAATGTCGACCCACTACAGGCTCTATGCCCTGTACGATACTGAACCTGTCTATCTAACACATCCCCTCACGATTCCCCAATGCCGATCTAATTGCCTTTTAAACTACCTCCTCCCAAATAATTAACAACATACTCAGGCAAACTAATCCATTTGTCTATTACCCTAATAAAAAAAAATATTTCTAACCAACCGATTAAGATGATATTTGAATATCCATGACCTCTAGTCACATTGGCAAAATTAAATTCCAATCCCTCCACGTCACCCAATTCCAATCAAGACATTCCCAATCTTTTATTTCATTTTTGGACGTGAATACTTACACATTTCTGTTAAAAGGCACGCAAAAAATAATTATTTTTGAATTTCTAGGTCGTGTGAGGGGTATCAATGTTCTCATCTTATTTCTGCCATTTTTAGCTAGGTGGATATGGTTTACCTTTCTATGTAATAGGAAGCGTAGTACTCATGGATGCTCTTGTTATATTCTTCGTGCTTCCAAACGTAGGTAAGGCATACATTTTTCTACATAAATATGATTTTATTCGAAGATATAACGAATTTAGTTAATTTTTTTAATGTTATATAAAAATAGTTATTACATATTAAATTAGGTATTTTTTTCATGCTAAATTTGCTGAGATGTGTTTGACTGGCATGATTAATAAAGAATCTACAATATAGTAATTTGTTTATTTATATATTTATTTGGAAACCATATTATAGAGTAGTAATAAAACGAATTTATTTTTCGCTATATTACGTTTTCTATTGTGGAGGTAGTATTTTATTTCCCCTAAAAGATAAGGTTAGCAGAGTTAATCACCGCTTTCCTGCTAAAAGGGAAGTAGGTCGCACTGAGATGGATAGGGGAGGGGGGGGGGGGGGGGTAAATTTTGCTTTTGTCAAATTGATTTCTTAAATGAATAGGATTCTAGTTGCGTTTAGTTCCATTTTGCCTCTCTGTTCTCCGCCTATACAGGTTGGCGACAGTTCCCTAGCAGAGAAATCAGCATAAAACCTTTACCAAAATTCTAAAATTGAAGGCTTTTTAAGGTTTTATAAAGGATATTGAAACAAAAAACTGCAGTTTGTTTGACGTTTTTAATTTTCTTCAAAATCTGCAGTTTCCCTTCAATAATTTCAATGCTTCAAAATTAAAGGTTTTTCTGCAGGTTTTTTATTGGTATTTATGAAGGAATTTGAAACAGAAACCTTTGATTTAATAGATCTAAAAACACCTGTAGTTTTCCTGCATAAAACCTTCAATTTCACAATTTTGATGAAGGTTTGATGATGGGTCGGGATCTTTCATGAAAGAAAGATTAGGGAACGGTAGGGAACATTGCTTCGTAATTTACAGCTATGGTTCGACGCCAAGAACAACGCTTGAGCTTTCACCCCACGCATCTGTTGTAGGCGAGATTGCTAATGCAGTCGCGTTTGGTTTGGTTAAAAAACGTCACACTAGAGCTGCACAGTGGGCTATTGGCGGCGGTTTGGGTCCATCTCGAAGGAAAGACCCGGGAACGATGCCTTGTATTTTTAAACCATGTTCAGATGACGAGGACGAAACCTGAGCTGGCACCCGACGCAACCTCGATAGGCGTCAGGACATTGGACCCCGCTCAGATTTATCGTGCACCAGTCCCGTATACACGCCAGTATAATTTGTTGGATGTTCTGGACGACTTTCTAGTATTTTTGTAATGAAGCTGGCAACCCTCCGATCGCAAGATCACTACCTTTATTTTACTTTTCTTTGTCAAGTCCACCGCATGGTCTCAAACTAGCAATCCTCTGATTACCAGCTGAACGCCATTATACACTTGGCCACTGGAGGCCCCTAATGCAGTCGGGAATCCATTTCTGTACCTCAGAGGTATAACACTATGCCCATATTTTCTATTTTCAGATTGTTGCGATATTATGTGTTTTTCACATTCTATACAAAAGTATAAAACACTATCTTCTATATGAGTTACTAATGGAAATATTAAATTATAACAGACTCTATGTCCATAGAAATCTTCGGGTATAGAAAACTTTAAACTCCTTTGTGAAATAGTAAAAATGGACATAGTGTCGTATATCTCCGAGGTAGGGATTTAAATTTAAATTAAAAAGTTAGCAAATTGTATTTGAAAAACATTTTGTACCTAACAATGTAAGGAATAGCAATCTGCCCTAAAGTTCAAATATTTTGTTATTTTCTTTTTTTCTATTTACTTCCGACCATTTTTACAAATTTCAACGTAAAAAGAAAAAAAAATGACCCCTCAAAGAAATAAAGCCTACATGTAGGCATACTTGTGAATACAAGCAAGTATGCATACTTGCTTGTATTCACATACAAGCAAGTAGGTAGGATTCATGTATGTATGCATACATTTTACTTGTACATAGATTCCCTTTGAAATTAATTGTACTTTACTAATTGTAAATCAATTAGAGAAGTAAATAGTAATAATAAATGCGATCATACAATATTTTTTAAAAATTTTAATAGAAAGTTATTTTTGTTTGTTCTACTCTAGAAAACAAAAAGGTTCCTGAAAAAGGCAATCTCCTCAAGTATTGGCTTCATCCAAGTACAGTAATTTATTCTTTAAGTGTCTTCACATCCTTTAATTACATAGGATTTAACGCTGCTACACTGGAACCACATTTAAGAGAAGTAAAAGAATTAATTACTATTTTTTCGTTGTATTAACTTATAAAATTATATTGTTGTAAATATTACTAACAACATTCAGTGGACGAATTTTTGAACACGAACGAACGCAAATTTTTACGCAAAGCAAAACTTTTAGTAGATAACTTTAAAATTCCATTGACACGTCGTCAGCTTAAAAATATCTATATTTGTTTTTACGGTGCAAAATTTTAAAATATGTTGAAATTCACTGACGTGATGGTTGTCTGATGATCTGAGCCGGTGCAAGGTTGGTTTTAAAGGTCCAAACACTAAAAATTAGTCATTTTTCTAATGCGATGGAAAATTATTCTAAATAATATAAATTACTTTTTTAGTTGATTCGTTCTTTTATTTTTATGTATTTGAATTTGTATCGAGTTTGTGGATGAATACAGAAAAATTAATTATTAATATTTTGTTTAGGATCGTTTACAATATGTAACATAGATGGCAGCACTACATCCGTTTCTAAAAGTTTATTTTTTGGTGGCTGGTTTATGGTTTTATTAAAAAACATCGCACTAGAGCTGCGCCTATTGTCGACGGTTCGGGGCCTATCTCGAAGGAAAGACCCGGGAACGATGACTCGTATTTTTGAACCATGTTCAGATGACGAGGAAACACCTGAACTGGCACCCAACGCCTTCAATAGACGTCGGGACTTTGGACCCCGATAAAATTTATCGTGTACCCGTCCCGTATACACGCCGTTAATTTTTGCGGATGTTCTGGACGACTTTTCTAGTATTTTGTAGTGAAGCTGGCAAGAAATTTCCCAACTTAATTGGGTCCGATACCTTCGACATTTTTTTTTTTATTTTTATACTTGTACAATCCAATTTTTTTTCTCTTTCTAAATATGCATAAAAAACCATTTTAAGACGCTCAATTTTTTTTTAAATTGCACATTTATTTTTAAATTAAAATTTTAGTAAATTTTTTAACAATTTTAAAATTCCTACTCCTTTTTTGTTTTTCAATATTTTGAAGCAATTTTTTTTATTTAAGATCTTGAATAATATGTAAATAGATGTATGCATTCAAATTTTGATTCAGATACATCACTTTAAAAAAATAAAATATATTAGAAATTTTGGAAAAAAAATTGACGAAAAAAAATAAAATTCCATTTTAAGTGGTTTTAAAAAACAAATTATGGTAAAAATAGAAAATCTGAATGCATACATCTATTTAAAATATATTTATCTTGCTATACACACAAAAATTATGATTTTAAGTATAATAGTAAAAAAGCCTTAGCATTTTTAGTGTTCATTAAATTTCAAAACCACGAACAGAGATATTTGCTTTTAAAGTTTACATATAGTGATACAACTATGTTATAGGAACACATCATTAATATAGTGTCTCTTTAAAACATTCATAACTAAAAAAGTAATAGGAATTTTTTGAAGCAGTTTTTTGTGAGTTATTAAGATAAGTTTGAATATTATTTTTTAAATATAAAAAAAAATGACTTTTTTTGCGAATTTTGGGTATCGGACCCCCTTAACGATTCGAAATTCTCAACTCAACTGTTCGAAATTCCCAACCCAACAGTGATGAAAATTCCCAGTTCAAACTTATCGACATTTTTCATCTTTTTTTATATATATTTGAGGTAATATTAAACGGTTCTCTCACATACATTGATTTGTTGCACCCACATTCCAATGCAGTGTCCATTCTGAGGTCTAATTTAAATGTAATCTTACAAGTTGGGTTATTTCTAATCTTCCCTAGCTTTCATTTGTTAATAATATTAATTTTCTTCAGGCATGTATGTTCGAGATAAATGAGTAAACATAAATTAAAAGAATTTCTAATGGAGTTTTACAAAATAAGAATTATTTTTTCTATAAAATACTATTATTGTTTTTAATCTGTGCACGTAGCCCCTCCAAAAGCGCAGGGCCCTGTGCTGTGGAATTCGTCGCACACCCATAAAGACGACCATGGCCCCACGAAGGGGGTCATTTTGTTGGGTGATTTCACTGTAAAATTATTAAAATGAAATATCAACACTTAGATTTTGGTACCAAATTGAAGGGCATTTTGTTCCAAACGGCCACTGACTACTTCTTCACCCCTGGTATTTTATTGAGGGGCGAATAGGGGGGGGGGGGCACTCGTTATACAATTAGTATTTAAATTAAAATAAATATATATATATTTATTTTGTGTCTTGTTGAAGGTGACGATGTGTCTAACATTTTTGGGTCTGACTGTTTAAAACTTCTTTTGTTAAAAAACTAATGTGCAAATGCGTACAAATTGTGAACATATATTTATGTATATAAAGAACATTATCAATTAAAATGGAATGATCAACGTTATACCATACCGCAATTTTTCAGATGTCGGAACGACATTTTTAAATAAAAAATAGTTATTTTAAAAAGTAATGTGAAAATTCAGCATGTTTTTTATTCACACTTAAAATGTCGTACAATTAAATTAATAATAAAATAACAATAAAATTAAAAATTAAAATTAACAATAAATTAACAATAAAATTGCAAGAGCAAATGTTCTATGGAAGTATCTATCCTTAACGTAACTAAGAATCATTCAAATGACGTTTCTTTGGGGCGCTTTTAACACAAATCTATAGGGGTTGCATTTTCACAGTTTGTAAACACTAAATTCCCGTTGGAAACTACAATTTTTTGTACACATTTTTTATATTCGTCAATTTTAAAGCCTATATTTTTGACAATCAAGTATTAGCAAGTTTTCTTAGGTAAAATTTTTCTATTCTATTATATCACATCTATAGTAAATTATTTGCGATCTCATGTCATGAATATTAGTTCATTATCTTTGAAGCATGGCTTGAGATACTCACAATTTGGTTCAAGGAATAGAAATAGTTTCAATACATGTAATGGAAAATACTCATTCGTTTAGCGAAATAACGTTTTTCACACAATTTTTTTATAAAATTCTCTAAAGTCAGTGATTAATAATAACATTAAAAACATACAATTAATGAAGATATTGCACCACTTTACTCAATTTTTTTTAAAGGTAATCGAAAAAGATATGAAAACTATGTTTGTTCAGGTTTATTTACATCAAACACGTGAAAGTCCCACATCTTATAAAAACTGTCTTCCTCTGAAGTTTTGAATTGGTTTCATATAGAATGAATGCTGCAGCTAAAACAATAGATAATTTATTCGCTGATTAACTCACTGGACAATCAAATCTTTCGCTATTATTTTTGAAACAATTCTTTTGAAACTTTCACAGCAGAACTTTTTATAGTTAGTATAAAGGTTGGCAACATTTGGAAATAAATATAAATTAAATTTGTATTTTTTAAAAAATATTTTTAGATACATCTTTAAAACAGAGTTTTGGATACTTTTTAATACAATTTTATATCTTTTAACGAAATGTTGAATAAAAATGTGTGTTTATATGCAACATTTTCATTTAAAGCTCATATTAATTTGATATTTTTACAAAAAATATAAATTATTTATATATTTAAAGTATTAGTATTCATCCAAAAAAAAATGTTTAAATATGTTTAAGCAATATCATGATAACATATCAAGGAAATCTTTAAAATTAACGCACCTAGAACAAAACATTTTAAAAGTGTAAACCACAATGATTATTCACTAACAAAGAGAAAAAAAAATATATATATAAAATATTTAAACACAGTATAAACATTTTTGAATTATAGAATTCATTAAAGATATTGCTCAAAAGTTATAAAATTAACACAATTCACTTAAAAATAAAAGTTTTCATTATTTTTTTTGAGCCGCAAAAAGTTCACTGTGCAGTGCAAACCCCTTTGCCGACAACACGGATTTAATCGCATCGATTTATTCCTTGAATATGGTAAATTAAAATAAAACATCGCAGTAATAAAACAGATATTTTTATATCATCTTCTATTATAATAAAAACAAGAGTCTGTGGATCGCGAAACACCTATTACCTCTGTGTATAAAAGATTGAAAATTTATATGTAAGTACTATTCATCTTCAAGATGTGTACCTGTGGATTGAATTTATATAATTATATTTAGTTTTTTAAATGATTATAACAATTTAAGAAATATTACATAAAGAAAGATTTAAAAAAAAAAAACATTTCCGTGATTTAGATAGTCTTTGTAGCTTCGACAATAGCGCGCGGAACTTCGGAACTTCGCGTTTTCAAGCCCCGACGGGATCCACTCAAATTTTTTTTAATGTCTATGCCTTGACGGGTTCCCCAGAAAGGCGGTGTCAAACAGCTGTCTTCCTCAAGAAACAGCGTTTTTTTTAGCGTGGTGAAAATTATTGGGTAAACTTCAGATTTACGTAAGTTCCAATTCTTTCTTTTTAGTGTATTCTAGCTAATCACAACTTTTTCGTTTTAGTTCCATCTCTCTGGTTTCTTGCTTGGAGTGATGTTTGCTGTGAGTGGCACCATGTATGCTGTCACAGCCCCAGGCTTTGGGTGGCTTATTGATAAGAAGGTAAGATCGATTGGTTCTCCGACATCATAAAATAAGAGCCAGTGCTCAAATAAAAAAACCTGGAGGTTTCTTCGTAACTTTCTTCAAGGTAAGAAGTTACAAGTACCTTACTGATTTCATAGTTTAGTATGATCGGTATTTTAGTAAATTTGAAATTTTAGAACAATTGTAAGTATATGGTATTGTGTTTCGGATTAGGGCTGTTACAGACGAAGCGGATCGGATGCGGGTGAAAAAACGAGATCTGTGATTCGATAATAAAAACCACGTGGTTTGTATTCTCCAATTACAGATCTATTTTTCACACGCATCCGCTCCGTCTGTAACAGCAATTATAGATTTGTCTACAATATGCTGAACCAGGTTTCAAATGCATTGGAAAAAATGGAAGAAGAGCCGAAGTACAATCGGGAGGGAAGGGGGGGGGGGGGGGATGCAATATTATGCAACATATTTGCATAGGGGGCTGTATTCATATTAAAATACGCCCTAACTTTAAAATTTTCAATGCAACATCTACTTTTGATAACGCAGAAATGTTCTTCGCCCTCAAAATAATCTAGATTTAAATGTTCGTTAATTTCCTGCAGTTATATATGCGAAGGTATTAAATAATATGTTTCGCTCGCATTTGTGGGGCTACCTCTATATTGAACAAAGTAATATTCGGACTACGAAATGACGCACGCTGGTAGAAAGTTTTGGCAGCAGCCGAGTTAAAATTTGATATAATCTGTTTTGCTTCAGGTGCACTCAATTATCCTTGATTTATATATTATATAGAAATATATTTTGTGGCACAAATTTAAATTTCCAGTTATGTAGATTATCAAATAATAATTTTTAAGTAAATTTATTATAAAAAAAATTAACAAATTAACTTAAATTTGTTAAACTTTTTCTGGAGTATCAGAAAAATAATTACAACTAGTTGTTTGGCCCCACGTTGCTAGGAAACTCACTCTAGGGACTCACCCGCGACTTACTGTTCCAAAGGCCAGTATCATCAAAGCTGCAAAGGAACGATATGGGACTTGGATATATTTTTGAACATGTTTTTTTATGCAATATTTCCAAAATTGTTGAAATCATTTAAAAAACAGAATGAAACTTTATAAATCCGAGCTGTAGGTGCATATCTTGACAATGAATAGTGCTTATATATAAATTTTCAATCTTTTAGACGCAGACGAAGTAAGTGTTTTGCGATCCACAAACACACACTTTACTTCATTATTATTGATTACTAAATGTATTGCTGGTGGGATGAAAGCACGCTACACCATAGTAAAAGGTTCTACTGTGAAGTCTAAATTAAGGCCCCTACCTACACATGTTCCTCGACCAACCGACCCATGTAGAAGAAGGGCTTGTAGTGAGTAGTCACTTTCAGAATGGCTCTGCATATCTCTAAACATCAGAAAGTAGGTGGAGTACTATGTGCAATGATCCTTGATTGAAGAGGGTTTGGTTTGCCAAGCTGCTTCAATCAAGGCTGGATTTGGTTTGGTTTGGTTAAAAACGTCGCACTAGAGCTGCACAAGAAGAAAAGTTTGCAACTCGCTTTGCCTATAATGTTAAGATGAACTCAACTTCACATACAACTCATTATTGGGCAACCTACTGAATTTGGAGTCACATAATAGCCAAAAAGAATAGATTTAGCTGCCTAGTAATAAAAAATGGTATTGATTAATTTTCGAATTTTTGTTTTGTTTGGTTTGTTTAATTAACGTCGCACCACAGCTGCACAGTGGGCTATTGGCGACGGTTCGGGGCCTATCTCAAAGGAAAGGCCCGGGAACGATGCCTCGTATTTTTGAACCATGGTAAGATGACGAGGACAACACCTGAGCTGACACCCGACGCAACCTCAATAAGCGTCAGGACATCAGATTTATCGTGGATATCGAGGATCAGATTTATCGTGCACCAGTTCCGTATACACGCCAGTATAATTTGTTGGATGTTCTGGACGACTTTCTAGTATTTTTGCAGCGAAGCTGGCAACCCTCCGATTGCAAGATAACTACTTTTTTACTTTTCTTTGTCAAGTCCATGGCACGGATTCGAACCACCAATCCTCTGATTAGTAGCTGAAAGCCTTATCCACTGAGCAACTGGGGCTCTCGAATTTTTGTGACATATACCACTTGATGGCCATATGCGTGTGCGTTTATTTATAAATTTAACATATGTAAGTTCACATTATAAAATGTAACTTTGTTCTTTTACAGTGCGACAGTCAATGCTTAAGCCTTTTTGGTTGCGTTATCGTTGTGGTTTCTATTGTTTTGCTAGGTCCAGCACCATTCTTTCAACTAAAACCGTAAGTAAGCATTTTATTTTTTATTTCCCTCTAATTCATGTCATTTACATAAAGTATCTATAACTTTACCCTTTAGATAAGATGGTCGTCAATAGACGACCGAGATTTTAGGGTGTTTATTCCTAGGAAATTTTCGCCAAATGTAGGCTATTCGAAAAAATTGTGTGGTTGGTTGGTTAATTAATGTAGCACTAAAGATGCACAGTGGGCTATTGTCGACGGTTTGAAGTGTAACTCGAAAGAAAGACCGGGAAACATTGCTTCGTATTTTTTGTATTTTTGAACCACGGTCAGAAGACCAGGACAATACCTGAGCTGGCATCTGATGTAACCTCAGTAAGCGTCAGGGCATAGATCGTATTTGGTTGGTTTGGTTTGGTTTGTTTAATTAACGTCGCACTAGAGCTGCACAGTGGGCTATTGGCGACGGTTCGGGGCCTATCTCGAAGGAAAGACCCGGGAACGATGCCTTGTATTTTTGAACCATGGTCAGATGACGAGGACAACACCTGAGCTGGAACCCGACGCAACCTCAATAGGCGTCAGGACATTGGACCCCGATCAGATTTATCGTGAACCAGTCCCGTATACACGCCAGTATAATTTGTTGGATGTTCTGGACGACTTTCTAGTATTTTTGTAGCGAAGCTGGAACCCTCCGATCGCAAGATCACTACTTTTTTACTTTTCTTTGTCAAGTCCATCGCACGGATTCGAACCACCAATCCACTGATTAGTAGCTGAACGCCTTATCCACTGAGCAACTGGGGCTCAGATCGTGTTTGGTAGTTGAACGAATTAACGTCGCAGTTGAGTTACACAGTGGGCTCTTGGTGACGTTACGGAACTATTCCGATGAAAGACCCTAGTACAGTTCTTCGTCATTTTGAACCATAGTCAGATAGTGAGGAAAACACCTCTCCAAATTTCCACATCACAACCAGTTTGAGGATATTTGCCATTATAGTTTTCACGTATACTAGTCCACTCACAGTATACGGGTGCAGTGTTCCCGGGTCTTTCCTTCCGGATAGATCACAAACCCATTGGGTTTGGTTAGGTATAATATAATAGTATGACTTTAATGTCACCAACTAACCCTTCATAAGGGTTGGTTGATGATCGAGTTCATGAGCGAAGAAGGGGAGCATATATATATCGGGAATCAAACCCGGGACCACTTGTTTAGCGCATGAGTGCTGTGCCATTGATCTATCCGGACGACACCAACCTACGAAAACTTTTCACATCCGAACACAGATCGGAATAGTAAACACATACAGAAAAACTTTCATAACACAAACTCCTGTGAAGTACTTAAGCTGCATTAACTCTAGGAACCGTGAATATATATAATAACATGAACGAGGAAACAGACACGGAATAAATACAAATACAAATACAAATACAAATATTGACGACCAACAACAGGCTCAAGGCCCAACAAGGTTGGTCCATCTAGTACCTCTTAACTATCCCCCAATGCATATCTAACTTCTTCTTAAAATCCGTTACTCCTTTACAATTAACAATATTCACTGGCAAGTTGTTCCATTTGTCTATTACCCTATTATAGAAATAGTGTTTTCTCCCTTCCCGATTAAAATGGGATTTGTTTAACTTAAACCCATGACCTCTCGTTCTATCACTCATATTAAAATCTAAACCCTCCACATCTCCTTGTTTGATAAATTTGAATAGTTGAATCAAATCTCCCCTAACCCTTCTTTCTTCCAGAGTATACATATTCAAATTTCTTAATCTATCTTCATAATTCATGCCTGAGAACCCTTGAACCATTTTAGTAGCCCTGTGCTGAATTTTCTCTAACAATGCAATGTCTTTTTTAAGATATGGTGACCAGAACTGTACAGCATACTCAAGATGTGGCCTTACTAAACCTCTGTACAATGGCAAGATAATATCCTTAGATTTTGATGAAACACTTTTCCTGATGTACCCCAACATTCTATTAGCTTTTTTGCTAGCCACTGTACATTGATGACTCATTTTAAAATCCTCATTTACCAACACACCCAGATCGCTTACAATCTCACTATTTTTGATTTCTGCACCCTGTAAAACATATGCAGCCTTACTATTTTTGATACCCATGTGCAACACTTGACATTTACTGATATTAAAAGACATACCCCATTTAACAGCCCATTCTGATATTTTTGTTAAATCACCTTGTAATTGCTCTATTTGTTCCCCAGAATTCACAGTCCTCATAATTTTTAAATCATCTGCAAAGATGCTGACCTTGCTCCCAATCTCCCAACTGATATCATCAATAAAAATAATAAATAAAAGTGGACCTAACACAGAACCCTGTGGTACTCCACTTTTAACTTCTGCCCACTGAGAGTAATTACCTTTAATTTGCACCCGCTGACTCCTACCAATTAACCAATTCCTTATCCATTGTAAAATTTCACCCCCAATCCCTAACCTTTCCAACTTGAACAGCAATGCCTCGTGGGGAACTTTATCAAATGCTTTCTGGAAATCAATGTATACTACATCTACACTGTTCCTTTTATCTAATTCTTCAGTAACCCTATCGTAGAATTTTAAAAGATTTGTTGTACAAGATCTTCCTTTCCTAAATCCATACTGATTATCTGACAGCAAGCTCTCTGATTCCAAAAATGATATGATGCTGTTTTTTATTAATGTTTCAAAAATCTTGCATAACACTGATGTTAAACTAACCGGTCTGTAATTACCAGGTTCACATTTTGCCCCTTTTTTAAAAAGCGGAGTTACATTTGCTAATTTCCAGTCTATTGGTACATTACCCGAATTATACGTCGATTTGAAAATAGTTAGTACAACATCTCCCAGTTCTTCCGCACACTCCACTAGTACTTTTGGGTAAATTTCATCTGGTCCTGGTGCTTTAAAAGGTTTAATACTTCTTAAGTGATAAACTACTTCTTCTCTAGTAAAATTGCATTCCTTAATAACCGGACGCATATTATCCTCTATTTGCATGAAATCAGATTTGAAGTCCTTATTAAAAACTCCCATGAAAAATTCATTTAAAATATTAGCCATTCCTACATCATCTTGAATTAATTTGCCTTGATAATCTTCGAGTGGTCCCAAATGATTATTTCCTTTATTGTTTCCACTGGCGTAAGCAAAAAATCCCTTTGGATTATTGTTGATATCCCTAGCAAGTTTTTCCTCCAATGCTAATTTCTGTTTTCTACTGATATACTTAAACTCCCTTCTAGCTTTTTTATACTCCTTACCATCAGTGTCCCTACCTGTTTCTTTAAATATTTTATACGTCTTTTGTTTTAACTTAAGAGCTCGTTTTGTTTCCTTTGAAAACCACATAGGAGAAAGCTTTCGAACTACATCTTTCTGCCTAAACGAAATATGCTTATTAACAGCTACATTTAATTTATCTTTAAATTCCTTCCATTGATCTACTATATGAGAATGCTCCAACCCATCCTTAAAAACATTAGTTACCTCAGCTCGTAACTTATGAAAATTAACATCTCTAAAATTTGGAATTAACCTATTATTTTTATCTACAGTTGTCTGAAACATAATGTTAAATCTAATGCTATTGTGGTCACTTTCCCCTAGATGCTCGCTCACTGTTAAATTGTGTACCCTATTTTCACAACTGCTAAACACCAAATCCAATAATGCATTACCCCTTGTATTATTATGAACTAATTGCTCTAAAAAGCAATCTTGAATCGTGTCCAAGAATTCTGCCCCTCTTCCAATGTTAACTTGGTTACCCTTCCAGTCAATGTTAGGAAAATTAAAATCTCCCATTAAAATTATTTCTCCTTTCTTACAAGCTTCATTTATATGATTAAATAGAATTTCATCCTGTTCAACAGTGCTATTCGGGGGTCTATAAACATTTCCCACAACCAAATTCTTACCTTTATGATCTGTTAGTTTTATCCAAACTGATTCAATACATTGAGATTTACCTTCAAAAGTTACTTCCGAAAAATTTAAATTTTCTCTTACATAAATCAACACACCACCTCCTTTCTTATTAATTCTCTCCTGCCGAAACATAATGAAACCCTTAATTTCTAATAACGCAGCTAAATCGTTAGCATTTGTCCAGCTTTCTGTAATCCCAATTATATCGATGGTTTCTGCTGCTACTATGCCCCTTAATTCTTCTATTTTATTCCTTATACTTCTTGCATTGCAGTAAAATACCCTTAATTGTTCTTTAATATACATATCCGAACATTCACCCGCTGCATTTTTTCCAGATGCTGTAGACCCTGTTGCAGAATTATATAACAGATTGCTTCCCAAAGATTGATTTTTTAATCCCAATTTATCAACCCGCCAGTGAATATTCGGCTCCTGTCTCAAAACTAGTTTTTTGCCTGCAAACTCTCGAGTACCAACTTACTTACAGCCTGGCTACCTGTTCTGCTTAGATGAATACCATCCCGAGATAACCAGTCCATCTTACTCACCTTCCAAACATCCACAAAACCGACGTTCTTTTCCTTACAAATATCCCTGAGAAAACCATTTAAAACTCTGATTCGTTGGTTGTCCCAGCCCCAACGAATACCATACCTTGGCAGTAAACTAAGAACTCTCACATCTCCTGTCTTGTGTTTGACTTCTTCAAGGAGAGCCGTAAAATCCCTCTTGAACTCGAAATTTGTGGACTGACAAACATTATTTGTACCTACCCATAATACAGCTTTGTCCTCAGTCTGTACCGCTCCTGCTTTCACTGCCTTGGTGATGTTTGCGATCTTGGCTCCCGGCAAACAACACCTCACAACTCTTGGCTTGACTTTACCTACCTCATTTCCTATAGATCTTACCATAGAGTCCCCCAAGATGACCCCTTTCGTCTCGTACTCCACAATTGTTTCGATGCTCTTTACCTTTGCTCGGGAATTCATTTCGCCTAGGCCATCGCAGTCTGTTGACACCTCACAACTCTCACCTCTTTCTAACTCTTTCAGCCGTTCTTCTAAATATCTCATTCTAACACACTTCTTACAGACATATTCAATCACACTCTCAACTTCTGACTCTTGCAAACCACAATTGCTCGCCAAACACATCATCTCACATTCATCACAAACAACCCACATGCATCCATTTCCAGTCTTAATCTCCTTTAACAGTTTTACCACACCCATCTTTGCGAAAAATAATAATCAAATAATACAATATTAATACAAAATAAACCACAGAAAACCAGCAGACTTAAAACTAAACAAATCTCCCGAAGTAAACAAACAACACTTAGCAAAGCATGCTTTCGTTAGGCTTAGCGTTACGCGCAAACTGAAACACTTAATTCACTCCTACATACACTAAAAACCTCAAAAGCACATGAAAAAACCTAATTAACTTAATTACATTGATAATAAACCAAATAAATACCACAATAGAACGAATTATATTGTAAAAACTACTTATCTAGTTTCCCATAACGAATGCTCAACCTCCATGCACGCCACCTATCATACATATTCCGGTGAAGCGCTTAAAGCATATTAACACAAGGAACTGCAATATTTATTTAAATCAATACGCACAATACCGTGCACAGCATATATATGAAAAGTTCATTCAGCCAGCCGGGAATCGAACCCGGGACCCCTTATTTAACGCACAAGTGCTCTACCACTGAGCAATCACGGGATCGATTCCCGGCTGGATGATTCGTCATCTGACCATGGTTCAAAAATACGAGGCATCGTTCCCGGGTCTTTCCTTCGAGATAGGCCCCGAACCGTCGCCAATAGCCCACTGTGTAACTCTAGTGCGACGTCATTTAACCAAACCAAACCAAAACAAAACCAACCCGGCTGGATGAACTTTTCACTCTTATTGATTTAAATAAATATTGCAGTTTTTTGTGTTAATGCAGCTTTAAGCGCTTCACAGGAATATGTATGATTTATTCCGTGTCTGTTGCCTGGTTCATGTTATTATATATATTCACGGTTCATAGAGTTAATGCAGAATAAATCTCAATAACAAAAAAAATATTCTCTATCCAATTCTTCTATATTTGCTTTTATGCAACGTTTGAGTAATGTATCATTACCATCAATTTTTTTTTAATGTATTTTCCACATCTAAGGAGTTCGTTAGAAGTTCTACAATCGTGTCAGGATAAAATATTAGTAAATGAACTTACTTTGCAGAAGGGGTTCGGCCGAATTGAATTGCCGAGAGTGACACTTGATTTTTTTTACAAATTAAATACGCTGAGCTAAAGAGCTGAGCTTCATCTCAATGATTAAGAAAGACTAACTCGCTAAAATCAAAGAAACAGTGTTACCAGAGTTGTGTATTCATAAAAAATTCCTTCAGAGTAGTTAACCCAAGAAGATAAAATATTTTCAATTAGATGTTCCTGTCAAGGAACACAGGTGGAAAAAAGGTTAATGAGGTTTGTGGAAACCCCTTTTCCTAAATGCATTGACTTGTGTACAGTTTCCAATCTTTGCAAGTGAATTTGAATTGGACAAAATGTGTTTCAAACGAGTAAATTAGATAAGTTTTATAGAAAATTTGAAGGCAAGTTCAATATAAAAAATCTATTTTTTACAAATTTTGGACAACATACGTTTTGAATATTTGCTGATCCTGATCCTCATTTATAATGAGGTCAATTATTTTGAATCACCCTGGATAATAAAATCTATACAATTATTTTAATTTAGAATTTAATGATTATGAATTGATGAATGTAATTTTTTTTGTGCCGATATGAATTATAAGCATTTTTTTAGAACCTAATGTATTTTTTCTTTGTTATAGAAACCTTTGGTTTGTGGTAACTGCGCTTACACTGATGGGACTATCGTTAGGGGCGAAGCTAGTCAGCGCTTTCACGGGAACGCTTTTAAGTACAGTGTAAGTTTTGAATCAGTATTGGCATTTAACAGTAAAACCCTCGAACGCCGGTAAAAATTAACCGCACACTTATCACGTTCTAAACCGATAAACTTACCCGTACGAGCTAAAATGAGCCAAGGTTGTTTACCCATCTCAATGTGTTTGCCATGCACAGCAAATCCCGCTTCAATTAAATGATTGGTTGCCTCGTAATTTTAAACCATCGTCAGATGAAGCGAACGAGCTGACACCACACTCACTATGTATCAACTCATACATCACAATAGGCTATTGATAACGGTTATCCATTAATCCTGATTGATTTGATTAATTAACGTCGCACTAGAGCTGCACAGTGGGCTATTGGCGACGGTTCGGGGCCTGTCTCGAAGGAAAGACCCGGGAACGATGCCTCGTATTTTTGAACCATGGTCAGATGACGAGGACAACACCTCAGCTGGCACCCAATTCCTTCAATAGACGTCGGGACTTTGGACCCGATCAGATTTATCGTGCACCAGTCCCGTATACACGCCGTTAATTTTTGTGGATGTTCTGGACGACATTTATAGTATTTTGTAGCGAAGCTGGTAACCCTCCGATCACAAAATCACCACTTTTTTTTACTTTTCCTTGTCAAGTCCGTCGCACAGGATCGAACACTAGGCCAAAAACTTTTAAATCCTAAAACTTTTAAATCACACCTAACTAACTAGTGCCTGAGGCACTAAACTATATTCCCGCTCACCCCGTCTTTTTCTAGTGCAGATTCCCAGCTAGGAAAGTGAATCTAAGTAATCCTTAGTGGCATATTTAATTATACATTTTCACATTTCACCGTAAAAATAATTAATATCACTTTTCACCATAGCTGATTGCATGGCACCTACCAAAAAGGTTGGGAATGGCCTAGAGAAAAGAACGTTTTTACTACAAGTGGTGCCATAGGGGTAAATTTTTCAAAATGTAGGGGGAAAACAGCGCTCAGACCTGTGAACTCGATACAAGTTCACACCTATGACTTGTGCGATATAAGAAAGATATTTAGTACCACCCAAACTAATGATTCAGTTACAATGTAATGTAGCTTTTTCATATTTTGTTATCATTAGTAGAAATAGTTAGAACGATATAAAGGGGCACAAAATATTTCCTTCAACGTTACAGATAATTTCATTACCAGATATAATTTCGATGTAATTTTAAATTTAATGTAAAATTACATAAATGTTCTTAGAACTACGATGTCCCTCAGTGTTATATTTTTATATCCTAGGTCCTACTTTTTTTTATCTCATTAGAAATGTATTGCTTAGGTCCAAATTTCTCTAATTTATTATACATATGAAATTAAAATTTTGATTTGAAAAAACCCTAAAATTTTAGAAAAACATCACAAAAGTAGTAGCAATTAAGTTATTAGCAGAAGAAAAACATTATTTGTACTCAGTTATATTTACAACGTCACGAGTTGCGCAGATTACATTTGAAGTTCTGATCGTAGGAAAAATCTGCGAAAATGTCCCTGAATACCGGAAGATGGCAGCACTACGTCGACAACAACGAGAGAGGTAGGCAATCAGTTGCCATTAATCCTCGGGATAAACATCAGTACAATGAATAGTTTATTGGTGCGTTAATGGTTTTGGAAAAAAACTGCGTATAATAAAACTTCATGTGTTGCTGTTACATGTACAATCCACATAAATTAGCAATCGTATTTTTTTAAAGTATTATTGCGTGTCAAAGTTGTAAAGATAATTCTCCTACACCCTGTATAATCACCATACAACGCATTAATTTTGTGTACGATTCATTATAAGCTCGGTATTACACTCTCAAAGTTCTTTGACTAAGATTTTTATAAAGATTCTTTGTTAAAGATTCTTTTATAAAAGTAAGCTTCCTCATCTAATGTTTTATTAAAAATGTGTGTTGATGTTATTCTACGTGACCTGGACCTCTGGAAACCGCCAACCTACACGTTACTTTCTCCGTGTCAGATTTGATCTCGCTTTGGTTCGTGGTTGTTGTGGCAAATAAACTTCGTTCTCGATATTTGAAGGAAGTTGTTTTCTTTGAACAATTAAAAAATGGGGGAAAAGTGATCACTGAGACCTCTAAAAATGTTAATATACGAATATCAGAAATTCGAATTTCTCCATGATGCCCAATGTGCTGTCTACATAAATAGAAACAAACGATTGGATGCTTTTAAAGTAATAGAACATGCTTTGAAAGAAAATGGATTCTATCACACCACTGGAGATGTAAAAAAAACTTAACGGGTTGAGGAGCCAGTACCTTGCAGAAACGTTGAAACAAGCGTACATCCGCATTATTAATTATTACGCTTTTATTAGTAATAATACATATAAATTCTTACATGATTGTTAAGCAATACATTTTTAAATGAAACCCATTACATTAAATGCAAATGATATATTTTCTACAGCAATCGGGTAAAATATTTCATATCCACAGCTACTTTATTAGCATTCAACCATTTGTTTCTATTTTGTAGTCAGCATGTCGGGTATCATGGGGAAATTCAAACCTAGTATCGGTAACAATACAAATAAACTCAACTGACCAAAGCTTTTATAAAATATTTTTAATTTTTTTTTATATATTATAATATGGTCTATTTATTGTCGTAAAAGATATTTTATAAAATAAATTTGTATAAAAGTTTTATTAACGGTCTTTGTGCAAGAACTTTTATAGTGTAATACCGGCCAAACACACTTTTTGATGCTTCTTTTCTCTTAGGGATCGAGGATTGCCGGCTGAATTAAGTACATACGGACTCGTGTCATCGATGATAGCATCATCACAATCATTAGGGTATGTAATGAGAAACTGTGTTCTGAACCTATTTTGGTATTTTTACTTGAAGGGTCAAAAGAGAAAACCTTGAGGATCCACTTTTGTTGAAATCCAAATGTCATCACCTGTACTTTCATTGTAGGAGAGACCGGATCTAAAAGTAACAGGGTTTAGTTGTAACAAAGCGAATAACTTTCTTTGTAATTACCAGATATCGCCAGAATCCTTATTCTCAGATGTACTGGTCGTGGTGAAGAAGTCGACAAAATTTTAATAACACATTTTGTACGTAATTCAAAATTTTGAGCTTTCGTGGTTTTTGACGAAGTAAGTAACTTTAGATCCTTTAGAACTTTTGAAATTGCATGAGGATTATCAAAATTAATCGCACATCTATTATACCATCTCAAACGACTGTTTTTTAGTGTGGCATGCAATGTATTACATAAAAATGAGGGTTAACGAAACTTGTGGTATAGCGTTTTTAAATGGAGGCAGCGTTTGGATTGAGTTGTTACAAAATTATTGGGTCTAGTTGTAACATAACATTATATAAAAATATCACGACAAAGTTAAGTACACGTTTTTGAAAAAAAAATTTTAATACTTTTTTTGTACCTGCGTATAAAGTAATATCTAGTAAATAGTGTTGTTAATATGGCTCCAACTCAGGGTTGGTTGTGCTAAATTTAAAGTTTTAGTACTCAGTTTTATGTGTTGTTTTCACTTAGAAATAAAACTGAATTTCTACTTCAGGAAATCCCTAGAAAATAAACTTGACTTTATATTAAAGTTTATAAATAATTAAGTTTGTTTTGTTTTAAGCTGTGTTTTTAAGGCACATAAGATTTGTAATTTGGTGAAAGAGGAATAAGTGTTAAATTGAGAAGGAAACAAGTGAAATCCAATCAAAAAAGATTGTACACCCACTAAATACCTTAACCAACATTATCTAATCAGAAGCTTTTAAACAACGTATATCATTTTTATATAATTATCATGAACGAATATTAATCAATTTTAAAATCGCGTTACAAAGTTGACGAGTTGAAGCAGACATTTAAAACGAGTTGGGCTACTAAATAATAGTTTGATTCACAGAGTTCTAATCACAGAGATCTTACCGCACACTGTTTAAGCCGCGCAATAGCAACAATTGCACTGCAACTTTTAATCAACGAAAAAATTATACTCTAACTGATTCTGATTATATAATTGCATCTCAGGACTGCCATATGTCTCAATTTCGCAATCGCTAAAGTGAAGGTGAAAAATCAGCAAACTGTTAGCGAGGTAAACTATAAGCAAGAATTATTACCACAATCGATACAAAATCGCCAAACTGTAGATTAGTATTTGCAAAAGCTGTGAGCGAGTGACAGAATATTTTGTGCCATTAAAAGTTGCTCAGTGTGCAGATACAATTTCTAAAGATAGTTTTCCAATTTATCTATCCTCCGCTTTTGCCTTGACGATTTAAAAGTTAGAAAAATGAAATGCATTCTACGTTAGCGAATCGTAAAAAAATCGTATTAAGTAGGGGATGGGCGGTCAAAGTGGCTACTGGCTATTTACTCCCCTTGTGGTGCTGCCACGAGGCGGCAAACACCTCAACTACTCCGCTAGTTTGCTATCATTGTCATGCCGCAGTTTGGAGGTCTTCTGGTCATTTGTTTGAAACAATTTCAAGATTTTCGTTTTTTCAACGTGCTGATGTAAAGTAAGCGTATTGCAACAATTATTATAACTCAGTACATGTTCCTAATACATAGGATTAGATGTAACCCCTTAATACAATGTGATTTCAGCTTCAAATGTATGTGTTGAAGTCAATTCTAGAGTGAGTTGTTAGCCTGTAGAGTCGCAATTATGTAAAAGAGGGCAAAGTGGCCACAGCCACTGTTTCCAAAAAAAATGAAGGGTGGATCACAGTCTACGTTATGCACACGGGGCGATGCGAGGAAGAAGACAAGGATTTCATATGGGATATGTGTAAATAATTGGATAAAAAGGCAATAATCAACAACATTTTGTTAAACATTTTTTAAACGATAATAATGCTTAAAAAATAAATTTCAAATGCAGTAAAATGTTTCACAACCTTTCTATGGAATGTTATTATTATTTTCATGTTAAAAAAAATACACATTTATATTATTTAAAATGCTGTCAAACAGTTATTTTTTATGCCGGTATAGTGAATAGCCACTTTACAAGCCCCGTCGAAAAAATCGGTCATTTGGTAGGCTTGCGGAATTTTTTTTTGTCTATAAATAATCAAAATTAAACACATTTTTTTGCATAAACCGAAATAAAGAAGCTAACATATGCCGAATGTTAATTTTTTTTCTTCATTTTTTACTTATAGAATTTTTTTTCTTAGCGTGGCTACGTCGGTTTTTCCTTGAAAGTAACTTTTTTGTATGTCTCAGAACGCACAGTGAGTTACATACACTTAAGCACGAGATTCATAGAAAAAAAATTAAATTGTTGATAAATTTGAATTATTTTAAAAGCAAATCAAGAATAAAAAAGTTGGGTCACATGAGTATAATTGTTTTAGTGTGGCAGCGAATGTGTTAATCGAGTAGATAGAAAGCATTATTTGTATAACTAGGGGATTCTGCCCCTTACTCTCTGACGCTCGTCCACCGCTGGGGGCATTGCTGCGCAAGAACACCACGCCTTCCGAAAAGGAGCGTGGTCTATACCCATTTCGAAAATAAATGTTCATTCATTCTTGTAATGTCTTGCAAATGTTCGACGAGGCCCTGCCAACCCTGAGCATTTATATTAAGTTGCTTCTTCCGTTCTTCGACAACATTTCTGATTCTCCTATTCCACATACCAAAAAGGCTACACAAATTCTTGATCTACAACACATTTACCATAAAAAAAAAATTAAAGATTCGTCCCTGGTTATTGCATTCGAGTGGCTTCCATGACATTGAGTTTCGTCTTAAATTTGGATGTATTTTATTCAGTTTTAAAACTTATTATCGATGGTAATTCGTATTAAAATTTAATATAAAAAATATTACAATTCTAAAGCCAGTAACAATTACAACTAACATTACAAATACAAATTTTGAAGCTACATAAAAATAACATTAAATTCTCAAAGGAATAAAATTGACAACAAATCAATCGATATATACAATTTCAAGAAATTTTATTCAAATAAAACGATCGCCAAGACATGTAAAACGAAAAAAAAACTAATCTACGGCACCATTGCTCTCTTTAAATTGAAAACCTGGCAAGGTGTATTTGTAATCACAGACCTGTGTACAAACTGGATTTCGCGTCATTTGTCTGGTGGTTGCTCAATTTAAACGGCGCCATTAGTTACCCCAGAAGCTATTTTAAGACCTTAAGAGGCTGCGTTAAACAGGAATAACCTTGCTATGCTTAGGGCCTGTAGTTAGTGGCGCCGGAACTTATTTGAAAGAGGTATTGCAAGACAAAAAATTACGTTTTTACTATTTACAATTGAAATGTTTTGTAAAATACCTTTTTTTTTTACCATATATTAGTATTTGAATGAAAGTAGGAATGACAGCAGCCATACCTGCTATACCGGTTCCGGCGCTACTGCCTGTAGTTGGTCGTCATTATTTGTATTTTTGTATATTTTGAGTGATAAACATTATCACTTGAATTATGGAAAAAAAAGTTAGGTCTATTCTACACAAACGTAATAAACGCTCGTGTCATTTTTCAGGTGTCTCTGTGATTGGAAAATAAAAACTACGCGGTTTGAATGTACTAATCTCAGAGGTTTCTGCAAAATGCCGTGCGCGTTTATTACATTCGTGTAGAATGGGCCATATTATTCTGGGGAAAAAAATCATAAACACACTGGTTTTAATGAGTGGTAATAGAAAGCAGATCATTCCAATCTAAATGCCGATCTTTTTGCAATCAGTGGCAGCCACCCCATCAGTGGAAAGAGATCGATAAATGCGACAGACATCTGCGTCCAATGGTACGGAGAATCTCATTAGATTCCGGGAGTTGGATCCCGTTTTCCAGGCTTCCCTTTTTGCCAATTTTCCCAGAAATACACGGCCAACCGGGGGCTGAGGAGGTAGAGTGTGCCGGACTCGTAACCGGAAGGTTGTGGTTCAAATTTTTACTTGAGAGTGCAACGAACTCGACTTCGGACTGACCGGTTGGTTGATTGAATTGACCAACCAATTGATCCAGGGCTGTGGATCAAACGCGCAAGCGCCACAGAATAAAAACGCGAGTACATGTTCTCCACCTTAAAGTTGGTCAGCAAAAAAAGTGAACATAAAACCTTCAATAAAAATGTGAAATTGAAAGTTTTTCGAAGGTTTTATGAAGGAGATTTAGAACAATAAACAAAATTTTTTAAAAAAAAGTTTTTAATTGTCCTGCATAAAAAACCTTTAAAAAGGTCTTGCATTTTATCTTCAATAATTTCGATGCTTCAAAATTGAAGATTTTTAAGGTGTTTTGAAGTTTTTTACAGGTTTTATGAAGGGATTTGAAACAAAATCTTTTAATAGATCTTGAGAAAAAAAACAGTTTTCCTGCATAAAACTTTTAATTTTTTAATAAAGGTTTATTTTATGCTGATTTTTTTGCTTGATAGGGAACATGTCATCGAGCTTTTTTTTTCTGTAGCTGCGGCGTTTTTCCTCCGAGTCGCTGGAATGATTGATTGAATAGACCAGTGGCCGGCAAACTCATTTGTCAATAGAGCCAAATATCAACAGAACCACGATTGAAATTTCTTTTGGGAGCCAAATATCAACAGAACAATGATTGAAATTTCTTTTGAGAGCCACATTTTTTAAACTTAAAGTATATAGGTAGATACATTGTTATTAACTTAATTAGGGTACTCCTAAGCTGGCCTTTGCTAAAATCGTCCTCAATCTGATTGAGGTGCGTTCGCTGAGATCAACCCCTTCCATCCACACTCGTCTTGTATTTCGTCTATCTCCTTTCGTTTAACCTCTCAATATGTCCAAACCATCTTAACACACCTTTCTCAATTATAACAATGACCGATAAACACTAATGTGAACAATTGCCTTGCATCTCCTTGGAAAGTTTGGGTAAGTCAAGTTTGTATGTTGTTGTTTTTAATTTGGGCCACGAAGTTTCAATCGCACTGTACGCGCCCGTAAGTGGTTATTTGTGGAAGAGCCACACTCAGAAGGCCAAGAGCCGCATGTGGCTCGCGAGCCGCGGTTTACCGATCACTGGAATAGACCAACTAATCCAGAATCTCCGTGAAAAACGCAACGGCTGCAGAAGAAAAACGATGATATAAATATTTGATTAACAGGAGATGTCGTTCTAAGCTTTCTTCATCTTCCTTTAGATTAGAACTTTTGCATTTGCAAAAGCAGAAACTAAATTGACGAAACTAACGTACGATAGTCCACCTATCGATTTCCATATTTACGGAACAAAAAAATGCATTGGATACTCGAACAGTCTTAAACGATTCACTTTTCTCAAATTTATTAACACCAAACGCCTTCCGTTGTGCGGTTGTCATATTGAACAGACAATAAAGCTGGGGAACATGTCCTCGCGCTTTCCCTCCGTAGCGGCCGCGCTTCTCCTCCGAGACACCGAACTGATCATTTGGATAATCGAATTGACCGACTCAGCGCCTTGGATGTGAAACGTAAGCGCAGCAGGATAAAAATGAAAGGACATGTTTCGCAAACAACTCACTCTTTTGTAATAGACCGGGAGGCAGTGACATTTTAGGATGATTATTTTACACCGGCTGATTTTCTGACCAGTAATTGGTCTTGGATAGATAACCTATAAAACGTAATTCAGCTGGTCCAGTTCGGGTGGGTGTAGGCGTGGGGGCGTTCGGAACATGTAAAAAACGTTCAAAAATAAAAATATTTTACACCGGCTGAAAATTTATTTACGGGTTATTTAGACTATTTTACGATGTTTTTGGGTATTCAGCTGGTATGCTGAGGGTGGGTTGTACTTCAGCTTCTCGTTTGTTTATGCAAAAAAACACGTTTTTTCAAAATATTTTACACCGTATGAAAATTTAATACGAGATAGTTATTTAGGTATTAATCAAGAAAATAATATTCAGCTGGCTCGGTAGTGGTGGAAAGACCTTCAGCTTTGGCTATGAAGTGGTTGCGCACTAAATTATATTCGAGCGCCGCGCAGTATCTTCAAAGCTGAAGGGCATTCCACCACTCATTTGAATGGGATTTTTTTTAACCTTACCATTCATACTAATAGCATACTCGAGTTTCGTGTCGTGTAAAATTGATTTGATTGGGAAATCATTATCAAACATCGGGAAAACATTCAAAATTTGACTAGTTTTTTTGTGTGTTTAATTATCGTTATATCTAGGGCTACCAGAAACTCGAAAAGGAAACCCAACATATTTAATTCTTTGCTGATTAAAGAAGGAAATAACTGTTAATAATAGACAATTAACTTTATTATGCTAATTTCACTTTGTCATTTTTTACACTTTATTATATTTTTCTGACAACAACTTTTTTTTGTAATTTTTAATTCTATCGAATAAATCACTACACGATAGAGTGGAGTTCATTTTAATTTCTAACTATTTAGCTCTGAATAAACCGCTTGACAAGAGGTGAAAGTGGTTCTAGCAATGCTACAAAAAGAAATATCGGGGGATGTCTGGGACAGTCAATCGCACCAGCGATAAATAGGGATATTTTTACACCGGTAATGGAGATTTTCAAAAAAAATACTATATTTTAGGGCGTATGTGAACTGGGCTCATATGTATGAATGATGGAAAATCCCTGAACCTCCCGGGACAATGGCGAAAACATGGGACTTTACTGGCGAAACCGGGACGTCTGTTAGCCTTAGTTACATATCAAGCTTAAAAGCGGAAAATATGGCTTATTATGACGTATATGAATATTAATAACATTAATAATTTGAAGAAAAACTGAATATTCTAATTATAGGAAATATATAAACATCGGCAAAATCTGGATCATTGTCTTTTAGTGAACTTTCTTCAGAATATTCATCAATATCGATTTCTTGTGATATGTGTGCATCATGATCTGCTTCAGGGCCATTTGATAAAATGAAGAATGTTTTTAGTTAAAATTAATAAAATAATTGTGTAAATTAAAAATAAACGTCAGTTATACCTGCATTATTCTCATCATTAGTGATGCTCTCTATCGATGGACCCTAGCCATCTTCGAACCATTTGAAACTGTATTAATTATCTACTATCTCCCAACCATACTCAACTGGATCTTAAGTGATTACATCTTTTGATGTTCATGGCTCCATAACTGAGCAATGTAAGTTGTTCGTAAAAAGCGTTGATACAGCTCTGATTGTTACGGTGCCAGTATTCGAGCAGTTAAAGTTTTTAATCTGACGATGTCATTCTCATTATTGATATAATATTTTTTCATCTAACTCCCCGATGACTAAAAATACTTTAGTGTAGTTTTTAGAATTCTTTAAAATATTGAATAGTTTGCTTCCCTTTCTTGAAAAAAGCGGGATTAAAATCACCCCCCCGTCAAAGCATGGAAGGCTGGTAATGCTGTATACACCCGTCTTTGTATAATTTATTAACGTCAAGAAATCTTTGGCTATTTCCATTGCCAATATGCATAGATATTTTCATAGATATGTTGGCCTCTTCATAAGATGGTCACGATAGGTTTTCATGATTTTATAGAACAACTTCATCATTAATTACCTCATATTTAAAACAATCCACATAATTTACATAAATGATTTTTCATTGATGTAAGGAGATAGGTGATTGTTTCGCCAATCATCGCATATGAACTCCACCAAGGCTTCTTTGAAATTAACGTTTTTCAATTCAGCGTGAAAATCTGATGGACGAAGTTGGTCCGGCCCACTGATGTTAAAGCCATGTCTATATTTAGTTCATTTTAAAATGCCTTCGTTGTTCTTGGTCGAGGGACAGAAGTATATCAATAATGAGAATTACATCCTGAGATTAAATAAAATGTTTGAATGCTCGATCTGGCACCATGCCAATCAGAACTGTATCAACGGTTTCTACGAAAAACTTACATTGCTCAGTTATAGAGACATCAGCATGAAAAGGAGCCAAACGCTTTTGATCCAGTTGGTTATGGTTAGAATATAGTATATAATAGACACAGTTTCAAATGGTTCGAAGGTGACCAGCTACCTCCATCGGTAGAGATAATCACTAATGATGAGAATACTGCATGTATAACAGACGTTTATTTTCAATTTACACAATTATTTTATTTCTTTTAACAAAAAACATTCTTGATTTTATCAAATGGCCCTAGAGCAGAACATGATGTACACATAA
Source organism: Troglohyphantes excavatus (assembly GCA_963932185.1). Lineage (NCBI taxonomy): Eukaryota > Metazoa > Arthropoda > Arachnida > Araneae > Linyphiidae > Troglohyphantes > Troglohyphantes excavatus. Next base: position 73,619,328 of record OZ010672.1, on the reverse strand, counting down.
TCACAGGAAATACATATAGATGACTATTCTGAAGAAAGGACATTTGAAGACGTTAACGTTATTAATATTCATATATGTCATAAATAAACCTTATGTTCCACTTTTGAGATATAACGAAATGAAATAAAATAAAACCTAGTCAAATTTTGAATGTTTTCCCGATGTTTGCTAATGATTTCCCAATTAAATCAATTTTACATGACACGAAACTCGAGTATGTTATTAGTATGAAAGGTTAGGTTAAAAAAATCCCATTAAGATGAGTGGAGGAATGACCTTCAGCTTTGAAGATACTGCGCGGCGCTCGAATATAATTTAGTGCGCAACCACTTCATAGCCAAAGCTGAAGGTCTTTCCACCACTACCGAGCCAGCTGAATATTATTTTCTTGATTAATACCTAAATAACTATCTCGTATTAAATTTTCATACGGTGTAAAATATTTTGAAAAAACGTGTTTTTTTGCATAAACAAACGAGAAGCTGAAGTACAACCCACCCTCAGCATACCAGCTGAATACCCAAAAACATAATAAAATAGTCCAAATAAGCGGTCCCACCGCGGTCGCGCCAGCTGAATTCGATTTTTGACATTACCAATAACTTATCTAACTATTTTTACACAAATCAGTCGGTGTAAAATGACTAGCCAAAAATGTCACTGCCTCCCGGACTATAATGTAACGAAGGACTCCCTTAGTCACTTATCCTGTCTAACAAAAGTTGTGATGTTTGAATGCAATTTTTGTTTCTTTTAGGGCCTTTGTAGGTCCGTCCCTTGGAGGTTACTTATTAGATGTGTACGGGTATCAAAATGCGTCGATGGCTCTACTTTTATTGGAAACTGTTCTGGTAAGAAACGATCCTTCGATTTCACGTATCTATAACAATAAAAGAAAGAGTCTGCCTGAGGATCCCAAAACACCTACTTCCTCTAAGTATAAAAGGCTGAAAAATTATATATTCATCCTCAAGATGGGCACTTGAGGTTCGGATTTGTAAAATTTCGTTTAGGTTTTTTTTTAAAAATGATTTTAACAATTTAAAAAATATTGCATAAACGTCTTTAAAATATATTTCCAAGTTCCCAAACGTACCTTTGTAGTTTAGACGGTTTGCGCTTTGAGAAGGAAAAAAAAGGTAGCGTGTTCGGTTCCCGACAGGGGCCCCTCAATTTTTTTACTGTACATGCTTTAACGCGTTCCCCAGCTATAACTTTTATATATTTCAAGTAAAGCATTGTTCCGTAACATTTCAAGTATACTGAGTCTAAACTCATTTAACAAAATTGTCAATTACGACATTCGTCGTTCTTGTTTCAAGCCACAGATATATGAAACATTCCCTTTTAATTGATAAAATTTTGGTTTGTTTTAAAATTCTTTATTTTCACATCGAATGTGAAAATTTAATTCTGATAGAATTAACATGTCTCACCTAGAAATAATTAACAAGAACTTAAATTGTGAAAATAACATAAATTTACTATTTTAAAAATTTTACTAATTTATATCATTTAACATTAATGCAATCTTGCTAACACCATAATTGATTTTATTGCAGATAATTTTACTTGCCATTTCAATCTTCAAAAGCAAGGTATGTGGAACTTCAAAAGTGTCATTTCCGGCAGTAGCCAAAGTTTCCATGAACAATGGCCTTTTACACTCTGAAAAATACCTTCAAAATGGTTGTATAAAGAATAATAACAGTTGAAACTGTAGAACTTTTGGATTTCTACGTTTGTTTAAATGAAGTTTATATATTATCGCCAAAAAAGTTATCTAAAACTAGAAGAAAAGAAATATTGGCAACATAATTATGAAATATTTTAGTGACCGTCAGTCAAGTGTTATGCTTAACACAACGCAGCATTTAAAAGCAAGGTACTTTATAAATAAGGAACATTTTTTTTACGGTACTTTTCCCTGGATCTTATAGCAGTCAAAAAGCTAATAGTTTTGTTATGCCTGTTATATTATTTTCCCTACATTATTCTTTTGAAAATACCAACGAATTTTGAAACTTGACGGATTGGCTGATAAGTGATGTAAGTCCAAAATGAGAGTTCCAAGAAAAGAGCATTTAAAGTTTGCGACTCGCCTTGTAGTGGCGTCGGAACCAGTATATCTGCTGACATACCTACTTTCATCCAATTTTGAAAATTATTTTTTAAAAAATTCCTTAAATGCCAAATAATAAGAACTTATTTTTTTCCTTTGCCATACCTCTTTAAAATAAATTCCGGCGCAACCGCATTTGTAATAATGTTAAGTGGAATAACATTCAACTTATTATTGGGCAACCTATTAAACTAGGACCCACACCACTCGGCTAAATCATAGATCTAGCTACCGAGTAATGGAATACGGTGTTAGTTAATTTTCGGATTTTTGTGACTCTACCACTTACCATACCATAATGACCACACCCTCTGTTCATTGCCAATTTGTTTACAACCATTTCATTCCACAATCAGATACTCAAAATTATAGAAATGCAAAGTTTCAAATATGTTCACAAATAACGTTTGAAAATGTTTTTGATATGTCGATTTGTACCAAACAAGAAAATATTTGAAATCTGTTACAACGTTAAAACTCGATTTAACCATCTATCTTCGCTGATTGTGGCAAATGATGATAGGCTATTAGAATGGTGGTAAATATACCACTCAGCATCGGTATCTTGTCACGAGTCGAAAGGACAAACTTAGCAAATGTTTTGTATTTGTCAAAAAGCGCGATTTTTCTTCTTCTTTTTGACAATATGGTGGTTAGTCTGTTGTAATGGGATGTTTTCTAATACAATTAGATTTATACCTTTGCGTTCAGATGTGTTATCCTCCAATTGCAATCTATATATGAAACATTCCTATGCTAAACCCCGTTAAGTCCACTTTGACACATTGTAAAGAACAAAAAAACAACTATAAGGACTTAACGAAGTTTACCATAACAGACCAACTTTGAAGCCATCCTAACGGGTTTTGAACGATAACGTTTTAGTCAAGATAGCGGGCACCTCGGAGTTGATTTTAAGGGTACACAGTACTCAAAAATTTATAATATTCACAATTTAAACACACACACACACACACACACACACACATATATATATATATATATATATATATATATATATATATATATATATATATATATATTTTAAATTGTTATTGTTTAGTATTTGGTTTTCATTGGATATTAAGTTTTTCGAAAGGCCTTTATAATTGTTAATAGGGAAATGTATAATTTCTTAAGCATATCGTAAAATATGTTTATATTATAAATTGGCTTGCGAATTAACTCTATGAGTAGTGTTTTTTATTAAACAATTATTTAACAAAAAAATTGAGTTTTAATGAAAAAAGGTGTGTTATTATGAATAACTATTTATATAAAAATTAAATACATGTAGTATACAAAATTTTAATGTCAATTATTATGTATTATAGTTTAAAGGATCTGACAACAAATTTTGGGGGGAAAATATGAATATTTAAAAAAAAAACCTTAGCGTTTAAAACAAGCTTTAAAAACATTTAAAAATGTTTAAATTTTGAAAAGAATACAAACTATTATGGACTTTTATGTAAATTATTGTTCTTTTATATAAATTTAAATAATATACATTAACATTTTGACTTAAAAAGTCAAAAATAAAAAAAAGTTTAGGTGGTACCATGTCCGCGTGCAGAAAAAACCCACACATTTTCAGAGAAAAGTGGATATAACGGGGTTTAGCATAACTGGCATCATATGTATTAGGTGAAAATCTTCTATTTTAATTGGCAGGAAATCTTGACAATTGTTAGTTTTCATTCCCTATAATAAAGCTACAAATTTTCAAATGGCGGTCTTGAAATGTTAGGGAATTGTCACTGACCATATCTGTGTACTACGGCATCAATATACTTAGCTAAAATATATTTAGTTTAATAGTAGGGGGACTGTTGTTCCTTCGTCAGTTTACCTCGGATCATTCTAGCAACCAACACTCAAACCATTTCAAACAATACACAGTAGAAAGCAGTTACCATCCACTTACTTTGTCACTGCATGTTGTTTGTTTAATTAATGACTATTTAAAGAGTTTAATGTTTATTTCCAACAACTTAAGATTTTAGTATATGATTTCTCAGTGTTTAGTGATACAAGTTGAATTGAAAAGTTTTATTTGATACCTTATTAAGTGGGGAGTAAAATGACATGTTATTTAAATGTCTCATTCATAACCTAAAGAAAGAATCTGTTTTCTTTCAAGCGACATCCTCTTGTACCTTGGATCACATAGCATCATGTATCATAGATGGTACTTAATGTTATGTTATTTGTACTAATGTTTACAGGAGGATGTCGAGAAGCAAATAGAGGGAAAAAAAGGGATCTTATTGATCCTGATTTCATGAAAAAGGCCATAGAAGCTGTTAACGCATCTTGTGAGAAGAGAATTTCTGCTAAAGAAGCGTTTTTTTTTTTCTGTGTGTAAAGTTTTTAGAGTAAAATTTGCTAATTTAATGCGGTAAATTAAATCATTCGAAACATCTGGAATTAACCAAGTAGGCCAAATGATTATAAAAACTTATTTTTCCTTACTTACTCTTAAAGAGTGATCCAAGTTACAAGAGGATCTTGTACCATTGATAATTCGTGTGCAGTTTTATAAAAAAATATTTTTAAATATTTAAGAACTAATTATATTTATTATTAAGATTTATAAATGATGGAAAATTAAGGTCGATTGAGATTTTTAAAAAGTTATCCAAGGTACAACAGTCCCCCCCCCTACTGAGAAAAAGAAACCATGTAGTTATTTAATATAATAGAATTTCTATATTTATTACAATGCTACAATAACTTCCATGCATTTAAATGAAATATTTTCCTGTGTTCCATGCATATTAGCGCATTAACATATACTTTTATAGGTAAAAACTTATTTTAAACAAAGAAAATCGAAGAACTGTTTTTAATTCCTTTAAATTATTTTAAATTATTGTATTTAGAGTTTTAGAGTTTATTTTTTTAATGGTCTTTATTTTTAAAAATAAACCACTAATGCAAGTTTTAAGCAGTTTGTTGTTATTTTTAAACTTTTATACGTATAGTTATTGTATTCACATATTTGTAGTTATTTTATCTTGAATCATGTATTAAAGTTCTTCTTTTAATTTGGAAAATAAAATTTACTTACGAATTTCTGTTTTTATATAAAACGTGAAGTCAAAAAAGGCTTAAGATTAACAAAGTGCACTATCAAAACTTACTTTTTTGTTTTTCATGCAATTATTTTGAAAATTTTACAACAAAATAATTTATATTTATTATGAAAATGAGCGAACTTTGAAAAAAATATTCATATTTTTTAGTTATAATTTTTGAATATGCAAAAATTGTACAAATTTCAAAATGCTCCAAGTGTTTAACTTTTTTCGTTGTTGAATTATTTTTATATATTTTAAATAATATAACAAAACTTTGGAAACGTTTTAATAAATTTGGAAGTATTTTTTATAAAGTTTGAATGAAAATGTATTTTTATGAAAAAAATTCTTTAAAAGTTCGTGTGATTTGATATTTTATATAAAAAAATAATAAAATAAACTATGTCTTTAGTGTTTTCCAAAAAGTTATAAAATATGAATAGTTGAGAATAAAAAAAAAGATTCCACTTTTTGGTCGAAACAAACCGCAATAGCCAATTTGTATCCCTTACGAAGCTGCATCAAATGATATAAAGAAAAGAAAGATTCAATTTGTTTAGTCATTGTAGGCCGATGAAGTTTCAAGCGTAAACTTTCTTCTGTGCGACTTTGGAGTAATTACAAGAGTTATTTGACGCTTTTACAGAATTTATTACTTTGCCAATATGATTAAATGATTGAAAGAGCAAAAAAAGATTGTTCCTTTATTTAAAGTGCAATAATTTATCATTGCAATTATTGAGAAATTATGAAGTTAAATATAGATTTAAAAAATTCGTGACACCTGGGTCAAATGAACAATTTGAAATTAGCAAGTACAAACATCTACTTTTTGAGCAAAAAGAGATAGGATACATCATCGCAGGAGAATTCATTGACGGCATCACAACAAAAACCTTACACTTCTTTAAGGGTGTAAATTTTATACTTCCCACTCAAAGGCCTACAACGGCTGAGTTTTCTATCACGAAAGAGAAAATCGAAGATGTTTCAAGAATTATTCATTATGTTCCTGATGAGGCATTGAATTTATTTTACAATAACATTTCAACCTGGACAACTTCCAATGCCACGGAGATGACAGTGCATAAGAGAGACAAAACAACTGTTAGCTAACATGCTTTTTTTTGGGGGGGGGGGGGGGGGAATAGTAAAGCTTGTTATATCAGTTATTGTACAACTTTTTAAAAATTGATAAACATATTAGTTTAAGTAATAAAACAAAATGTATATTAAATGCAATTCTTTATTGTAAATCGAATTTTTTACTAACTAAATCTCATTGATATTAAAAAGGAAAAGATTCCATCAACTTTAATGCACTCAGGTTCCAAAACGTTAATATTATTAAAGATTTAATGCTACATACTGTAGGCTCGAATACTCCTTTAAAAATGAACAATATAAGTTTTTATATTTAACTGATAGTTAAGACGGATTTTTTTTCTTCGTTTTTCTGAAAGTTAATCTGAGTGAAATCATTTCTTTTTTAATATTACCCATTCAGCAATATTAAGGTAAAGTATTAGAGTAATCCGAAAAGAAACGACCCCAATAATCACGCACTTGGAACATTTGAAAGTGTTTGACGGTCCTTTGCGTTCCTATTCCTCTGCGGGATTGCAATCTCCCGCACATAAAATTAGGTATCTGAGGGCTTTTACAGACGGAGAAGATGAAGGTGAAAAATGGATCAGTAATTGGAGAATACCAAACACGTGGTTTTTTTCTCGAATCACAGATCCATTTTTCACTCGCATCCAATCAACACCGACTGTAAGACAAGGGCGTGCTTCACTTGCCCATTTGAGAGCTGACGTCATCATAAGCCGGCAAAAGAGTATATATCAGGATGGTATTTCCCTGCTTGGGACTACGCGTTATTAATTGCGGGCTTCTTTGTTTATTGTTTATCTCTCGAAATAAGTGATAATTTCGTGTGTTTTAATCTTTGGTTTGAACACATTATGATCTAAGCTATGGTTTACAAGTGAAGCGTTCCCATTTGTAAGTGAAATTACCCAAATACTACTGCGAAAGTTCAGAAATTTTCGTTCTTTCCCTAAAGATCAGACATATATAATTTTTGTAAAAATATTTATTAAATGGTTCGGTGCGTGACAAAAATTGTGCAAGTGGCATGCTGGCTTCCGAAACACACTAAATTATCACACAAACTAGCCATTGTATTTTGGAATTCAAAAACTACTGCTTAAATGAGTTTGGTTTTGCATATTTTTTTGCAGGGAAATTGCAAACAGATTTATTGGGAGTCAGATTTAGTAAATACATAATGATGCCTGGTTCCCAATATTTAATATCAATTCGACAAGTATTCAAAGATGAAGTAAAATTACGAATTAATTAACCAAAACCAAACCTGCCTACTAGTGAAGACGTCACAAATCAGAGGCACGGCCTTGTCTTTGAGTCGGCGTTGATCCGTCTGTAACAGCCCTAAGGCCCATTCTACACGGACGAGATAAACGCGCGCAAGCTTTTACTGATATCTCTGTGATTGGAGCATATAAACCAAGTAGTTTGTCTTCAGTTTGTATTTTTCAGCGCATGACAAAGTTGTGGAGCTACACAAGTGTTAATTGTTTTGATATGAATTTATGTAGTTTAATATTTTACTTCTTAAAGTTCCGTTAATAAAGCGTTATCATTTTAGCCTCTCAAAAGCTTCTGAATTTTATTTAAATATTTTGGAGACATATTGTGAACAGATTTAACTTGTATAGCCTGCATCCATAGATTTAGTGACCCATATGGTTAATAAATGTAGTTCAATGTCTAACTCGCGGGATCGCAACTTAAAACATGTTGACAGCTTCAAAGTTTGGTTCGGGATAACATGTGCTTCCTAATAAATTCTTAAATGTTTAGAAGAGGTGGTGAGTTCTTGTTTCAAGGGATTTCAACGTAAACTATGTGGACCGTGCCTGCTTACTAAAGTGTAATTTTTTCCGTTTCTTATTGAAATGTTTTTAAATGTCAAGTAGTGTGTTTTTGATATTGACAAGCAGGTTGAAGTTAAGGAAGTTGCCTGCGTGACATTTCGCGTACCCCCTTTGTGGAAATCGGATAATGAATTACGGTTTTTACAAGGTAATATGGATTTATAAATGACGGTATATTAAGCGATATTAATAATTTTCACGAATGGCGTCAGATTTAGGTGCCGAAATTCTTTCATACTTTCGTGATATAGTTTTCAAACAACCCGAGAATTATCTTTACTCGTGCCAAAAGAAGGCATTGTTCAATAATTTGCACAGTCAGAAAATTATGGGCTGAAAACCCTTTTATAAGATATGGATCTAAGGAATAAGCGTCCGTCCCAGTTATTATATGAAATGCAGGGTAGAAAATGTTTCCGAAGACGTATTCATTCTTTGGTTGCAATGGTTGCCAAACCAAAAATGTAACAAATTTTATTCACAGAACTCTCACTCATGGCCGACCAAATAAGTCAAGTGACTGGATGTATTTCAGTAGTTGTTGCAGTGCATCACACCTCTTTGTTAAACCGCATGCTAAACAATTTGATAAACTTCAATCCAAAATTAATACTTTGACTAACACTGTCCAGAAATTGGCTAAAAAAGTTGAGAAAATATAATGCTATCATTAACGTCGTTGATCGGCTATTGGGAGCCGATTTTCTACGAAATTTCGGGTTAGATATTGACATTGAAAATCGTCGTATTATTGATAATTGAACTTCTATTTAGGAGTTAGGTGGGGTTAAATCTTTTCTTTCGTTAGATCTATCGATTCATCTTACCATAAAACTTAGTCAGAATGCCCAACTATTATTAACCCGGCTGTTATTGGTGCTATATATTATCTATTAATGCTTACCTTCAAATACTTCTTGTGTGATCCACACACTATAGTCCAAACTGTAATAATTTGCCCGATTGGACTATTTGAGTATTCGTTCATGTGCTTTGTTATATGGGTCATTTTCAAATTTGAGGCATTTTTGACTTTGAAATGTTTAATTTTTTTTAATTAACCGTTGTTTGTAATTAACATTAGTTTTTACGTATGTTTTGTACATGTTTACACGGTCAGCATCAATATTTTATTAAACATTGTTCTTTAGGGTAGTTATACGCAACAATGAAACAAAAAAAAAATTCAGGTCTGTTACCGGACAATTTTTTAAATTTTTAATACGAAATTCCAATTATTTGAATTAGTAAATTTGCTTCCATACAGGTAATTAGTTCAAAATGGAAAATTATTAGACACTTTTGCAATAGCGAAATATGTAATATTTTTTTATATTAAAAAACGTCAGGTTTGTTACTTTAATATATTTTTTATTAGTTTACATTTTCTCTTAAATCTAAAAATTGTGCTGCCATTTACTGAGTAATTTTGACTACTACAGTTTCTGGCGGTTTTATTTTGGAGTTTCGGTTGGCGCGCTGTTCATTCGGTTAAAAATGAGTAAATGCCAAATTTTTATTACATTGATCTGGAAAAATAAATTACTCAAAATTAAAATAGGTGGTTATTCTTCTGTAATAATAGTATTTATTGGAATTCTTTAACACATGGGTATTTGGACGTAGTAAAAGAAAGTCGAGTAGTATTTTAAAACATACTATTCTTGGTTGAATATTTATGCTGGGCTGTTAATTTTATTCTCACTTTTATTAAGAATTTGAGGCAGTTTATTTGCAAAAAATGTTTAGGTTTATTTTTTCTGCAAATTTACATTTTAATGTTCTGTATTCCGAAGGCCAATTTTATAAACTACTATTTAGATACGCAAGTTACTGGTCGAAGAGATTGATGATTTAATGATACATTGGAAAAAGCATTAAGAAATTATGAAATCAAAATTGGAAAACTGGAAATTCGAATTGTTTTGAAAGATTTCAATATCGAGATTGATTTTGAAGTGTCATTAAAAATCACGCTTAAAGTTAATGCTTTAAAACTGCAATTTAATGAAACTCTTATTGATGATATTTTTTTTAAATAATAGAAAATTTAAGATCACAGAACTTTGTTTATTATTTAATTTTATATTTTTTTCGTTAGATAAAAAATCATAGTTATTAGATAAATTATCATCGAAACTAAAATATAATTATAGTCATGTCCCGATTAAATTGCAACATCCGTGTTAAAAAAAATCGTATAGATACAGGCCGCGCTGTATTGAGCCGTACTCGGTACAAAGTTTAAGGGGGGGGGGGGGGGGGGGGAGAGAATAAATGGCATATATGGATGAAACGGCCTACTTTCCTTTACATGATGGTATGTAATTTATCCATATAGGTTGATTCTAAGTATGGTAGCGGAAGCGCATACTGCAGTTGTGCACGACACTCCTCCCCACGTGGTACAAACGTAACATGAGGAACGGGTTAAGAATTGACATGGTCGAAACGTCTGACTTTTGTCTACACGATAGTATATTATTTATACACATTTACAAATGACATTTTTATTATGCAATTTCATGCAACTATGTACCCGTACTGAAAGGAAATATCTATTAATTTTTAAAACTTAACTTCTAATTTATTAAAAATAAAGATATCTTAAATATTAATTTAGAAAAAAAATTATTACTTTTTTAAGGAGGAATTCTGAACTTGTATATGCGATTATCCCAGGGAGGAGAAGAAATGTATATATTTTCTGTCATTTGTCGTTATTTTATTTATCTCCGTGCGAAGAACGGGTACCTTTGCTAGTATTATATACAAATGAAATGTAGCCGCATCAAACATGGGTAGTTGTTTGTCAACTACGAATGTTTCGAATCGAAAGTAGTTCACTAAAAAGGTGCTTATTTTTGGACGAAATATGGCAAACATTAACAAAAGAAAATGTTAAAAAAAAATTGAATTCAGAAAATATACTTGCAGTTCATTTTATTTAGGGGAGAGAGAGAGATTTTGTGTATTTAGTTTGGATTTATTTCATATTTAAATATTCCTTATATACGTTTACGAAGTTTGATACTTAAATACGATGCATAGTTTCTCTTTGATAAATCCACATTTCCTGAAATTTAATGTCACGTTACGCACTATCAACGCAATTTTATCTATTTTTGTATCTAATCTCTTCACACTGCTACCAAATGAATGTAAACTTCTATTATTTGAAATTTTTTATGTGATTAATTGATAAATTTTTTAATATATTTTATTTCCTTATATCACACATACGTTACATACCTAAAGAGTAATGTTTATTGCTGAAATAATTCTAGCAATCGCTTTTGTAAAACTGTGAAAGTTCGATTCATCAAAGCAGTCATTATTATTTCTAGCGAAACATTTCAGGAAAAATCGCTGTTGTAAAAATTGATTAATTGAAATTTTGTAAGAATTGATTGATTGAAATTTTGTAAGAATCGATTAATTGAAGTTATGAAAAATTTAATGGATAACTTCTGAAAAGCTTGTTGGTATAAATTTAAAATAAGTTTTTAAAAAGATTAGTATTATTGAAAAATCAAGTTACAGTATTAATGAAAATATAAAATTTTTGTTGTTTTTCATTAAAAAAATAAGTTTTTAAAACTCCTTTGTAAGTAGATGCATTAAAATTATAGAGCCACGTAATTATAGTTGATAAAAACAAAAAAGAATCTAAATTATCTATCAATGTAAATTACTACTTTTTAGATTTTATTGTGCATCTACATAGTCGCAGATCTGATTAAAAAATCGATCATTCATTTTAGTACGGTACATAGGAGTGACTTTTTCCGAAAATATTTTTGTCTTATTTATGGAATTGTTTTTTTAATAATTTAACCATGTGAACAAATATATTTTTTATAGTGACTTATCTTTTCAAGAAACTACTGGATATTTTTATGGCTCTTTAGCTAACGTTAGTATGAATAATAATGAACTGTTTGAATATACGAGAGTTATTTATATCTAAATCATTTTTACATAAACTTATCTTCTTATGTACAAAAAAGAGTGTTTGGGGTAAGATATATAAAAAAGATTGTTTGTTTTTTATGCAAATCTACAGTTTTATTCGGAAGTTGCTGACATTTTGCACACTTGATCTTTAAAACAAGAGGAAGGTCACTGTCTACAGAAAGTTTAAAAAAACTTCGCCCATTTCCTTTCCCACCCCTTAAAGCAGATATGACTTCTTACTAAAACCGTCAGATGGTACCACGGTAAAGAAATCAGACAACACTCTGCGTAAATCTCGGGAAACGCTGGGTACTTTAGCTAATATAATAATAAAAGAAAGCTGTCTTTTTGTGAATCGCAAAATACATGCTTCATCTGCGTAAAAAAGGCTGAACATTTATATATAAGTGCTATTCACCCTCAAGATGTTCATTTGAGACTCGAATTTCCAAAATTCTATTTTTTTAAAATGATTTGAAAAGATTTAGAAATATTTCATAAAAAAAAATCTTTAAAAAAAATATATATTTCCAAAACTTCTAAAACACAATTTTTTTCATGTAATAACTAAACAATAATGCCTTAACGGGTTTTCCAGCAACACGGGGCCAAACTGCTAGTCTAGAATAAATCAAAACACTCTCAATTTTGTTTAATCCTTTTTGACAACGAATATAGTATATAAAAATGTAATAAATTCAACGTACAATCACAAAGTATATAATTATCTGAAAATATACAAAACACTTAAAAGATACAATTACTTAAAAACACGCAAAGAATACATAAACAAACATTCAATCATACAAATTCAAATCAATGGCATAATCCACGTGTCTGAATCGTCATAGAGTTAGAGATTAAAATCTATTCCCTTCACATTACATTCAAAAGGTATATTTTTCTGTTCATAACCACGTAATTTTTTTTTCATATCTGATCACAACTAAAAATTCAGATATTTTCATTATTTTCCCAGCAATAATTACTTAAAAAAACACACACACGTAGAAATTTGCTAATTTCTATAATTAAGTCATACCATGAACTTAATCAACTCTTTTTCAGTAAAAAAAGTTCACAGAATCTCGAAAAAGTGACACAGCACTAATCTAAGGCTATGTAGATAAAACAAGAGACCAGATATCCATCGATAACCAAGCTGATTGCATTTTCCACGAGTTATTTACCATCAGATTTTCTGTTGCTATTTTGACTAAGTCCCCATTAACAGTGTGAAGTTGCCTGAAAGGGATAAATGGAGGCAAAGGTATCTTCGTCAAGTTTCGGAAACTCTGACGTCAATTTCTTTAGCTGATTGGGAACGGATTTGAAGTGTGTGAGTGTCATTCTTTATGATATATTGATTTATGGCGTATGTATTTTACGTGGTAATAATATTTATAAGATTTGAGCGAAACTTTTTGATATTGCATGATAGTAGAAATTAAAACAAAATGAAGATTTTAGTTGCATTTATTTTAAAATGGTTTAACTATTTTAAAAACTTTATTTATCTCAGAAATATAGAAAAAGTAAATGTCAATGCAATACTATAAAGAGCGTGCATGGAAAACCAAGCATGTCAGAAATACAAAAATGAGCTAAGCAGTGAATATTTTTAAAAAGGACAACTTCAATCCGTTTTTGCAAAAAATAAATAAAAAATAATAATAATAATATTTCCAAACATATTCCTTTTATTTCAAAACTTGAAAATTCGGAGATCGATAGAAATGCATGCATGTACCAAATGTTTTTTGCAGTTTTCTTGGATTTGCAATCTAACTGACATGTTTATTTTTGCATACATGCACCTAATATTGTTTATCAAAAATTACTTTTTTGTCTTATTTTATAAAGTGATAAAACCATTTAAAATAATTTTAAATCCACAAAAAAGGTTACTATAATTGTATTGTATAGCCTTGTACTGTATAGCCTAGTATTGTACAGCTTTGAATTGTATAACATTGCATTGCGCAGAGTGACGCTACATATTATATTACACTACATTGTATTATATGTACAGAATATTAAAAAGCTTATACTAATGTTTAATTTATAAACATATACAGTGGAGAGGAAAAGTATTTGAACACTGCTTGTTTCTGTAATATTTTTTTTAGAAATAAATGAAGTTGAACTAAATTTTTTAAATTTAAATATTTCAAGTGACTTTATACAAAATATAAAAATAGTATAATTTTTATCACTTAAAAATTGTAAAGGAAATTTTATGTATATATCAAAGGAAAAAAAATATTTCAACTAATAATGATAAACACTGATATTTGAGAAAAGGTACTGCAAACAAAAATATGACTAATTTTAAGTTTTTCTATGATTTCTGTGTTGTTTTGCCCTTGATCATTTGCAAGTCGGAGAAGTTCTGAAAATTATGTGTTTTGGGATTTTATAGTTAGAAAAAAGCGTGCTTAATTGATTTTTTTTCTCAATTTTTAAGCTTTTTTTAAAAAATATTTTTATTTTTTTACCAAATGTTTTTCTCAGATCCCTAGTAATTTTGTATAATACATGTATGTCATTTTTATATAAATAGTTAGTCATAATAATACAAAGTGTTTTCTTAAAACTCAACCTTTTTTTACTTCAGTAATTCTTTTTTAAAAAAAACTACTATTCATAGAGCTTATTTGCATCTGAATTTATAAAATACACCTATTTTACAATATGCTTTAAAAAATATACATTTCTCTGTTAATAATAAAAAAAATTCCTAGCGTTTCGAAACACGTAATATCAAGAAAAACCAAACACTGAGAAAAAAAAGATTTCAACTTTTCGTTCTTCGCAGAACGTCCTACAGCATAAAATCTCAAATAATGCGTTAAAATACATAAATGCAGTTCTATAATTTTGCAAGCATAATTAGAATGTTCCAAATATAATTTTATTAAATATCAAAAAAGTCGAAGATTTTACAATTTTTTTTAGTATTGCATTCCTTTAATTTCATGTATAAAAGATGTCAACTTGTTATTGTAAAAGATAATTTTAATAAATTCAACTAATAAGCGCTAATATGTTTTAAAATCTAAGTAACTTACTTTTATTTTTATAGCATTGCGAGTAAGACTTTCTCATCGCGATGTCTCAAACTCGACCCGCTGATCGAACTTCTGCGATTCCTGATGAATACCCCGCCAGACCAACAAGCATGTTGAGAAATGAAATTCAAAGGCTCAACTCGAAAATCGAAAAGAATGAAACTCACAGTCTTGTGATTCTCTGTATCACTTATTTCGTATTTGGATGCGGACTAGGACTCTATGGGCCATTATACCCACATGAGGTAAATAAACGTATTGAATTACTTACAGTCAAATAGTTTAGCCACATGACTGTTTCGTGTAGAGTAATTTTGCATTAAATTATGTCGTATAGCTATTTCCGTAAAAGCTTAGTTCAAAATTTTTACTTTGAAATAGGAATTTAGTTCAATCCATATGCCGAAATTCAATATATTACAATATTTTATATTCTTTAGATATATAGATAATATATGCATTCATACGAACCTCTAGTATTTTAAGTTTCAAAATAAAAGGGAATTTTGCAAAAATTTTAATTGTTTAGCAAAAACGGATCAAGACCAACCTTTTTATTATAAAATTCACTGCTAATTTCATTTTTTAACATATTTGTTTTTGCGTGACCGCTCCTGAAGTGTTTGAGGTCTGGCTATGATTATATAATACTAGATGTTTGGCCAGCATTGCTGAGAAACCCGTTAAGGCATTCGCAGAAAATATGTCAGCATAAAACTTTCATCAAAATTGCGAAATTGAAGGTTTTATACAGGAAAATGCAGTTTTTTGGAAGATCTATTAAATTAAAGGTTTTCGTGTTTCAATATCCTTCATAAAACCTGTTAAAAACCAGCAAAAACATGCAATTTTAAAGCATTGCAATTATTGAATGGAAAAAGTAATTTTTTAAGGTTTTATGCAGGAAAATTTAAAACTTAAAAAAAATGCATGTTTTTGTTTCAAATTTATTTATAAAACCTTCAATTTCACAATTTTGATGAAGGTTTTATGCCAACTTATTTGCTGGGTATATTAATGTTTTTAAAGAGGATTTAGTTGGAACTCGAAACCGGGACCTCTTATTCCGAAGTCACGCGCGGTACCAACTAAGTTGCAAATGCAAGTCCTTTTAAAGATATTTCCTTATGCAATATTTCTAAAATTGTTCAAATCATTTAAAAAACTAAACGGAATTTTACTAATCCGATCTTTAGATGTACATCTTGAGGATGAATAGTATGTATATATAAATTTTTAGCCTTTTATTCGCAGAGAAAGTAGGTGCTTTACCGACCGAAGATGGGTTTCAAAAAACTTCATACCAGACATCTATTATGGCCATTCCAAGGTATTGGCCCCTCCGCAACTTTTTGTTATTATCTTATTATATGCTAATTAACGTAAAATAAACCCAATTTTCTAAAACTACCTAAACTGAAAATTACCTAACCTCACTAAAAAAGGGGGGGGGGGATGTGACGTTAAATAATATCTAAGTTACAAATAGTTTCAAAATCATGCCATATCTGTATAAAAGTGAATATTTTTTCCTTTTCTTTCAATCTCCAATCATTTTTGTGGCTTGTGGTTGTTGAAAATACGCACATGCCATTTAATTAGTCTTCTTAAATATTGCTCTGGGAGATTGAAATCAAGTCACTTAATGTTTACGACTTGTTACCATAAAGTTGCAAGTCAGAAAGTGATCTAACTTGAAACTCCTTATTATCTTCATACTTTACCCATTTGGGTGTATGGTGGTTGGATGAATGATGTTTTTATGAGTTAATATTTTGATTATACATCGTGGTTTCTTACTATATTATGCTACATAAATATACAATCATTTAATCGTGCTATTGTAAATAAAAACTACTGCCGCACTCTCAGAAATAACACTATATATTTTTTGCATTCTGCGATCATCAAGGCTACTTTCGTTAATTTTAGCAATCGTTTCGTCATGGAATTATGTGATTACTAATAAAATAATCTTCAAATTTAAAAAAAAAGAAGTAATTTACTTAGATTCCTGTCTGGTTGCTTTAGTTCATATATGTATAACGCTCCCCCCAATTCAAACGCTCTTTTAAAGTATGGAAGATAGCGCTAGTCTTCGGACCAAGAGTTCGGTGGTTCAAGTCGTCGAGCCGTCAATATTAATTTGAAATCGTTCTCATTTTTTACAAAATAAATTTCGTGAAAAAAAGACAAAATAAGTTTCCTTAGTTTTAACGAAATACTGAATGGAAGCATATCGCGAGGTGTCTGTTTAGGCGAAAATGACGACAGTTGTTTCAAAAATGAGCATTCATTTTTAACAGTGCGCTGTCATTAAAATTAGATCATTTAATTTTTGATGTTGGAATGAAATGTTTGGGAACTATGGGTACTTTTGTTTTAATAGAACATTTGTATCAGAAGGGTTATGATTAAGTTGGAAAATGTAAAAATTGGTCGAAGTCACTATAAAACTTGCGTTGGCCACCAGTGACGAATAATTTAAAATGATTAAAGTAGTATTAGGTCGCTTTTTCACACACCTACAAAACCGGAACAGGTGAAGGCACGAGCGCCGGATGTAATGTTTTCCAATTAAAACTTTCATGTAGTCCGCCAGCTCCGGTAACAAAAATGCAGATGGCGTTGAACTTGACAAATCATATGCCGGAAGGCATTCCATTTGTCGGTTTCAATGTTTTTTTATGTAAACTTTTTTACATACGTCTTGATTTATCGGTACCGCTGAGGTGTTTGTATTTTCTCTATATTTTCTTCAACATTGTAGTTGTTCTCATCGTGACCATATAATTTTCTTTCATTGTTTTCGAGTATTTCTGTCATTGCAAAAAATGAGGTAAAATGATTAAGAACGATGTTATGACATTAATAGAATTGAAGGAAGTATATCCTGTTTGAGAACATTAATATTTTGTATTTCAAAATGCTCTATATTGCTTGCTTAAAAATAATAATAATTTCATATATTTCGTATGGTTGAAATCGTAGGGAATACCGGTATGTCACATTTTAAAATATTAAAAAAATTATCTTATATAGAAATCGAACTTTTTGAAACAGTCGTGGTTGTGTGACTTTTACAAATTTATTTTTTCGGGGTCGGAGTAAAGTGGGTCCGGATCTGTAAATTTATTTTGGAAGAGTAAATCTTTTGTATGGTGAGTAAAATATTTAAATTTGGTGATATCGGTTATTTCAATTTTCGGATTTTTATACATGTTTTGACATTTAATATTACTGCAGTTTATGATGTGGATAAAGTATAAAAAAAGTTGCCCATTTAACCACACTGATAAAAATTATTACGACCTTGCACCAAAATTTGGTACCCATTTAGCTGCAACCAACATTTGGTGCTTAGTTTCACCATTTTACAGTGCTATCACAGATACTATTTAGTGGTGAAACGTTGTACCAAAACTCATAACATTGCATAAAACTCAAAATTCGAGTTTTCTTAGTATTTTAATAACAATATTTTTGTAGCGAAGCTGGCAACCCTAGATTTCAATTTTTTTACTTTTCTTTGTCAAGTCCACCGATCGGGATCGAACTAGGAATCCTCTGATTCATAGCTGGACGTCTTTATTTAATGGGCCACGGAGGCCCTATATTTCGTCGCTGTCTTTCTTGGATGTGATTCCTCGGCTTGTTAATGTAACGACAGCGAAAATTTCGGTTGCTGTTAAAGAGGTTGAACCAGTTATAGGTGACACTTCCGCTTTTTTCCGATAAAGGATTTTATGTTCAATATCCAACATAATAGGGTGTAATTTGCTGCAGACCTCTGTTTTGCACCAAGTTATGGTACATCGCTGAACTGAAATTTTTAACAGTGCATTAACTTCGAATTCTTAAGCCTAGACTTTCTTTTGAATAAAAAAAAATTGCATTCAAGTGTAGATCGGCTAATGCACTTTATTCAAGGTTATTATCCTATTGCACAAACAATAACTAATTTAAAGTTTTTTACTCGTATTATAACTTGCCCGCCCTGTCCCTAAGGACATTCAACTGTAGAAGAAGAATGATGGGAACATTCTTAACAGAAATTTCATGATTCCAAATCCAAAATTAATTTTTCCAATATGCTTTCAGTGTTCTTTGTCTATTGTTAGGCGATTCTTTGCGTCGCTGATTATTTTATTCCTACTTTCATTCAATCTATCCATATAAAAAAAATATTTAAAAAAAACAATTCTTTCATCATAGTTGAAAATGATACCTATGATACTCTTATAATGCTTTACACTTCTTTAAAATCAATCTATCTGACATGGAAAATTTGAGTTTATGAAAATTTTGAGGTTATTCGATTGTGATAGGGTGAATGTACCAATTTCCGACCAAATTCATCTAATACTGAACTTGAATTATACTGTTAAATGCTATTTACATAATTTTTTAAAAGCCTTTGAGCAACATTGATTGAAGGGATTTATAAAAAGAAAATGTTATGCTCATAGTTTGAAATAAATTTTCCAAATGGTCTGCAACGGGTGCGTGTTTGGAAACTGCTGCATTTACCCTACATCTTTATACATTGCCGTGTCATTTATTTATTACGTCACGTAACTTTGGGGAGGGGGGGGGCAATCAGGCGTGACTGTACTGTAGAAATAGGTACGTAAAAATGAGCACCTGAATATACTTTGTTTTCTTTAAGTATAATTGCATCGTAATTGAGAGTTGACGTATTCAAGTTTAAGTAATCGTACTTTTTCAAATATGAGCAATGTGATTTAATATTTCTAATCTGAGATTCTGTTACAGCGATCTTAATAAAACTTGACAAACTTAAAATAATTGTTCAGAAAATGGTTTTCCACATTATTTGACGTTGATTGCTTAAATAGAAACTGAGTTATTATCTTACTTCCCATTCTGTTGGCACACCTTTTTTTAACATTTCTTCTGTTTATAACTTCTTTGTCGCCCTGGTAGTTTAATGGATAAGGCACTGGTGTGCGGTTCTGGGGATCTGGGTTCGATTCCCGTTAAGACTTGGTTGTAATTGTCGATATTTATTGAAAGTGATTATGAGGGCAGCCTATGTAGGTAACATTTCATTTTATTTACAAAGAAAAAAATTAATAGAATTAACAACTTTTAAATAAAACTTTGATTAATGACAAATGTTCCAAGTAATTTTCTAATTTTTTTTTTAAATTTTAAATAAATATTTACTTACAATTATTTAAAAAGAATAATTTAGAATGAACTTACATAAACATAAGTTACGAATTTTAATCAATCTACCAGTGGCGGTTCGTGTACTACAGCAAGTACAGCCGGGCTGCACCTAAATTTATTAGTTTATTTTAAAACTAAAATCAAGTATTTTACTAATTTTCGTAAAGGAAGATTAGAATTGAAAATGAAATTTCTACGGTAGTAAACAAAATCTCCGAGAAATAGCAAGCCTGTCACCGTAATGCACAATTCAGGAGGGGAAAAAAACTCCATTCAATCAAAACTGCAGCCAAAAATCGAAATTCGAAATCGGCTGCATCGTTGCCATGGCAACCTCTACGTAGTATGGAGATTCCCGCCCATGCTAATGCACTGCATTTGTGAGAAGGTACAGCCGAGATGAATTTTCTTGTTTTAGCTGCACTTGAGATTCGATAAGCTGATTGGCTCTTGCGTGAAACGCGGAGATGGGTGGGTCAAACGAGAACGTACGAGAATCCCTCCAAACGGGAACGGTTTTCGTGATAAATTTACTGTTTTTCTGTTGTTTCAGGACCATTATGGTCCTGCTGTTGTTTCATTATTTAAGTTAATATTAAAATTGACCGATTCGCATGTTTAAAAGAAAGGAGGATTGCTTTAATTCTCAAAAAACAAGTGTTTTCTATTTTTTTCGCATGTTATCATTTCGTAAAAATTGAAAGGAAACTTTGATTTGAGTAGTAAATAATAAAGAATTTCCGTTCATGTATGGTTTTTGGAAAATAGTGTGGGGGGGGGGGGGGGGGTAGAGGGGATTTACATGATTTCAGCTGCACTAACGTTTTCGACCACGGGCCGCCACTGCAATCTGCAATCTTTTTATAATGAAAAGCACGAAGTCAATAAATTCAACTTAACTGATCAAAATGACAAAAACCTTTTAAAAATATATACAAATAAACGAAAGCATGTTTAAAAAATAAATAATTAATCTTCAACTTTAAGTGCTTAACTTTTGTTTTTTTTGTATTGCAATTGAAATTTATGACTTATTAGAATGTTTAATTAATGATTCTCAAACTTAATTTAAAAAATTTAATTATTAATAAATATGTTTATAAAAATGTAAGTTTTTTCAAAAATTATGTTGGAATTTAATTTTAATAAAAAATTTATTTTAATGAAAACTTTATTTTGTAGATAGATTGACATTTGTAGTTTATTAACATGTTTATGTATATTAATCAAAAAAAATTGTACATAATTTGAAATGTTAACTTTTTCAAAATTAATTGTAATAAAACATTTTTTTTTAATTTCCTTTAAATAATTTAGAAACTTATTTTATTTAAATCACGTATTTAATTTTTATAGATAAAACCAAATTAAATTGATGACTTATTATCGTATATTTTATTGTATTTCAAATTTAATTTTTTAAAAAAGTATTTGAATTAAACATATGTTTAAAAATTTTATTTCATTAAAAAAATTTATTTAGCAAATTTATTTTAATGAACATTTTTTTTATTATTAATTCAGCAATTGTTATTGTAGATAAAAAAATATTATGACATATTTATATATACTTTTACTCACATTTAATTTTAAATATTAATTGTTATAAAAATGCGTTGAATAATTTTAATTTTTGTAAAAAATAAAATAATCATTTGAACCAATATTTTAATTTTTTCGGAAATTATTTTTTTAAAAATTTTTTACAGCGAAATTTTATATAAAATTTATATTTTAACTAACACTATATAAGCTGAAAATTTTCAATAATAGCACATAGACTTCAACGCATTAGGGAACATAAAAAAGTTTGATTACAGCAAGGATGACTTATAGCAAGGATGGCGAGGTTCGAGTCGCGCTTGTGCGACTGCAATAAATACTAAAAGATATTCTTAAATCTAATAGTATCTATTATTTGTATATTCTTATGTCGTTATTATGTCTTACAGGGTACAAGTATTCTTCCTTAACAAGAGTTGCTGATATTAAAATACAAATGCAACGTTAAAACTACGTAATAAAAATACATGACATTTAGACATGTTTCGGGAGATACATAGTAATAAATAGTTTCAAGCTAAAAGTTATCACTCTTTATATCATATTGCATTTAATTTACAGTGATATATACTAAAAACTTTAAGATATCCATTAACATGGACATATTAAAGCTTTATCAAAAGCAATAAGTGAACTATAATGTATTATTTGTAACTAAATAATGAATATTAACACAGTCATTACATAAATTCATATAATACCTAAATTGGTTTTCTCTAAATTTTTCAAATGATTTTTCGTTCATATTTAAACACCAACAAAACAAATTTACTCTGGAAACTAACACAAAGTGTGAAGCTTTTTTAAATTATTTATACAATTTGAATGATTTATAAAACACATTTGAATAACTTGTATATGTAATATAACAATTTCAGTACTAAAAATTAAGTTATAGCATTTTCATTTTACGTTGCGGATATGATAATTTAAGACAAGTAAAAGAACAACAATTTTTAAATACAAAAAATATTACGTGTAAAAAATACAAAAACAATCAATCCCCAAAAATCGTTTGTACATAAAAGTATAATTAATGTTCTTCCACGGTTGTTACAATTATTTCGAATTATTCGTTCTTTATAATAATCTAGTAAAAATATATCTATCACGATATACGTAATGATAATTACAATTTTAATAGTAGTATTATGAGAACATATAAATATTAAAATGAACACATTTCCATAAAGGACATCAGACGAAAAGACATGGTTAAAAATTGCTTCGTATATAATACTTCAGATAAAACAGTTTGAAGTATATATAATGCTCATGCAAACAAGGACGCATCCAATAGGCAGGTCTATGGATCTAAACCTCTTCCAAATTAAATTGGATGCATCTCTAATCATCTTATTAGAAATAGGGCCGCCCTTAAGGGTGTGCAGCGTGTGACACCGCACAGAGCCCCGGGCATTTGAACCCAGCAACAAAAAAAAATGGTAAAATTATATTTTTTAGGGAAATTAATTTCTATTTTTAAAACTGCAATTTAATTATTTTTATTTGCATTTCATACATTGGATCTCATACATGAGATATAATCGCTCACAAATCATAAGCTATCTGATGACGTCCAGAGAATTAACGAATGTTTTCCCCCGTAAAAGATAGGAACTAATTAGATAGAGTTGTTCATTATGATTTTCAATTGTAAAATTTATTATCCATTAGAATTTAAGTTTTGCAAAAAGTTTGCTTTTTTTTAAGGGGGGGGGGGGGTGCATTTCGAGAATTGGATTGGTGTAATATAGAAGAATGGTTTGCACACGGCCCCCCGACTTCTAAGAACGTCTCTGATTGGGAATATGTCATTTTTTACACAATTCACTGGATAACTGTAGTGTTTAATTAAGTGGTTAAGTGACAGTAAATTATCAAATGTAATTGTATTTTGATTTAATTTTATAGATGTAATCAATTTATAAGAAATTCTTTGTATATTCATTACATCGAACGCGAACTTACTCAAAATTGAAATCCTAGGCATGCCCTTACAACATTTTAATTTGTTTGCAATTGATTGTAATGCGTATATTTTTTCCTTTGCAGAAAATGAGACATGGGAAACATTTTTATACTTAAAGAAACTGATAAAAATACATTTTATAAATTTTTACAAAAGCATTGTAAATAGCGTAAATTTTTTCACTATTCTCATGTAAACATTTTTCATTGTCGTTATTGATTAAAATAAACTGCTTATTCTTCTTGCGTTGCATTCTTATCGCTAATAGTAAATTGAATTGAAATATGACTTCGTTATGGAAATCCATGGGTATATTTAAAATCTCCCATTAAACAACATAAAAGAGCACAATGAAAACATAAGTGCAATTTAAGAGGCATTTTTGTTAAATTCATTGCAAAATATAAACGCTAAATTAGGTGCACTTTCTAATAGATCAAGTTGCCCTCCTTCAACAAAATTTACAACTCCTAAGCTGATTGCCGTTATGTACGATATAAATACAGTCTTATCCAACTTCGACAAAATAGTAATAACTATTCCAAAATAAGCCTGCGCTAGATCAATTGCATAGTCACAGTTCAAAATTCCATTGTCTAACAAAAAAATAGCAACGACGAGTGCTTTAGTTTTCAAGTATGAATATAAAAACAATTTTTTCTGCGAAGACGGCTACGGCTTTGGCAACTGACTTGGCGTTGCACAGTTGATGAGAGGATAAGTCTTGATAAATCACTTCGTAGAACAATTCAGCAGCTGTCTTTCCAGGCAATTCAAGATGGAAGAGGATATCAGCATCAAGCGATACAAACATAGCTGCAGAAAATGAAGCAGCAAATTTAGCCACACTCGGATCAGGACAAGTTTCATCGCCATCGTGCCCAAGTATAGAACACACAAATCCTAAAAGAATCACTGCATACGGAATAGCGAAAAACACCTTCAGAAAACTTAAAAGTATGTTGCCTCGATATGAAATACTGGGTCTCTGTGCTAAATGAGATGAGTACCACTCATCAGAAACTTATATGAGCTGGGTTACGAAACTAACATGTTTCTTAAGGTGTAAGTCTGGAAACCAATAGTTGCATGTTGAAACACCTTAATTTTATTAGATAGGGCGAGTTGGAGATTGATAAAAGTATCTTTAGAATATTGCGATACTTGTTTACTCACCTGTCAGCGCGCATTTAAAATGTACTAAACACAAACTGTCTGCTTTTCACTGGTTTATGTTTGCGTTAAGCCGGCGCCACACATGCGGTATTCGCCGAATCCCGAGCAACGAAACCTTCAATATTCGCCTTAAGACGCATGTGTGGATGGGTCGCTCGGTATTCGGCAAGTGCCGCGTCGCTCGCGTTTCGACGATTTTCAGCACCACACTACAAAGTGCTCGCCTTATCACGAGCAACTTCGCTCGGGTTAAAGCGAGCAAATTGAATAATTGCGTTTCCCACTCATTTCGGGAAAATGGAACACATCTCGAAGCGAGCTCAATGGTGATTGGCTATCGATATTTTATTCTATATTTTGATGGCCAATTACCATTGACTATCAATATAGTACTATTTTCTTTTTATTTAAAGAGGGAATATTGTTCTTTTCGTATCAATTTGACTTTAAAATATATCGTGGTGTTTGTTGTGTTATTATTTTAGAAGTTTTATTTAGTTTATTCATTTATTTTTATGAAGTTGTCTGTTTTACTTAAATATTTGTGTTCCATTTACTTATTTCATTTATTTATCAATTAAATTATTTAATTTTATTACTTATTTATAATTTTGAAGCATTTAACTATTTTTATGCAGATGCGAAAAAATGAAGATATTATTTTAAAACTTCTATTCGAGTTGTCAGTGTGTTTAAACGATTTGAAATCTCACGACCTAAATAAAATGGAGTTTTGTCATGAAACGTCTTTAAAACCATCTATAAAGGGTGTGTGTAGGGACATAGTAGTCATGATAGAAACACCATTTTACGCTTTGAGGATAACAGATTCCGACACTATAACTTTCTAAAAATAGCACGTTTGACATAAATTTGGTCCAGCCGATGATCTAAAGTTTCATATTTAAAAAACTTTTGGTGTTTTGAGCTTTTTTTTATCGTATATAAGTTGTTAATTTGACTAAATTATTTGTTCAGATTATTTTTTTATTTATTAATTAAATTAATTTATTTGTTTTTTCATTTAGATTTCTTGCATTTAACTGTTTTGATGAAGACACAAAAATGTGAAAATATTTAAATAGTATTTTAAAACCTTGAAATGAAATGTCATTGTTTTAAACGTTTTGAAGAATCTTGAGTTGAAAAATAAAATTTGGTTTTGATGTGAAACAGTTTTAAAACCAGCTATTCTTTAAAGTGATACATTCTGATACTATAACATAGTAAAATGAAGAAAGATTGTTATAAAAGGAAATTTGGCGAGGATTCGTGTAAAATCTTGAACTAAAGCACAGCACGTACGGAGAGCGGACGTGGAACATACGCGGAATCAGGCGTAGCAGTTTGCATATCTTCCTCTGTTAGCGAGGTTTCCGTTGATAAACGCACCTTATTTAGATATTAGTTTTCGGTATTACTTAATATGTCAATTTTAAATCTATATAAGATATGTTTGGTTGAATTGATGTCGCAATAAAGTTACAGAATAAACTACGAGAGACGGTTTCGGGTTCTATCCACATAGAAAATTTCGGTAACACTGTTTTTGTCATTGTGAACCGTGGTCAAATGACATCGACAACACCTGAGCTGGCACCCCACTGGTTAATTTTTATACAAAAAATTTCAAACGTTTAAAAACATATAAGTTTTCAACACCATTGACATTGAAGCAACAATGCCAAGTATTTTACTTTTATTGTTGCTGAATACTTTATTTTTATCGACATGATATTACAAGGCTACATTCGTAAAGGCTTTTTTATTCCTTAAATTTTAGGAATTTTAATATAAAAAAAATTTCTTGCAAAAACATCACTTTAAATATCAATCGTAATAGCATGTAAAGTCATGAACGTAAAAATTAAAAAAAAGTACTAGGTTTAGGTATTTTGAAAACTACTCAAATTAATTGAATAAATCTAGATTTTGATAAAGTTTATTTTACACAGTGCACAGAGAGTGATATGCGGTGGCTACGCTAACAAACCCAAAAATAGAGCAGCTTTTACTACGAGTAACGCCGGGCTATATTGCTAAAATACCAATAAAACAGTAATTAACCATATAACTTTTTTAAGAAAATGGATAAACAAAAGCAAAGTGTCAATCTTCATACATTTAATCTCGACATCAAATTGTGAATAGTATTCACTGTCGAATATTAATATAATTTTTTTTAATGAACTCTATGTTGACCTGGTGTCGATATTATATCTTGTAAACAAATAATCGTTAGTACATTGGCTAAGAAAAAAGCAAACGATAATTTCAATATGTTAAAAGATACGGAATAAAAACCAGATCCCCAAGACAACGTCAACGTGCATAAAGTCCATTATTTATACTTAGTTAAAAAATGGATTGACACAAAAGAAATTTTTATATGTAGCACGCAAATTCAATTGTCAAAATGCGAAATATTCGGTGAAAAATTTTGCAGGAACACTTAAAGTTTTTCGAACTGATTATCGTTTGTATTTTATTATCGTTATCGCTAAAACAAATATATTGAGAGGGAAAATATATATTCCAGAACTGAAAATTAAATAATTTTTAAGTGTACAAACGAAATTAGGATACACTGTTTTTGGTAAATTTTCAATATACTATGCTACAAAATTTCAACGGTTTCAAGGAATCTCCATGTGCATGGCATTCTGGAATTTATGAAAATAATAATAAAATATTGCACTCGCAAATGGCTATGAGCATAATGAAAATGTAAGACAAATAAAAACAACTGATTTCCAATTTAAAAAAAATTTCATTGTAATTATCACAAATTAAAAATATGTTTTTAAAGAACATAAAAGTATTAAAATATATTTATATTGTACAAATATGTTAATAAAATAGAATATTTTTCCATCATAAAACTATTGCTTTCTACTGCGAATAAATGTTCTGAAATCGGCAAGTATACTCGCAAGAAGCCGAGTTGCTCAGGTTTTTGTAATCCGAGCAAGTAATAGTAAATCGCTCGGGTTATGGCGAGTCGCTCGGGTTAAGGCGAGTCGCTCGGTATTCGGCGAATACCGCATATGTGGCGCCGGCTTTATATTCGAAGTTAAAATTTACTTCAAAAGAAGTGTTTCGTGAATATGTTTCTTTAAAAATGCAATTTGAAGAACCCAACAGTCATTTATTTACAGTTTAGTGGGTCGTAAAATTATTAAACATTCTGAGCATCAGTTTTCAACATATAGTGGTAAGTGTTGCATAGGCATAAACTTGTATTGGGCCAGTGGGTCTGAGCCCACCCAATAATTTGAAAAACTGGCTTACTTTCACTAAAGTTTATGCCTTTTATTAAAATTTAGAGCCATGACCCCTCCCCCATAATAATTTTGAAAACTTTACACCCCTGAAATGTTGTACCTTTGACCAATTTTGACTTTTTTAATTTCCTACACCACATTTTTGCTTCTAAAAGTCTGATTAAAGTTGCATCTAAAACTAATGGGTTTATGTAATAATTTGTATTTTGATCAAAATGAAATTTTATTTTAAAATGCACTTCTAGTTTTTAAAAATTAAAAAAAATTAAAAGGCACATCATGTGGTTGTACAGTGTAGGTATCTGTATCATCTCTAAATGACAAGTATTGTCGTTTGCAACCATATCCTAATAGTGTATAAAAATGTTGTTATATATATAATCTCGTATATATAGCGTCTTCATGCTTAATGTCATGTACAGCCGCGGAAAAAAAAACGAACCACCGATGATTATTTCGTTAGTTTTTGGCACTAACGAGTGGCACTTTTCATGGCCTCGCATTTTTGGAGGGCCTGCGACTAGCTAATATGATGAAATAAAGAGTTTTGCAAAGAGATCATTTGCTTACTTTTTTATATAAAAATCTTATAATTTAATTCTTTTGCAATTAAGAAATAAAAATTCCTCTTTAAAATAGGCCTTTCATTGTGAGGTTTTAAAAAGTAGAATAAAAGTTTTAGATTCTAATCCCAAAAGAATTTTTTCAACTGCTGAGGAAAATTTTATTATAACATTTGTCGAACGTTACAGCAGTCTCCCCTATCTAATCGTGGTAGAAGAAAAACAGCTATTTGAATTGTTAGAAAACCCTGTTGATGTTCTTTTCTCCATTGCTTGTAATTATACTTTTAAGTGGCTATCCTGGGAAAACTTATGAATGGTCGCTTACCTCATCTGAGTATTTAAGGCAACTATACTTATTAATATGTGTACAAAAAATCTCAAAAATGTGTTGGCCAGTGAAAACTTTTATGGCATTAAGAAAAATTTTGCACATACATTGACACATTTTTATTTAAAAAAAAATTAATGCTAATTTGATGATACTAAAAAACTTGTGTAAATTTGAGAAGCAAATATTCAAAAAGTGTTTTGTCCAAAAATGCTCAATTGGATTACTACATCACTTAATTCGTTTCGAATTTTTTATAGAACTAATTGCTTTTGTTCCATAGAAATTAACTTGCGAAAACTGGAATCTGTACATGAGCAGAGCCTATTCTGAACAAAATTTATTACTACCCAATTGAAGACGTATGTGCAAGCACCAGACAGCGCCAATTTTTTTTCTGATATACTTTTTCACTTATTCGTATAAAGAAAAATAATCCTGTCGATTGGTGCAAGAACCAGACAGCTCTTATGATTTAGGATTTATTTTTTCAAAAACTAATGTTGCGTGAAATGTATTCCTTTTAAAACCAAAATAATCAAAAATAAAAAGCGATATCCATGTGCTATATGTATAAAGAAAAGAAAATAGTATCCTCATTTTAACTTTTTTATCTGGTTATTACAGTAATTAACCGAAAATGAAGTTCGATATTGTTACCTTGATGAGGCAGATTAAACTTGATAAATTTATATAAAAAATTCATACGGATTTAATAAATGAGATGTGTTAAATATACATAAAATAAATTTAGTACCTAAGAATTTGTTTTAATGTTTAGAACGTTGTAGTCCGCGACTTGTCGAATTTTTGAATTAGTAGTCTGTGGCCACTGCTCTACACAATTTTATGTTAACAAAAATCCATTTCAACTGTAAGAGATTTTTTTAAACTGTTGCAGTAATCAATTTAACTTCAGAATACTTTAATAAACTTGGAAAACTCAAATGAATGTGGTGTTCAATAGACGCTGGATTCGCCTGTCTTATGCATAGAAAACCTAATGAATGGCAAGCATTGACTTTTGTTTAATTCATTTCTGCTAAGGAATTAAAAAAAAATACAAAAAATAACCAATTTGTTAAAATGCACGACTGCTAATTTTTTTTATTTATGACAGCCCAATTCATCCATGACTGCCCTTTAGAATAGGCTCTGTACATGAGTCAATGCATTTAGAAAAACTATTTTCGCTCTCATAAGAATCAACTTCGTGTGAGAAAACACGTTTTGAATATTTACTTCTTTTTTTTTTCGCAAAAAAATTCATAAACACGCATATGCATTACTATTGCAACACTTGGAACGACACCCTCATTCAGAAAACGGAAGCAGTCTCTTCCTAATGTGTGTACCAACCAAAGTAAGGCTCCTAATTGTCGATGTTGCACAAGTGTCGTCGTTTGTCCTTAATCGACTGGAAAATATTTCGTCGCTTCCACCTGACTGTCACGTGATACATTTTCCAGTTTGCTTGAGCATTTCACGTTCGACCATGACCGATATTTTGATCTCTTCTCACAATCTTTCAATAGTTTGAAGCTTCTTACAATGAATATATATAGCATAAAGAGATATTGAATGTCAGGTTAACGATTTTAACAAACTCATCACCGTTTGTTATAAAATTTTGTCGCGATTTATTGTAATTAATTAAAAGTTCACTTTAAATGAATTTTGGAATTATAATCTATGAATAATTACTATTTATTTACAACATTACATATTACATGATTTTATAAAAGTAACCTTATGTGTATATATATATATATATATATATATATATATATATATATATATATATATATATATATATATATATATAATTTTATATAGTAAATAAAATTTAATTCTCCGATTTGGATAAAGCAGTGTCAATCCCGCTTTATTGGTCGTTGCTCTCAATTTTTTCAAAATAATAAATGTTATTATGCATTTAAGGTAAGTGCGTATATATATATATAAACCTGACACTGTTCCGAAAGCTGACAGCTTTTATGTAATTGATTTGTTAAATTGTCAAAAGGAAATAAAAGAATGAAATGTTTGAGGTTAGCAGCTATTTTTATGAGACGTGTTTCTCAAGTCCACAAGTGATTGCCCTAATTCTTATCCTTTTGAAGGGACATTTCCATGCTGGATGTTCTGTTGTCATTGAGATGTCGGGCCTTTCTTAATGGTTTGGTTTTATTAATTAACGTCGCCCTAGAGCTGCACAGTGGGCTATTGGCGACGGTTCGGGGCCTATCTCGAAGGAAAGACCCGGGAACGATGCCTAGTATTTTTGAACCATGGTCAGATGACCCAACACCTTCAATAGTCGTCGGGACTTTGGACCCCGATGAGATGTATCGTGCACCAGTCCCGTATACACGCCGTTAATTTTGCGGATGTTCTGGACGACTTTTCTAGTATTTTGTAGCGAAGCTGGCAATCCTCCGATCACGAGATCACTACATTTTACTTTTTCTATGTCAAGTCCATCGCCTGGCATTGAACCGAGAACCTTCGTATTCACAGCTGACGCCTTTAACCGCTCGGCCACGGAGGCCCCCTTTCTTAATGGAATCATTAAGAGGTGTTTATCAAGGTTTAGATATAGTACAGTTAATGTGTTGTAGAAACGACAAAGTGATATTATTTTTTTTATGTGAAATAACTTGTGGTATTGTTATTTAGACAAATAATCCCAAAAACTAGATTTCAGAAATGGTGTCAAGTGTAAGTTACGATTTCCTACCTTTGCTCCTTAACCTAACACTCTTGTGTTAGCTTAAGAAGCACTATATATTTTCAACCTGTTAAACCTGACATATTTTTTAAATGTTCAGTTTAAGGCTGTATTTGATTTTAGCGAGTTCATTATCGCAGGGTTTTGGTTCAAATCTCAACCTTGAGAGTGCAGCTTGCTCATGATCGTAGGGTTGTGGGTTCGAATCTCGACTTGCGCTAATAAATTCAAGAAACAATCGAAGCTCGAATTTACGACTGCAGCGAGCACAAGGTCGAAGGGTTATTGATTCAAATGTCGACTTTGAGAGGGCAGAGAGCTCATGACCGGAGGGCTGACGGTTAAAATCACGACTTTGAAAGCAAAACTCCCCAAAAAACGTATGTTAGTTTCCCTAGTTTTGTTTAATTCGTTAGTTTAGTTTGTTTCACTATATTTGTTAGTTTCGTTTTTTCGTTACTTTCGTTATATAAAGTTTTGTCAAATTCGTTCGATTTGTTTAGTTTGGTTAATTAACTTCGCAGTAGAGCTGCACAATGGGCTATTTCGTTCGATTAGTTCAATTATTCAAACAAAACGAACAAAAGAAACAATTCGAACAAAACAAATATAAAAATAGCGAATATAATGAATGCAACGAAACTAAAGAATATAAAAAAACTAACGAATATAAAAAAACTAACGAATGCAACGAAACTAACGAATTTAACCAATGTAAAGAAATAAATAAACATAGCGAAATAAAAGATTATAACGAAACTGACGAATGCAACAAAAGTAACGATTATAACGAAATAAAGGAACATAATGAATATAACAAAACTGACAAAAAAACAAAGCTAAAATATAACAAAACTATTGAAAACCAACATATGCTTTTTTTGTTTTGTTTATAAAGATAGATCATGTGCTTTCTTAAATCAAATAAAGCCTTAAACGGAACCTTTTAAAATATGTCAGATTTAAGAGGCTGAAAATATATTGTGTTCGTTAAGCTGACACAAGTGTGTCAGGTTAAGAGCAAAGATAGGCAGTTTTTATCTTAAATCTGACACCCCTTCTAAAACCTAGTTTTTGAGGTTATGTGTCTAAATAACAATACCACAAGTTACTACATAAATAATCAATGTTTGTTGTTTTTTAACACATTAACTTAACTGTACAATCTAAACATTAATAAAAACACTCCCCTCTTAATCATTTCATTAAAAAGGCACAATAGCTTAGTAGCGACAGAACATCCACTATAAAACTTTTCCCCCACCATGATAATAATTATGGTATAAATAGTTTATTTAGGTTTGGTTTGGTTTTGTTAATTAACGTCGCACTAGAGCTGCACAGTGGGCTATTGGCGACAATAGTTTATTTAGCTTAGCTCACTATTAGTTCGAACTTAAAAAAGTATTTGGAAATTTTCTACTGTAAAATGTTCAAATAAGCCAGTAATAGTTTATTTACAGTAACTTTTTGATGTCGAGAGCTTTTTAACGTCCTAAATAAAAAAGTCCTGTTTATTTTATTCACTTATTTTTACAGATTATAACATTGATGTTTCATTTATATTTCCCATACATTTTTAATTTTTACTTGTTTAAAAAATTTACACCAAATAAAAAGTTAAAAGCAATTTTGTGGGAAAGGGGGAAGAAAGCATTGCCTATGTATATTTTTACATTTTATTAAAGGCGCATTTAGGCCAAAGCAACAGAATCAAGAATCATGACTCTTGCAACTGTTGTCAACAACAGAATCGCGAATGTTGTTGGACTCTCCCTGGCATCTATTCAAGTAGTTTGTATTTTTTAAACAAAATTCAGTACTAAAGGGTTGATAATTATTATCAAAATGGCTAATAAATACGATTTTTTTTTCATTGCACGTAAAGGATTAATTTAGTTTAAGTCAAGGAGAGTGGAGACTACGAGTAATAATAGAAAGGTTTGCCGTCTCCAGCACTTTTTGAAGGTGGGCAGGACATTTTGTCATTCATTTTTGACGTCATTTAAGACCCGTCTTACTCTGTAGCCCATTGACGTCATTCATTTTTGACGTCATTTAAGACCCGTCTTACTCTGTAGCCCCGTTTACACGTGCTAAAATGCCGGGGTAAACCAACACCACCGTAACTGACTCAAGGCCTGCGCACGCTGTCGATCAGAAAGCTATGAGTCATCAAAGGTAGACCTACCGAAAGACACAGCGCCATTCAATTCAACGGCTGAATCCGTTCGTTGCAAATATAAACAAGGTTGTTTTCGAAGCGCGAAAAGTTAATTTTATTTATATATTTTATTAATTATTCTGCAGTTTTAGGAACGTCAATTACATAAGATGCCTTCTCGGTGCTGCGTGCCTAATTGCAAAGGGAATTATGATAGAGTTCTTGAACGTGTGACTATTTTAAAATATCCCGAAAATGTCGGAACTCGAAAAAAATGGATAACAGCGATACCTAGAAAGGATTTCATACCTTCCAAGTCTTCTAAGGTAAGTTGTATTTTTGTAATTACTTATAAATAACAAAGAATTAAAAATGGTTCTTGAAATTTGAATCTATTTCCTGCATATTTACTTCAATACAGTGTGAAATGTTCGTCATTATTTTCATGCATTACTAATGTAGGAATCATTCCACATAAAATATTGGAATTATTTATTTCTTATAGCAATATTTGGGAGTTAAGGTAATATTTAATGCTCTTATTGTTACAGAAACAAGGTTTATATTTGTATCTGTATCGATTCAATAAACAGAAGTGAGTTTAAGCTTTTCATAAAGTTTGTATAAACATATTTTTTTGAAAATCTTTCTTCGGCCTATCAATTTGAGAACAAAATAAAAACTTCAATAATTCTTAATTGTATGTTTAGAATAGGCCCTGCTCATTCCAGAACATTCTCCATTTATCTAGAACAATTTATTGTACCTCACCCAATAATATTTTACACTTTACAAGTTAACGTTTTACTAGCTGAACCAAACATGTTAGAATGAGATGGAATTGCAACAACCTCTGTATTGAAAATTCATTGGAGCTGACGCGCGGGTTAAATTTGTTGCCCAGTTTCATTTAAAATAGAACTGCCCCATTAAACAGTCCTAAATATGTATTTAATTCAATTATATTTTTCTTATTTGCTGATATTGATAGTAACAAGCTTTAATTAATTTTTTTAAAGGTTCAATCTTACCATCAACCCGATACTTCAAGATCTCCAGGGGGAGGGCGAGAAATACAAAGTCCTCGCATTTGCCGATGACAAACTTCTGATGACATCCAGTCAAGTAGAGCTCCAGTCCATGCTCGACCGTCTCTACACCGTGACAGAGGCTCTAAGCCTAAAAGTCAACGCGAGCAAATGCCCATCGATCCACCTGTCAGGGAAGAAGCCGGCGGGCCTGCGCCCATTGAAGTGATTCCAGACAACATCCCGACATCCTTCCTGGGTAACCCCATCGGCTACAACCTGCTCGAGAATTCCCCGGAGATTGCGAAGATCATCCACCTAGGAAAAAAGATCGGCGGATCCAGCCTCGCCCCGTGGCAGAGGATAGACGCTTTGAAGACGTTTCTCTACCCTCCCTGTCCTTTGCCATGAGAGGTCACCAATACACCAAGCAGCAGCTGCGTCAGGTCGACAATCACATGAGGGCCCACATCAAAGGGACCCTCAATCTGACTGGCGTGGCTTCAAACGCTTCTAATGATTAGACGAACTGTCTTACTGTACGTTATTTACTTGCTGTTCAACGTGTATCTTTTATAATTTATCTGTTCCACATCGTGTATCCTCCATCTGCATATTTACACGTAGAAGACGAACTGTCTTACTGTACGTTATTTACTTGCTGTTCAACGTGTCATCTTTTATAATTATCGGTTCCTCGTGTTTCCTCCACCTGCATATTTACATGTAGAAGACGGACTGTCTTACTGTACGTTATTTACTTGCTGTTCAACGTGTCATCTTTTATAATTATCGGTTCCTCGTGTTTCCTCCACCTGCATATTTACATGTAGAAGACGGACTGTCTTACTGTACGTTATTTACTTGCTGTTCAACGTGTCATCTTTTATAATTATCGGTTCCTCGTGTTTCCTCCACCTGCATATTTACATGTAGAAGACGGACTGTCTTACTGTACGTTATTTACTTGCTGTTCAACGTGTCATCTTTTATAATTATCGGTTCCTCGTGTTTCCTCCACCTGCATATTTACATGTAGAAGACGGACTGTCTTACTGTACGTTATTTACTTGTTGTTCAACGTGTCATCTTTTATAATTATCGGTTCCTCGTGTTTCCTCCACCTGCATATTTACATGTAGAAGACGGACTGTCTTACTGTACGTTATTTACTTGCTGTTCAACGTGTTATCTTTTATAATTTATCTGTTCCTCATCGTGTATCCTCCACCTGCATATTTACATGTAGAAGACAAACTGTCTTACTGTACGTTATTTACTTGCTGCTCAATATCATATGGCTCTCATACATACAGAAAAAGGTTTGGGCTAGAATTTATTCTGCTCTTGCCTCGGGTTGGCCTGTTATAGCACTTAACTAACAGGAACCGACACGCCTTATCAAATATTGGAATCACTACACTCACATGCACCTTTTTTGCCGTATTCGTGATTAATTGCATACATTGTCTTTTTTTATATTGATTAATTGCATAATTTTTATGTTTTCAATCTTTAATGTGGGCATTTTTAAGCAGTCGATTGACTTTACGACAAATATGTCATTTTGGCCTTAGTGTCAAGTCATAGCGATCAATTTTATTGATTTCTTTAAA
Source organism: Troglohyphantes excavatus (assembly GCA_963932185.1). NCBI lineage: Eukaryota > Metazoa > Arthropoda > Arachnida > Araneae > Linyphiidae > Troglohyphantes > Troglohyphantes excavatus. Next base: position 73,582,508 of record OZ010672.1, on the reverse strand, counting down.
AAGTTTGAAAGGTTAAAAAATTATTTTGATATCTTTAATTTTTTTTAATTAATTAATAAAATATAATTAAAAATTAGGGCAAGATCATCCAGTTCATTCAATTCTCCCAAAAAGTGACTTGTTTATAATTTAAGTAAACAGCCCATTCAGCCACTTATTTCATATGATTTATATTGTACCAAGAAAACTTTTATAAAATGTATAAATTTATAAAAAAAAATGTATTTGCACATGTGTTTTGAAGGTAACTAAAAGCAAGCAAATGTAAAGTTCACAATAAAAGTTTGAATTGAGTAATAAAACTCAAGTAAAATTATTTAAATAAATAAAAAATTTATATAAAAGATCCAGTTTATTCAATTCTACCAAAAAGTGACTTGTTTATTATAATTTAAGTAAAAAGCCCCTTCAGATAATTTTAATTGATATTGTACCAAGTAAACTTTTATAAAATTTATAAAGTATTTTTCATTTGCACATGTTTATTGAAGGCTCATTGTTAACTAAAGCAAGGAATTGTAAAGTTCACAATAAAAGTTTGAATTGAGTAATAAAAATGTAAGTAAAATTATTTAAATAAAAAATTAATACAAAAAGTTCCAGTTTATTCAATTCTAGCTGAAAGTGACCTGCTCATTATAATTTAAGTAAAAAGCTCATTCAGCCACTTAATTATTTCAGATAATTTTAATTGATATTGTACCAAGTTAACTTTTATAAAATGTATAAATTTATAAAGTATTTTTCATTTGCACATGTTTTTGAAAGCTCATTTTTAATTAAAAGCAGGCGAATGTAAAGTTCACAATAAAAGTTTGAATTGAGCAATAAAATGTTCGTAAAATTATTTAAATAAATAAGAAATTAATGCAAAAAAAATCCAGTTTATTCATTCTACCAAAAAGAGACTTGTTTATTATATTTTAAGTAAACAGCCCATTCAGACACTTATCTCAGATAATTTTATTGATATTATACCAAGTAAACTTCTATAAAATGTATAAATTTATTAAAAAAAATATTCTTTACTTGCACATGTCTTTTGAAGGTTCATTTTGAACTAGCAAGCGAATATAAAGTTCATAACAAAAGTTTGAACTGAGAAATAAAAATTGTTTTTTATTTACTTAAATTAGTGAACTTATGTAATTAAAAATATCGTTTTTTTTAATATTATTTTGACCAAAAAGAGGACATGTTTATGAGCTAATAAACAGTCCATTCACTCAAGAATTAAATTGATTTGCATTGTTACTCAGTTCATGAACATTGATAAAACAAATGAAATAAGTAATTTTGGTTTATTAAATAGGTACTGAATTCTAAAAATAGACATTGACCTTTCACCGTTATACACTACGCGAAATGTACAAGAAAGTAAAATATGCTCGAACTTTGAAAAACGTCCGAAAATTATTTCGCTAAGTGCCATTCGCTTCTTCTTCGATACCGGTCTGCCTGCGATGACTCATCCTAAGCGCGCTCAGGCCTTGAGTCAGTTACGGTGGTGTTGGGTAAACCCGGCATTTTTCCCCAAGGAGGGAAGATTTCGGAGAATTGCCGGGGTAAACTTCGCACCTACTCTTGACTAGGTGAAAATGCCGGGTGAATCCCATGATCCTTTGCGAGATTTCAATAATGGCGGCTGTATTCAGTGTTTGTGTGTATAAACCATTACTGATTTGTGGAAAACTTTCAGAAATAGGTAGTTTTAAAAAGCAATTGAATAGTAATCGGGCGAAAGTTATTAAATTACGTTAAATGGGATTGCTTTATAAAAGCAATGTGAGGAAATGCGTAAAAATATTTTTTCAGTAAATTGTTTGTTGCGCACCAGTGTGAGTTTCGAATTCAAATACTAATAATAAAACAAGATTTTTCCGAAATATAGGGGGATGTTTTAAAAGCAACGTGGATTCCCGAAATTTAGTAGGATTGCTTTTTTAAAACAATGGGGATAAGTTAGTGCGTAAAAAGGTTCTTTTCCTTAAATTGTTTGTTGCACACTTTGTATGTATGAGGGTTTTTTTTATAGTGTGAAGTTTCGAATTCAAATACTAAAACAAGAAATTTCCGAAATTTAAGGGGATTGCTTTTTTTAAAAACAATGTGGATAGCAATTGCCTATAAAGGTTTTTTTTTTAATTGTTTGTTGCACATAGGTTTTTTTCCAGTGTGAGTTTCGAATTCAAACATAAAACAAGAAATTTCCGAAATTTAAGTGATTGCTTTTTAAAAGAAATGTGTAAAGAAGATGTGCCTAAAAAGGTTCTCCTTTTAAGTAAACTATTTGTTGCTCACATTGCATGTATGAGCAATGTGTGCAACAAATAATTTTTCCAATTGTTTTCTAATTTTCCAAAATGAAAGCATTATTTGCGATACGTTCCCTATTTTTTTAAAATGAAAACGTAATTACTTCCAATATACGTTTCCTAATTTTCAAAATGAAAACGTTATATTCAATAATTATTTATATATTTCAGATTATATGCGAGTTAATTTTATTATTAATATATAAATTTGTAAATTAAACAAAGTAAATTTCCCTCACACCCAATAAACACAAATAAAAAAAAAAGACTGAACTAACAAGTTATGTGATCAGTGGCGTAGTAAACTTGCTATTTTCAGGGGGGGCTGAACATTTTCTTCATGTAAAAGATGTAATTTTTTTTAGTTAAAATAGTAGGGAGTTGATCCATCAAAAAATAATAATCGTTTTTGTTGAACACCTTTAGAACAATAAGTAATCATAAAATTGTATTGTAAGCTGAAATATGAATTTATAAATGTACAGATTTTTAGATTAGTGGTTGTTTGAAGGAATTTATTTCAATTTAAATTTCGTTAACACAATATAATTTTCTAAATAATAAGAAAATTCATTTGCATAATCTGTTTAGAAAATAAAGTATAAATCTGATGGTTTCATATTTAAGAAAATAATCACTCTAAAACAAAATCTCATTTAATAATTTTTTACCGAACAAATTGACTATTTTTTTCCTTTTTAGTCTTTTTAAAAAATAGTCGAAATTAAAAAATGCTAATCTTTTTACTCTAATAAGTACAAAAATTATTCATCTGTCAAATACAATATGTGAGATGATTGGTTTAGGAAATATATTTTGGAAAAAAAGCCATAAAATAGTAAAATGTTTTAAAGGCAAACAGACGCAATCTGTTTACCTGCTCTTTAGGAAGTGACGTTTGGAGTGACGTCACTTCCTAAATACCGGCAAATTATGAAGGGACGTGTAAACGGGTGAAAAGTTTTCCCCTATTACCCGGGTAAATACCGGTTCGTTTTGTTGGACGTGTAAACGGGGCTTGTGAGCATTCTAATCGTTCTCATTGGCCATCAGTTTCGACGAAAAATTGTGTGTATTTCTGTAATTTTTTTTCTACGTTAATAAAGCAGCTATCATTCCAATTTTTTTTCTCGTAAATGCAAGAAAGGTCGCATTTTTTTATTTGATAAAATATATATTGGTATATTGCCATTATGGATATAGAATTTGATTTCTAAAATAGTTCGATTGCGGGTTATTCAAACACTTTTAACAGAATTTGTTTTCACGCAATTTAAGCATATGAACCAATTTTTTGTTAAAAACTTGTGTATTAAATAGAATTATTTCGAACAAATGAACGTTTGTTATCATTTGAAAATATTTTTTTCAATAGTACTATTTACTGTACATTTTATTTTTGTAATGTATTGTTTTGAAATTATTTAAGATTGCGGAAGTAAAAGTATTATTGAAATAAATTTATACTAAAAATCAATGTGAACTTCTAAGATGTGCCTATAAATTTATAGTTCGTAAATTTACTTATACATTTTAGACTACATAATACTTAAATAATCAAGACACTTTTAAAAATATATCTCAAATCAAGAAACCTTACCTTTTAAAGATATCAGACATATATATAAAATCGTTCAAACTTAATAAATATATCTGTGCACAGTAAAATAATTCCTATTAGAACTCAAATGGAATTGCAAACGATTTGGAATGGATGATATTTTGAAGTGGAATAATAAAACGATTTTTATAAAGTGGATCATAATATGTGATGACGTTTTATTTTGTAACTGTTAGAAAGTCAATTCATTTCGATTTTATTGCTTGAAGCATGTAAAACTTTATTTTAAAAACATGTCGTCAGGATTTCTTTTTAATGTAATCGTAATTAATATATATATATATTTTAATATATACTTGTTTAAAATTGCGAATATTTTTTTTACACAAATCTTTTGTTGAAAATAATCTGAAACACAAACGATAATTTACTAAACAGGCAAAAATTATTTCGCTTATAAAATTTTTCATGAATCATATCGAAGCAATATTCTCTTGACATTTGCATTTTAAATCATAAATTCTTTATAATTTCCAAAGGACTTGTCTGTAAATTGACTGATGAGAATCAAAGAAAAGTTTGGGACGACGAAAAAATGCACGATCAACCAAAAAAGTTTGTAAAAATAACAAAATATCGTAAGAAACCATAAAGTTACTGGTTTTTTTTTCAAGCTCAAGGCGGACCCAACTTTGTTCCCCTCAAAGAAAACATGCCCCTCCGATATTGAAGTGTAACACTAGTCACCATCATTAAACACGGCCACAGAATACGAAGGGGAACGTCAGTATGGCGTCATAAATGTATTGCCCCGCCCTCCGTCAGAAAGTGCTGGAGACGGCAGAGTTTAAGTTATAATTATGATTTCTGAGCAATAACTTTATGAATCCATTGAGCTATGTGGAAGTGTGACAATTTGAGAAATAAAATATTAAACTTACTTACATCTGCATATTTTAGATAAAAACTTTTATAATCATATTAGAAAAATACTAGGAAGTATGAATTATTTATTTGCTTGTAGTTTATATTAGAAATTCGAATTAAAAATAATAAAATAAACAATATTATAAAAAACATTGCAAATATCTAAATAGTTTTTAACTTTAACATTTAAATAAAATTACAGTACTAAAACATCTTAAATTGTATTGATTTTAATTTTAAACAACTAACGTTATTCTTGTATTATAAAATATAATGCACCAATTCCTTTTATCTAAAAGCAAAACAGTGTATATGTAAAATAGGTAGTTTTGATAAATAAGTTATATTCAAAATCGAAGCTAAACTTTGGTATCGTATATTTTTTAATAAGAAAGCATTTTTTACCAAAGAGATTTTTTATATATATAGTGTTTCTACTGGAGTATTAGAGAGTTGTGAAATATTCATTTAAGTAATCTATAACATTTGTAACATAAATTAAATAAAAATTGAACGCAGAATATCTTTTTTTAAAATTAAGGCAGCAATATATTATTGTTATTAATTTTAAACCATGTAAGACATTATTTAGTAACCCTCAAACAGTACGGTGGTGTCAGATCCGACCCAAAAGTTCATTTTCCCTTTTCCTTATCGTGCGACAGGGTGTTTTCGAGCTTCTAAAGTTTTATTTTACTAACTTCTAAAATTACGTACATAACTAAATTACATAATAGAACTATTATATACAATACTCTATGTAATTAATAAGATAGGAAGATAAGATGTAAATGTCATTATGTTTTATTTTTATTACCAAAAATACAATTCGTTAATCATTTTTCCTACAAAAAGGATTTTTTTTCATGTTAGATATTATCAAAAAATTTTATTATACAATAATAATGCTTATTATGCATTTATTTCTGCCAAAAACTTCATCAGAAAGAGATCGAGTAGGATCCGATTCGATTATTTCGTCTATACTAGTTCGTCTCAATTGTCCACAAGTTCGTAGAATTCATAAACAACTATTTTTACGTTCTACGTAGAAATCCTGTGTATTTATTTCATCGAAAATTTTAAATTATTATTATCCGTCCAATAGGCTCAATTGTTGTATAGAGGATCAAGCGCAACCACATTTTGTACGATTCCAATTTTAAGACTTTTATTGTTAACAACATATTATTAATGATAGAATGAGTAGATTAAATTTGTTAATAATGATCAATCAGGATTAATTTATATAATTATTATTTAATTAAAATGTTACAAATGTAAATAACCGGTGCAATCGCTTGTTAAAATGTGTTGCTAATGCCAGTTGCTAATGTGCAGTCACAAAGAACCCCAACAAGTTCTTATAAGTAGAATCCCGACAACAGAAAGACAGGTGTGAATGCAACTCTTCATCGACAACTGTTGCAAGTGTCGTGATTTTTGATTCTGTTGTTTTGGCATAAACGCGTCTTAACATAATCTTGTTAAATTTCGCGAGTTCCCATTGTTATCTTTTAAAGCAAACTACTCCTGACGAATTAATCGCCTCTTCAGGTATATCTACATTCCATTTATCTGTTACCCAATTATAAAAATAATGCTTTTTGCCTTCTCAATTAAGTTGTGATTTATTTTACTTGTACCAATGACATCTAGTCCATTTGGCTATATTAAATGTTATGCCTTCAAACATATCCCAATTTAATCAATTTATATAGTTGAATAAGGTCCCCTCTAGTCTTGTTTTTTTCGAGTGTGTTCGACATGTTTAAAGTTCAGTGTCTGTCTCTATAGTTAATTCCCGAAGTACACTGAACTAATTTCGTAGCCCTATGTTGAACCCGTTCTAACAAATTTATATATTTTTTAAGATAAGGTGACCAAAATGGTACAGCATACTCAAGATAAGGCCTAACACCAACCCTTTACCTTTCTTTCGTCTTAAAGGAATCTTTTAGTCCTAAATACTTCCAGAAATAAACATTCTTTCCATAAAACCGTACGTAATTGAAACTATACTTTTATCCTCGAATAATTGAAACACATTTTTCCATAAAACAAACGTTTATTTAAATAAAAACTGTATATTAAATAAACCGTTAAGGGAAACATTTAATGTGGTCTAAGTCACTTCACCCTACAGTTATATTCTGTATGATCGATTAGCAAACGGTGGAAAGGTAAGGATAAAATCCTTAGTTGGGAGGGTATTCTCTGGTATCATTGTCTACTTTATCACTTTCGCTACAAATGTTACCTTACAGAAGGTAAAAAAAAATCCAATTATTTATTTGTAAAACCTCGAGGGAAAAAGTTCCGCAGCATTGAAACCAGTTATATCGTCTGAGTTTTTTTTGCTATTTGCTCGAAATAGTTAAAAGTGCATCTAACGCGTTTTCATCTGGACTACTTTACGAATAAGATATTTTTTATTTATTTTTATTCGCAACACCGGTTCCTATCAAATTAAAAATGATATTAACTAGTTAATGTTTGCTTTAGATTCGAAGACTAAGACTAGTGCTTAATAAAGTTAATGGCGTTATTAACGATAGAAGAATTGTTTACATACATGACATGTTTATATACTTTTATGGATTTCTTATCAAACACATTTTTTCAAATAAATTCATTTAAAATTATGTGATAATTTACTACTCAATGGAAGTTTAAATTTTAGAATCAAATGAATACATATTTTGTATTTACGTGGATATTTCTGTTCCAGGCAAAGCATCACAATATCAAAAGCTACATCTATGGACCAGCAATAGCTATTAGCTTCTTAGCATCAGTTCTGTTTTACCCAATAGCGTGTCGAATGGTAAATGCAAAATTACAATTTTATTATTAAACAAAAATATTTTGAATATATTTTTTTAATTATTACATTATTTTTTAAGCTTATGTGATTACATACTATTTTCTTTTGTTACTGAGTTGATTCAGGACATATCCTCTGAATAATTGTTTACTTTTCTTTAGGTTCCTTCTATCACTTGCAGACAATCCGTATCTATGAGTATTTTTATGATCGCAGTGTGCAAAGTGCTATTTGGGTATGTATATAAAATTCCCAAACAAAATCTTTGCTTAAAATATTTTGAATTTTTGTTGATATATTTACTTAAATATTTGTTTGATATACTTCACATAAAAAAGAAAGCAGTTTTTACAGAAAAGTTGTTCCTCCTTAACAAGATAATATAACTTTCATTTATGTCATTTTTCTTAATGTACATAATTCTTTGCGATAAACAACTATCTAAATTTAAAAATCTTTTAAAAAAGTCGACTTGGATTTTTAAAAAATAACTATTAGAGTAATGTTTAAAAAATATATTTTTTCTTTTTGCAGGACACTGGCCCTGGTTTCTGAAAAAATACCCTTTATTATTTTATCCTATGGAATTCAATTCGTAGAAGGAATTGGAGTGGCTGTTTTACTAGCTTCTACATTTGTTAAAATATTTTCTCAAGTTACAGATAAAACGGGTAGAAATGTTGTAAGTACATTCACTTACTACCGACTTAGGCTTCTGAGAAAAAAAAATTAAATAATATATCGTAGGCTTAATTCACAAACCATGAAATTCCCAAACACGGTTTCAGGAGCTGTAGCGATAGCTTCTTGACGACAAAATCAAATTTGAGGTTTTCCGATCACTTCTTGTAATTAAATAATTTAGAGGTGAAGGCTGAACTTCGTCTCCAAACAGCTTTCACTACAGTTTCTGAATCCATGGTTTGGAGTTAGGGTGTTTGTGAGTTAAACCGAAGACAATTACATAATACGCTAGTAAATGCATTAAAAATAAAAATAAAATATTGCTCTAGACGAATTAGAATAAAAGCATAAGGGGTTCAAATTTACTTTAGCACCTTTTATTTTTAATTTATATATTGCATTGTTATCTTGTTAGATAAAACGTGTAAAAAAATGGAGCAATTTTGTCTTGTACTTCTTTCTCATTTGAGTTTGACATGAATTCAATTCCATAGCATGTAGACAAATTATATTGAGTAGGTCAATACATATCACAGTTCAACTTACACATGAGTGTTACTCATCTTAAAACTGCTTTACTTTAAAGTAACTACACATTTTTAATATTTTTCTCTTTCTTTTTTATGGTTATTTAAAACTGAGAATTTAACTGCTAATCGATAGAAATTATTAACACAAAATCGAGAACTTGTTGGTCTGGCCCGGTTGGACCGCAACCAATTGCTTTCAGTATATCGGTAATACATTATATGAGTTGCCCAATTCCAAAACATTTCTTGTCCACTTCGTAAAACCTACGGTAAATCTCATGTCTTTCGTAGTACATTTTATTTCTACACGCGGGATTAAGCAAGTATGTTCTCGTTTAAACATTAAACAACCTACTTTACTTATTTCCAAGTGTAGAATTAATTTAACACAAAAATTCTTTTATAAGTTTTAAAAAATGGACAAGAGACGTTATAGAATTAGGATCTCAATATAAAATATGAAATTGTATTTATAACATTTGCATATTCTAAAAATTTATTTCTTTATTAATCTATTACAAATACCTTAAAATTTCCAGGGAGCAATACAATTACTCCTTGTTTTTGGATTAGCAATCGGATCTATTTGCGGAGAAGCTGTCAATGACGTAAGTATAAAATTACCAATTTACTATTTTGTAGTTATGTTAATAAAATTATGTTTAATATAGTTAGTATTCATTAAAAAAAATTCATAGTCGTCTTAATATCATAGGAATTTCTTAAGTTTTAAGCCAAGAAACAAGAAATTTAAAAAGTGGTCCTGATCTACACTTAGAACTGTACAGAGATGTTTTTAGAATTTAAAAATATCCATGATCATAAATTACGATGTCTTAATTCCTCATTTTAGGTCAAGGTATCAGAAATTTTATATAGCAGCATTAGCATCTGTGAATCATAGAAAACTGTTTTTTTTATATATAAAAAAATAGGTAATAAAATGTGTCGAAAACTCCTCATAAGGCAATAAAAACTTTATTGTGTGTCGACAAGGACACATCTATGGTTTATTCGTCAATTCTATACATTCTATATACTGAATTCTATACCGAATATACCCTCAATGGCACTCTTACACTTCACATTTCTGAAGGGACCCCATAGACACCCTTAATTATATAAGTATTTAAAATTGCTATCACAGTTTGCTACTAAATTTGCCTTCATAAACGTAATACCAACTTTGGTAACAACAGCAGTTACCAAACAGCAGAACAATTTCTGTTTTATTCCACTACAGGAAAAATATCCGTTCCTGCATAAATTTAGTGCTTTCTACTCAGCTTTGGGCCTCCGTGGCCTAGCGGTTAAAGGCGTCAGCTGGGAATACGAAGATTCGTGGTTCGATGCCAGGCGATGGACTTGACAAAGAAAAAAGTAAAAAGTAGTGATCTAGTGATCGGAGGGTTGCCAGCTTCGCTACAAAATACTAGAAAAGTCGTCCAGAACGTCCGCAAAAATTAACGGCGTGTATACGGGACTGGTGCACGATAAATCTGATCGGGGTCCAAAGTCCCGACGTCTATTGAAGGCGTTGAGTGCCAGTTCAGGTGTTTCCTCGTCATCTGACCATGGTTCTAAAATAACGAGGTGCATGTATGATTGAATGTGTGTGTGAATGTGTATGTGTTCCCGGGTCTTTCCTTTGAGATAGACCCCGAACCGTCGCCAATAGCCCACTGTGCAGCTCTAGTGCGACGTTATTTATCCAAACCAACCAAACCAAACTACTCAGCTTTGTCGAGTGGATTTAAATGCAGGGTTATTACACTTTTTGGAATTCTGTCCCTTTCGTAACTGAAATAAGCAAAGATCACTGATCTCTAACGGATCAGTGTTACTTCTGGATTGAGAAAGAGATTTCGTTGACTTGAAGCCAATTTAAAGGGTAACAACTGTACCCCACTTTCATCGCTACCGCAATATTTCGTATATTCTTCATGTTAAAATAAGCCGACATGTTTTGCTTTGGCTGAGTTTTTTTGGCATTTCGTCTGTTTGTAAATTTGGTTTTGCTTGAGCGTTCTTCAATTTCACAAATGATATTTGGATATTAGTTTACAGCAATCATTTCAGTGTCCATTCTAGGCGTTTTTTGAAGGGCGATCCGCCCTTTTTTTTTATCTCGATAGCGCCCTCATGCCCCTTTTGAAAAAAATGCCTCCCTCTTTTGAAAAAATTTCGCCCTTTTTGCGTCTTTTCAGTCAAGCACGAGCGCCCGCCCTCCCTAGTTGTCTTTAAAAAAGGCACCGATTATTTTTTTTGTGTGTGTAAATTGAAATGAAGTTAATTATGGCAGTGGAAAAACAAACTCCTTTTTAACTACGCGTGTTGTGCAATCGCGATGATTATTGGTTGTTTATTATGAAATGCTAAGTTTTTTTTCTATGTTTTTTTTTAAGGAGAAGATGGTTTGGGGCGAGGTTACAAGATTAGGCATTTTATTAATAAATTTCGGATTGAAGTAGCTTTTCCATCAGTTTCGTAACGGATCTGATTAGAGCTACTCACAGATTTGGTTTTTAGCAAAAACATTAATTTTTAAATGTCAAATTTTGTATTTTAAGAAGTATCTTCATAAAGAGACGTCATTTTTTTTTTTTTTGGGGGGGGGGGGTTCCTTTGAAATAAGGCAAGAACCGTCACCAATAGCCCAATATGCAACTCTAGCGTAATGTCACCCAACAAATCGAAACTTTTTTTTGTTTGGTCACAAGTCCAACGTATCAACGAGTGGCCACGCCCACCCCAAACTTTTTTTTGAAAGTGCCCTTTTAAAAACAAGAAGTGCCTTTTCAAAAACGGGTTGCCCTTTTACTGCCAACAGAGCCCCTCCCCTCTTTATTTCTAGAGTGAACACTGATCATTTCAAATATGTATTACGTATATTATATTTAATTTTCAGGCTTTAGGATTCAGCGTACCTTTCTATGGCATAGGCGTGTTGTTTGTACTGAATGGAATAGCTATAGCTCTATTCCTTCCGGAACCAGGTATTACAATTCTACTATAGAGCTATTTATTCTAACTATTATTTTTGTATCGCATAAAACACCTTAATACCTTATATGCTTATTAATATTTAATTATTTATCAATTAACCTTCTAATCTTACTTCAGATGTAAGGATGAATCATAAGGAAATGCCAGTTTTGTCCTGGACAAGAAAACCAAGAATGTTGATATATTTTTTGGTAGTTTTTACAACTTTGAACTACACTGGTTTCCTAATTGTTGTTTTAGAACCTTATTTGCGGCAAGTAAGTAAAATATATACTATAGTGAAAGTGTGCTTAAATCATTTATTTAAATTATTATCATAAATCTATTTGCATTTAAGTAAAATTTCTGTAGCGGATGCATTTAATAAACCTTGTGATATGTCCTTACCAATCTTACCAGAGGTATAGTTAGTGATTTTTTTTTAACTCCTACACATAATTTCAGTAGTCAATGAAAATGAAAAAAAAATGTGCTTACAACCTTAAAATAAGATATCAATGGTAAAGCAATAATTGTTTAAAAATGAAGAAATTAATTTTACACAGAAGATATATCTAAGTAAAACATTCAACTTTTCTTTATATTTATAAATGTGTTTTTAAATGTAGGTGTGAGAAGCCAAGGTAAAATCAACTTTTTTTTAAAAAAAATAGAGTTAAGTGCGGTTATGGGAAAGTTAATACATATGAAATATGGTGGCAAAGGGATACAAGTAAATGTCTGTCGTGTGCTGAATTCTAGCGGCGTAAGAATCAACAACTTCAAGAATCAGGTGTTTTGTTTTAACTTTGAAATGATGATATTGTCACTTGTACCCCTTCAATACTTTTTAGCAGCGAATTATTATTATATATATATAGAATGAAACGTATTTATTCTTTAAATAGCAACATGTTAACAGAAATTGATATTTACTTTAATCACTAGCAGAAATCTACCGTATTGACCATATTCACATAAATGAAAATTTTGTGTTTGCAGAAAATCAATTTATAAAAATACTATAGTAATTTCTAACTTAGATAAACATCTATTTAAAATTCAACGATGCATTAGATGTAAAGTGCATTTTAGGGTGTTTTTATATAGGAAATTTGTCTTGAAACTCACCAGTTGCTCCTCAAGAATTTTGAAAAAGATTTTTATTTTCTGAACCTGTTGAGACGTCTGTTGTCATGGGAACCGACATCACAAAATAGAGAATGGATTCTATCGATTTGACTCCCTTTTTCTGCGAACTTTCTCAAAATTCATTGCAAAACTTTCTCAATATTCATTTTTGCAACAGCACGGCCTATTATAACGGGAAGTCGTGCTTTGATAGGAGAGTATTAAGTAGAGTATAAACATATAAGTAAATTAAAATCGGATAGTAATCTATTCGACATGGATGGTCGTGAAGATCAAGGTATCGAAGGTGTGTTCGGATAATTTTAAAATAAGAATAATTTATAACTTAAAGTTTTATCCCAAGTGGACTGGGAGAAACTATTACAACACAGAAAATGCCCTTTTAAAAAAATCCATATTTATAACGATAAGCGTATCAATTAGTTGAATCTACGTTACACTACAGCTACATAAAAGGATAATGGTGACGCTTCGGATCCCAAAGGAAAAACCCAAGAACACTACTTCGTAATTTTAAACAATGGTCAGATGACGAAGAGAAAACCTGAGTTGGCATCCTATGCTCCAGATGTAGTCGCTAAGAAGTTTACGCCACGACAGATTTAACGTGCACCGGTCCCCTATACACAACGGATGTTCCAGGATAACCTTTTAAGTATCCATATCCTTTAATATGCAATCTATATTAGATGTATATTGTTCATAATTTTGTAAATAACTGTAATTATTGTAAATATTTTTATCCTATCCATTTTATATTTAGCCTCACTTTCAGCACTTTATAGAGATATAATTTAAGATATCTGATAAAATCACCAACAGGATACTTAAGTCTCGTTTCGGCACCTTGGTGGTTGACTTCCGGAGAGTTTTCTAGAAAGTTTAACGGAAGTCGTATGCGAAGAAATGTATAAGTAGCTTTTAGAAAATAATAGAACAGAAGGAAGGAGAGCAAGAATTTGAAAAGAGCTGCCGGTGATTCGCTGACCTCTTGACCGGGATGCAACACGCTGATATGAGAAGAAGTAAACGGCTGATATGCGTTTACAGATAGGAATTCGGGAGCGTTTATTCATTTCGTCCCGTTATTCCTCGTTATCTTTTCTACCTTCCGCCATGTCGTGCTGCGTCACACTGGCATCCCCCCATGTCACGTCAAGAGTCTTTTAGGCACAATTCTTTCAATAAGTAAAGTCAACAAAGAAACTTCATCAAAATTGTCAAATGAAAGGTTAAAGGAAGAAAAACTGTAGTATTTTTTTTGTAGATCTATTAAATTAAAGGTTTTTGTTTCAATATCCTTCATAAAACCTTTAAAACCATGCAAAAAACCTTTAATTTTGAAGCATTAACATTTAAAGGGAAATGCAGATTTTTAAAATGTTTTATGAAGACAATTAAATACTTTAAAAAAACTGCATTTTTTTTTTCAAATTCTTTTATAAAATCTTAAAAAACCCATAAATTTTGAAGAAGGTTTTATGCTGAGTTTATCTGCAATGCGCTTTCCGTATGCAAGCTGCTCTTATAGTAAATAATATACGAGCGTGCCCGTGCGACAATTCCCCTCCTTAAGGGAAACTGTATTAAAAGAATTTTTGAACTTTCAATAAGTTTAGGTTTTCGTTCACAAGCAGCTATTTTTTTTATCAAAACATAAATGGGATGTATACTATATAGAAAATACGTATTACTAATTATCGCACGGGTGCATGCCCGTGAGATAATTATCTCATGAACCCCCCCCCCCCCCCCCGGCTTTCTTAAAAAAACTTTAAAATTAATTATTTTAAACGAATTAAAAAAAACACGTTGATATTTATGAGATAAAAATACGATTCGTCACTGGTTCATGAAATTCTCTTTCTTTTGTTATATCGTGTTAAGATTCGTTGCTTCTAAGGGGCATAAAAGGATTTTTACTACAGAATTATATATATGCTTATGAACTTAAATATAATAATTTCAATCAATAGTAAAATAATATTAATATTGAAAAGTATTTTTTCTTCATTTTAGTTGTAACTTAAATTAGTTGTTGTTTTAGCCCCTCCCTTAACATATCTATAACAATAATAATAATAATAATAATAATAATAATAATAATAAAAGAGTATTTGTAAATTGAAAAAAACACCTACTTCCTCTGCGTATAAAGCGCAAATAAATTTAAATATAATTATTATTCATCCCAAGATGTGCACCAGAGGCTCGTATTTGTAAAATTTCATTTAGTTTTTTTAAATGATTTTAATAGTTTTAATGGATAAAAAAACATTTCCTAGATCTCAAGAACGTGCGGGACTTCGGAGCAATAGATCGCTGGATCGAGTTCCGACGGGGACCTTTCGTATTTTTCTTACCCAGTGGTTTACCCAGCAGCGCAGGGCCAAACTTCTAGTTTTACAATAAAATAACACCAAATAAAAATACACAAAGATTTACATAATAAAATTAATTTCAATGCACGTATTTCTTTTTCGTTTATTTAAATATACATGTTAAAGTCTTTATAACTATTCTTAAAGGTATGGTAGGAGAACTTTTGTAAAAAAAAAATTAAAATTTTTATATTTAAAGCTGGAAATGCGAATATAACTACATAAAAGATGTAAATGTATTTAAAAAAAAAAAATAATAGTTTATCGTTAACAAAAAGTGTTTCTATGGTTGAGGACTGGACAATTATGTTACACAAAGAGTCTTTCTAAATATTAAAATGTAAACAGCTGTCTCAAATGAATATAATTAAATTTTTTATGAATAATTTTAAATTAAAAAAAATTAAAATAGAATCTTTATTAGATTTTTCAATTTTATAAAAATGCCCCATTCTTTCAAAAAATTTAAAGCACCATGCCCAGAATTTTATAAGTGACTCATTATCAAATTTTGATGATTCAAACATATTTTCAACATTTATTTCTAAATAAAATTGGTACGACACTATGGTCTTTCCCTTCCTCTCCCCTAAGCTATGCTCAGTTGTATAAGACTGACCCCTCCCCCTTCTGTAGCTGCGTGACGCAATTCAAGAACGGTAGCGGAATTTTAGAATAGCTTGAGGAATTGTCTGTGAAAGGCTTTTTGGCCTGAGGAATTGACACATGTACCAAAACTCATGAAATTCTGAAGTGATGATGAAAACATTTTCCGATTTTTGCCCGATTTGCTTGTGACTTTTACAATGAAATTGAAATTTTCTAATCAATTTCAAATTATTTATTTCTATGCACTTTTTTGTTACACCAACATACGAGTCCAGCACAAATGTAAGATTAATATAATAAAACAAAACATTATCAAAAATCTTTTTATAAAACCGGCCAAAGGATCTATTGGTATGCAAAAAGTAATTACCTTTTATTTGGAACAATCGAATGCATTCAATAGGTTGTGTATTATCGAAAAGAGTGAATTCTTTGCCCAATTTTTTATTCCATTTCTTTCGCTACAGCAATAATCTGTTGAGCGGTTCTCCTTTTACTCTTTTCTCACTCTTCCCCTTTTGCAATCATCTCTTCATCACATTCAGAATGGTTCACTCAACTTTCAAAGCAGCCGAAAATCATTCAAATATCGGAATTGTTCTTCACTAATAGAATAAATTCTTCGCTAATAGTAGAATTTACAAATACTGCTATCATGATTCATGTGTATTTTCAATAAAATAAATGTTTTAGTGTTTTATATCTACCTCTCAGTAACCTTAAATAGTGTTTTTAACGCTATTTTTTCTGTTAGTGAAGATTAAATGTTATGTATATAAAATAAGTAAGATGTACTCATTTTTGAGTACATTCGATGCTTATCATGGCTCCGAATACATAAGTTTCAATTTGAAAAAGACATGTACTAAAAAATGAGTACAATGAATAAAAAGAGTAGATGCTAACCGACATAGGCTGCCTTCATAAACCACTTTCAATAAATATCGACAATTACAACCAAGACTTACCGGGAATCGAACCCAGATCCTCAGGCACCACAGTCCACAGCCTTATCAGTGAAACTACCAGGGCGTTTTGAAGAATTTATAAGCAGAAGAAATGTTAAAAAAAAGTGTACCAAAAGAATGAGAAGTAAGATAATTGAATTGTAATAACTCAGTTTCCATTTAAGCAATCGACATAAAATAATGTGGAAAACCATTTTCTGAATAACTATTTTAAATTTCTCAGGTTGCTTTGTTAAGATGGCTTTAATAGAAGCTGAGATTAGAAATATTAAATTACACTGCGCATTTTCGAGAAAGTACGGTTACTTAAATTTGAGTACGTCATCGCTCATTTACGATGCAATTGTACTTAAAGGAAAACGAGTATGTTCAGGTACTCATTTTTAAGTACCTTTATTTTATAGTGAAAAAAATGTTTAATTCTGCACGAGACACAACCATGCGAATACATTTTCATTTACTATAACTAAGATTTTATAAAATATTTATTATCCTCAATACAATGAGAACCAAACGCATGTGTGAAGGAATGCGAGAAATTTTGACAACATTTGGAATTCGACAGATTAGCGGGACGTCTGATTCACGTAATAAAACGGACTTTAACTCCAATATGTAGATTTTTTTTTAATTAAACAATTGTAAATCAATAGGTTTATAATTGAAATGATAAAAATAACCCTTTTGTGAATGAGTAAAATTCCTTTACAACAATTCTAATGAAACAAAACTGATTCTTTGAAAACACTCCATAATTAAAAAGTATTTTTTTATTCTTGTTACTCCCCTATTAATGCATGGTAGTATTGTATATGTAATTTGTATGTATATATGTTGGCTACGCATATTTAACGTATATAATTATATATATTTTTAGATTGTCGTTATAATGACTAATCGTTATATTTTTTAATCCCATTGCAGTTCCATTTGAATAAAGTTTTTGTCGGCGCACTATTTTCGATACCTCCTTTTGCCTGTGGTATTTCGGCTCCTGTATGGAAATGGATTACGAAAAAAGGAGTAAGTGAATAACTCTTTTATCAGGAAACCTTTGTAAACACGTAGATAACATTTGACGGATCACGATATCACGTATACGTCGAGCAACATCATCATGAGTGAAGGCCTTGTATTGCTTGCTACAAGTCCATTTACACTTATGCTCTTTTTAAGTGACATCAAAGGACGGGCAGTTGAGAAGCGAACATTCAAAATTTGTTTTGTCCAAAATATGGTCTTTACTTAACGGCGGTGATTTGGACGACCTTTTTAGCAATCCAACTCCCTTTACGGCGATTTCACATTAAGACATACTCGTAATAACGTTGATATTAGAACAGTATTTATATGATTATAAAATAAATAATAAATATACATATTCCCATACTCACAGTCAATATTATCAAGCCGTTGTGCTGTTCTACTTTCATAAGAAAGCCCTATCTCCAAATAGCAATACTTTACAGGGAACTAGAAAAACCAAATCTTTCACCTGCGTTAAAGTTTTGATACTTTAAAAGGCTTTTATTGTCTAAAAGTAGTTGTTTGCATGCACAAAATGTTATTATGGTAATAGTAATATGTTTTTTAATATGTACTGTTCTCCATGGATTTAGGGAGTTTTTAGAATTTACATCTTTATCAAAAACCGCCTCGAACTGGAGCTTCACTATAACTCATCATTATATTTAATTTAAAGATTTTTTTATGTCCTTAAAAAGCTGTTTAAGGACAAATCAGGGAAGCTAAGCAAATGTTTTTTTTTTAATTTTGAGTTTGGGTCTTTTAACTAGGATAGAAGTATTGGCAATCACAACAAAAGTTTGTATCTCTATAACATGGAAGTCAAACATTTGAAACAGTGGATATAGAAACAATATTCCTTACCTATTATATAGATTAATATTAAAATAATTAAAAAAAAGTCTTATAACAAGATGTACGTGTAGGTGTATATATTTTCCATTATGACTCTTATCTTGTTGTATGTTTAATAAAAGCTAGTATGGGATGAAATAATACAAACATTCAGAGCCTATATGACATATGGGCTCATCAACACTTTTGCTATTCAGTGAGAATTCTTGTCACCAGTGAAACAACTTAAACTAATAGTTGATAATTATAAATTTCATACGCTATAGCAAATATGGGACAAATTAGTCCCAAGCCAGCATTATGAAATAGGAATGTAAATTATTCTTGTAATAGTGAGGCCTTTGGTACAGTCTTATAACTTTGTTTTACAAAAGCACAGGAGAGAATAAAACGATAAAACTATAGGATTTTACCATCTTTTAAATACAAAAAAAACTGCATTTTTGGTAAATTAAAACTTAACTGGTATAATTATTTAGAATTAACTGTTTATATATATATATGTCATCACACACACACAACCCTCGTAGTAATCGGTAAGTTCACGAATGAAGGGAAAATTTATACATTTTATGAAATGACTGATACGAGAGTTGGACATTACGTGAAATAAAAAATCTTTATTTTCTATTTTTGGTCATTTCCTAAAATACCAAAAATTAACAAAAGCCATTTGGAATTTTCAATTTTGACGCTAACCTTGATGTTGGATTCCATCATGTGCATCAATAACTTATTTAATATATTTTTTGGCTGCCTTACAATTAACATTCTTTGTGACATTGCGTTTTTAGACACAGTAACAGGAACATAAGACTCATTTAAAAAAACACTTTTTTGACTCAAAGAGTCATTAAACATACAATCAACTTGCAGAGTAAATGACAATGCATATCCTTAAAGTAATGCAGGAAACATTGTTCTTGTTACGTAAACATTAGAGAAAAAATACTTTCAATAGCTACACTGATATAAAGTTTATCTTAACTGCACGTGTTTCTTAATCTTAAAGGCTTCATTGATAAAATTTAACACAGAGGGCGATAAACTTAGACCGAGCGCGCATTTATTCTATCAAAATTGCCTTAAGTTAAAAAGAACGTATTTGCAGGGAGCCATTTTTTATTTTCATAGAGATTCATCAGTGAAATATAAATAAGATATTTTTATTAAATTTATGAATATTAAAAACGCACAGTATATAAAAATATATTCTTTCAAATAGCAGTCAGTGTTTCACGCAAGAGTAAGAATATGATTTGTTTAAATTTAATGCTTTGTGTTTGACAGTATTTTTACCGTATACTCCGATACCTGCAGCTGTAAGTGAATTTAGAATAACAAAAAAAACGTGAGTCCTCTTAAAAATTAATTTAAATGTCCTTTAAATTAGGTTGCACAAGAAATTGAATTCATAATTAAGAATTGTTACTAAAATCCAAACCTGTATTTTACTAAGGTTTTGGTTTTCAAAAACTGTTTAGAAACATTTCTATGCGAATTCATATCAATTAAAAAAACATTTATTTCAGTATAAATTAAAATAGCTACTATCCAAATTTTCAAATCAAAATGCATCACAATTTTTATGAATATTTTATGTGTTTGAATTAAACTTTATTCAAAATCTCAATCGTTTGTCGCAATAAATTATAATTTAAAAATAGCGCTTTATAGCATTGCTTGATTTTACACCTCGGTAAATCTTCCTTAAAAATAAATTGAATACAAATATTCAAATAGAAACTTAACAATATTGTCATCATTAAAAATAATAATCCCAAAATTCATCAGAAAGCAATAGATTTATGGTTAGTTTTACTGACAATATTCCTCTAGAAACCAGAATAAACGACTCCATTCAAATAAAAAACAAAAATCATTTATTAATTTAAAGTTTGGATAGTAAAGTGAAAAGTAAAGATAAAACTAAAAATTAAATTAAATCCAAGTTGTTTATTAACTAAGCCTGAGCATAAAGTTAACACATATTAGTCTACAATAAATTAATGAAACTTACTTTATCCATTTATTGTCTTGATAACTGTCAAAAATCTAAAAGAAGTACTGTTCGTAAATTACTTTTTCATTCTCTTCTCATTTGGACTAAATTCCCGCTCTCAGTTTATTTTAGAGTTTTTTTATTCTACTTTACTACTCCGTTAAATTGTTCCGTGTTTAAACGGATATTACACGGGCACCACAGACGATCGATATTACATTTTCCCAAGACTTCCAACAATTTTCATTTTCATAGTTTCCGTTTTAAATATTCACATTTTTAAACATCACAAAACAACGGTAGGATTAGAAATTATATCGCTGTCAATTCCGAATGACGCACTGTCGTGACCAACGTAATAAAAAAAAACGAGATCTTCAATCAAAAGTTCCAAAAAATTCTCAGCGGAAGAAAGCAACGGACAGATTATGCAACAATAGATAAGTTTCTTAAACTAACCTTAACAATTTATCATTCTGGTTCATGAAATCAATCAAGCGCAAGGCCGTGGTGTCTTCTTTTATGGTATTGTTTTATTTTGACAGAATCACTCTCATTGCGCCTATTTTTTCCTTTTAATTCTACTATTTTGCTAGTACCGATATGCTTGAATGCGTCGACTTTCTACATCTTTTCGAAGCAAGCTCATCAATCTTGTGGTTTGACAGCGATACTCAAATGATAGTCAACAGCTTGCCGAATCCGGATTGCTAGGCCTAAACTGGAGCTGCGCAATCGCTGGAGCAAAGAATTGATTCTCGACTATCAGAAGCTACATTGTAATGATTAAAACGCAATTGGCCCACACAGGTGTAAAGTTTTCGGAGAAATTGTTTGTGTGAGTAAAAAAAATCTACGAAGGATTCATTTTATTGCTGGGTTCGAAATATGCGTCGGTGCACAGGAGCAGCATGACCTGACATTTTCTCTTTACAGTGTTGTTTTAACTTGGGAACACCCCAAAGAGACCTTACATTATGCAGAAATAACTTTTTAAGTCTATTATACAATCAACATTATACTTCCCATCAACAACTGCGATTAGGGGTGGCAAGTCGAAGCAAGTGCCTCCCGCACCCATACTTTTTGAAAAATTAAATATATTTTTATGGAAGTTGTAAAAATATTGGGCATTTGTCCCCTCACTCTAAGCGCTTGACTCCTCACTCTTGATATGCCATCGTCGACACTGCTTTCCATCACACTCCCACCAAAGTGTACTTTAGTTTCTATTTGGTTTTTAAGTCAACCTACTATCCAAACTATGATTGTTTTGTGCCAGCTTGTGCTAGAACTTCTGTACAAAAGTTATGGTTAAATTTAATATACACATATGCTTTTGTACGTCCTTTACGGTAATAATAGTGAAGATTTTATATGAATTCGAAATGGTAATGTACATGAGGACAAAAATTGTTAGATAAATTTCATTCAAATTATTAAAACTTTAGGAACTCAAATGTCATGTCAAAATAGCAATTTATAAAAGGTATTTAACCCTAGTATAATAACCATACGTCTATTATACGTATTCTCCCATTGGATTTACATTGGTAAACAAACTGTTAGTATTATAGGGTTAATAAGAACCAAAACTTATTATAACAATCGGATAAAAGAGTTAAAAACGATTTACAAAGTTAAACGAATTAGCTTACACGCACACAAATAATTGCTAATTATTTGTTTGTTTTATGTATATTACCAATTTTACGTGCACTTGTGCTCTCAGCCGACTCATAAATTGAATTTTTGCTAAACTTTAAGGTTTATTTCATGCATTTGACCTAAGTTTTTTTTTATTGTTATAATTTATTGATAAGATATTGTTTAATAGATTCAAATTGAATGCGCAAACATAAATGTTGGTCTATTTTAGTTTAACAACGTTAAAGTATAATTTAAGATACATAAATCCATAAATATTTTCCTTCTTTCCTTCTTTCGTAACTATATATCTATATTAAAATGGCCCCTGTTGATTCCTATAAAGCGTTTGGCCGCTTTTTCACACACCGGGAAAGCCGGCACCGCATGCATTGTTAATCAATTAGACCTTTTTCACGTAGCCGGTCCAGCAAATTTGTCTTGACGGCAGCTAGCACCTGATAATGTATTTGGTGTTGAACTTGACAAATCGGTTGCCGCTTGATCTCCGATTTATCGGTTTCAATGTTTCCTGATGTACACTTTTTCGCTTAGGCCTAGATAGTTGCCGGTGAGGCCATTTTCTTTTCTTTACATTTAACTTTAGAATTGTAGTTGTTTTCATAGTGACCAGAATAATTTCCTTTCATTGTTTTCGAGTATTTCTGTCATTGCGAAAATGAGTAAATTGATTAAGAACAATGTTATAGAACTTGAAGAAAGTGAACCCTGTTTATGGGAAAACAACGGAACCGGTCCCGGTTTAGCTGACGTGTGAAAAGGGCACCAATACCGGCGCCGTCAACGTCACAGACTCTGGTTTTGGCAATGCGCGAAAAAACGGCCTTCCCACTTTTAAGCATCGAATCTGTGTCAGCTCAGTCCCATTTAAAATTGTGACATACTAAACTATGTCGTCAAACATTTTATAGTGTCTCTTTCTCCATTTGATACCTTAAACTCGCTTTGCATCAGTCATCACTCTTTCTCATGCGAAAACACTTTTTAGCATATTCTGGTTTCTCCCTTCGCTCGCTCTTCGAATTTTCTCTTTCTACACGGACGTTATTTACGTCCGCGTAGAAAGAGCTTTTGAAAATGGCTCTATGATTGGGGAATGCAAACCGCGTGTGAATGTATTGTATATCGAAAGTCATCTGAAAAACGCGTGTAAATAACGTCCGTAGATATCCAATACAATAGAGATGTAAAAAAAATAAATAAAAAAACTTTATCTATTGCTTTAAAAAGAAAACAAAACAAGTTGTGGAAACAGGAAAAATTTATTCACTTATCTTGCATGCGATTCAACTTCACCTTACAGACTAAAAAGTATCTTTTATCCTCTAAGATTTGAAATTTCTCACGGTTGAAATAGAGAATGTTGGTTATTTCCTTTAATGATAAATGAGATATTTTCATTCCAATAATATATTTTCCTTTCAGGTGAACAGTATTCTTCTCATCTGCATCTCATGTCTTTTAATTTTTTCTTCACTCATTTTAATCGGACCGGCCCCTTTTACTACTATTAATGTGTAAGTGACAAGTAAAACGCATTCATTTATTTGTAAGTTGTAACCGTAAAACTTGTAACTAGTTCTAGTTGAAACTAAAAAAATATAAAAACTATTCTGTGACTTGGAACAAGGACTAATGTCCTAATTGACAGTTTTAAGAAAAATGTCTGCGAAGTTTGAGGTTCAGCCTTGTCGTAATGTTATGGAAATCACGGCTTGTTTCATTTGAAGGGTTTAAGAAAGAATCCTGATGACATTGCTTTCTATTTCGTTTAGAAATTTAAAATTGATATATTTAAAATAGTTTTTTTAATTGATAAAGTGGACAATGGTCCTTCTTGTTTCAAGTCACAGTATTTATACCCATCACAAGTTATGGATTTTAACAAACTGATTTTGATTATATTATTTTAAATAACGCTGATGTTTATAAAACTTGTTTATACTTTTTGATGCTTATATTATGTGATGTTTGATTTTATGATAAATTAATATCAATCCTATATACTTTTTAGAACTCTGACGAATGTCTCAACAGCCCTGCTGCTCAATGGACTTGGCATTGGTGGGAAACTGGCATGTGTTACTTATGCAGCTAGAATAGATATGAGGTACCAGAACATCTCAATCTCTTAATTAAAAAAATTATATAACTTAAAAATTTTAAGATTACGTAGCGCAGTACGATTGGTAGACGCTCGGAATCGAATCTGTGGTGTTGCAAATGCTACGCCAACACTTGAATTACCGTCGAGCTAAAGCAATTGGTCAAGCCCGAGAGAAAGTATTGGGTATTTGCAGGAACCACCACACGCATTTTAGATGCTACAATTTACACAGCAATGCTAACTTTCATTAGTATTCCTGTGGAAAAAAAAACTTAAAAGGAAGAAAATAATATTTTAGCCTTAGGTGGAACGGCAAAAGTGTTTAACAATTGTTAAACACATTAGCCGAAAATCCATTTTTTAATTTATTTCTTTAAACAAATTATATTTATGATTTACATAATGTCTGACAATGAATAAAACAGCAACCTTTACTCAATATAAAAAAAATATTATTATTTTACTTTATTTCTTTTATCTTTACGTAGTAAAGTACTTAACATTTGAAATGTTCATAATATATACTTCATATATTTTTAAACCTATTATAAGAAAATTTAGGCAAATCGGTATATAAGTGTCACAAAAATATTGAATTTATATACTTGACATACAATCTATAACACTCTCGAAATCATTGCAATTCAAGTGATATCTTAATTTCCAGCTACAATGTCTCGGAAAAAAATTGTGGGATAATACAGGGGGGTTTTGTAATAAGCAAACTTTTAATATAGTTTTTTTATTTTAACATTTTAAAATATATATATATTTTAAATTTCAAAATTAAAAAAGTTATTGAGAAAAGCTATACATATTGAAAATTTCAAGTTGATTTACAGCATTAAGAATGATACTGATAAATAGCTTCCAATCAAATTTGTCATTCGTACTTTTGTATTATGTGCTGTTAAAAAACATAAAATTACTGAACTTGGAATTAGTAGCCCAAATACAAAACGGGTTATATCCAAAAATTAAAAAAAAGTGAGTACTTTATAACTTTGACTTCATTTTGAAATATATTAAAAAATCGTTATTTCCCAATAAAAATTCCAAAAGGAAGTCCCTGAGAAGCAACAGTAGCTGGATACAGATGCCAAAGTAGATATATCCATTGAACATGAACATGAGCAAAAGTAATTTCTGATAATCGGAATGTGAGATAAAGATAGAGCGGGACTTGCTTCTTGAACAAAAACAAGATGACGGCGCATACGTTTGCGAAACCCGTTGAATGCTTCATCCAGTTGCAAAACAAGAAATATGAAAATTTATATTTAGAAATTATTATATTCTTATTTAGTAATTTGAAAACTTACATATTTTAGTGAAAATGTGTTTAGTTTTGACAATTCTTTGCTGTTTACTCAAAAAAGGTAAAAGAGCATGTAGCTGTTTTTGCGTTGGGCTACCCAATTCAACAATGATATCTAAAAGAATCCGTTATAAATTTTTATGGTTTTGATCTTGACTGTGAAAATAACTATATATTTAAAATAAAAAAATAACGACTACGAGTTTTAATATGTATCTTCATCTGAACTGAAAAATAACGCATATGAATTCTTATCCTGTTTAACGTGTGGAAGTTCCCGGCAATCACGCTGCTTTAAAAATAGATTGTTGTTGCAATCTTTTTCATTGATGTTATTAGTTACATTGCGCGTGAGTTTATTCCTGTTAGAAAGCGAATGTGTGCAAATAAGCATTAATTTCGTATCGTATATGCGTTGTGCGAACGTATATGCGTCATTAGTTTAAGTGATTATCTTATTTTAATTTCTTTCGTGAATTTTAAACAATAATATCTGCTAACTGTCTGAAAAGAAGTGAACAAGCTGACTTAATTACAATTAATACATTAACAATTGCTTAATTACTATTTTAGATCAATGATAACTCTTTCCGAAAAAGCTTTGATTAGTCTAGTCCATGTCAACTATTTTCTAGAAATTAATATGATTATTATTATTTTAGATAAGACAAGTTTTGGAACTGCACTCCTTATTTTAAAAATTATTATACTTATTTTAGAGTAGGCAAGTTTAAAAGCAGAACTACTCCTATATAATGGTTATATATTGAATTCAACAAATATTAATAGTTGAAGCAGACGAAAAGATTAGTTTTCAAACACACACAAGGAGACAGGATTTGAAACGACTCATATTTTTAATTCATTTTCAATTCAAGTGAAACAAGATACAGCCAGTTATTTAATTAACCCTTAACACTCCAGATATATTATTATAATATATACCAATAAGAGTTAACAGAAATGTCACCATAGCAGCCCAGCAAAAAAAGTCAGCATGAAACCTTCGTCAAAATGGTCAAATTGAAGGTTTTTTGAAGGTTTTATAAAGGATATTGAAACAAAAAAATTAATTTTTCTGCATAAAACCTTTAAAATATCTTCATTTTCCCTTCATGAATAAAAATTGAAGGTTTTTTGCAGTTTTTTTGAAGGACATTGAAACAAAAACCTTTAATTTTACAGATTTTCAAAAAAAAGTGCAGTTTTGCTGCATAAAACCTTCAATTTATAAATGTTGATGAAGGTTTTATGCTGACTTTTTTTGCTGGGGGGGCTTTCCGATTTCTATAACATTAATACATGTCTCCGCAGCCGAGTCTTTCGAGCGTTAAAACTTTCTTTTACTAAATTCACATTTTTATTGAGAGTGCAAATATATATGTTTTGCTTAAAATATCGGTATTTTGGATTAGACAAGTTTTGGAACTACATTCTTATTTATTCGTTGATTAACGTGGCACTAGAACACCAACTCCCAGTCCGTTGGTAATTAACCACGGGATGTTCGTAAGAAGATTTAAATTCGAAGGTATTGTCTAATTACCAAAATATCTTTTGATATTTTTTTAAAAGGCATTATTTATGTTGATTTTTATACAGAAATCTAAATTGGGAATTTCTTTCCAAATGTCATATTGACGTGAAACGTGGCATACACTATCGTAATCGCGATGGCAATCCGATTTAGTGTTAACAAATAGTAACTAATTATACGATTTCAACTAAGTAATAATGAGCATCATTTAATATTAAAAATAGAAAAGCGGATAGTTTTGAATTTGCTTTTTCAGCACAATGCTCTCCCCACGTGTGCTGAGGAAAGGCGTCTTCTGTAAGGACGACTTCACAGGGAGCATTGCGAATGAATAGTCTGTTGTGAATCCACAGGGGGATGTCGAGGGTTTGAATTTTATTGAGTGACAAGAGCGACAGGTCATGTGTTTAAATGAAACAAATCACATTTTAATCAGGAAGGGAGAAAGTACTAATTTATGAACAGTGTAATAGACAGATGGAACAACACTTAACAGTGAATATTGTTAATTCTACAGGAGTAACGTATTTTAAGAAGTTAGATATTCTTTGGGGAATACGTAAGACATACTAGACTGATTCAGCCTTGTTGGGCCTTGAGCCTGTTGTTGGTAGTAAATATTTATGTTCGCTCGCAATAAACATAAATGTGTATAAATAGTCTTTAAATAGTTTTTAAATGCAAAATGTTTCTTAAATTATAGAACTAGACGAAGTTTGAATGGAACAACTGACCCCCTTATGATTCCTACTATGTTTGCCTATGGTTCATTACTTGGGTGAGTAAAGCACGTCTCTATCTTTAAATTCAATTATTAATATCCTAATTTACATAAACTCAACCTCCTTGCTTTCTCGTAGATGCTTTTCGGGTTCGCTAATAGCAGGTTTCACAATCTTTTACCTGGGAATGGGAGAAGCAACCTACATCTTGTTTGGACTAGAAGCTATTACCGTAAGTAAGGTTGCAAAACTTTCACAAAAAAAAATCATTACTTAACTATTACATTTTAAACCAAATTTCTATTTCTTATTTTAACCCTTTCAGTCCCAATTTTTTCCCCTTCAAATTATGTTTTTCAGTCAACTAAATATGACACCTAACTTTTGACAGAATTTTTGGATCACTCCTGTAGAAAATCAAAAGCATCAATGGAGCGTTATATAGGATCAATGGAGCAATCTTTAATTATTCAATTTCCATTTTGAACCATTTGGTTTTAAGGCTAAAATATTTTCATTATTAGATTTTTTAAAAATATTAATAAATAAAAATATTAATTGCTATGCGCCAACAGATTGCGATCTACACGTCCTATTCACGCATATGGTTACCACGGAGAAGACAGCGTCTCATCCTACAAATTTGTAAATAGGTGGTTTTAGTGTGAGACCACCTTGAACGAAACTATTACTATTGACGTTAGCTATTAAATTTAAAACCAAATTACTATTTCCTTATTTTAAAATACTTTCTTGTTTAATTATAATTGCATTGAGAAAAAAAATATTATTGTTTTTCTAATCAATTTTTTAATTAAATGTTTTCAATATTAGGATAGTAAATATATAAAAGTATTTAATTAAAATAATGTTTTATTAATTCAGGTCATTGTTTCATTGCGCATCTCGCAACTAGTTATTATAGGAAATAACAAAGAAAAAGTTATCGTATTGTCTCTCGTAAAATGGATTTAAGATTGAATATTTTAGTTGCTTTGAAATTTCCGATTTGCCGACTTCTTTCGTGTTTCAATTATTTGATTCGGATTTTGCCCTTTTCGGTTCGGTAGTTTTTCGTTAAAAGAAGTCATTCGTTTACATTTGAGCTGGTCTGCGGCTGGACCTAGCAAAAATAATCAGCATAAAACTTTCGTCAAAATTGTAAAATTGAAGGTGTTTTGAAGGTTTTATAAAGGAATTTAAAACAAAAAATTGCCGATTTTTAAGTTTTTAATTGTCTTTTTCAATGCTTCAAAATTGAGACTTTTTAGAAGTTTTTTTAATAAGTTTCCTGAAGGATATTGAACAAAAACCTTTTATTTAATAGATATTCAAAATAAACAGCAGTTTTCATGCATAAAACCTTTAATTTCACAATATTGATGGTTTCATGCTGACTCTTTTGGCTGGGGAACATTTACAAGTGGGTAAATCCTTTTCCTAGGGTGAGGGATATGTTCTTGTACTTAAAATAGCTAATTACATTATTTAGAAAAGGAACATGACATAATTATTTAAAAATTAGTTTTGAAAACGCAACTATTTAAATTTTTTCCTAAATGTATTAGAACTATTATACTCTTACTTATACTCATACTTATGCTTCTACTGATATTTTCATACTTATATTTTCATTTCATATACTCTTACTTATATTTTCATTTCAGATTGGTGTATGTTTCGTGTTTGCCTTTAAACGCAATTACACTTCTTTGCGGCATCATTCCATTGAACCCGAAGAGACGCAGCCTATCCTCGAAAGTTAGAATGTATCAGAAGCCGGACTATAGAAATGGAAAATGTATTTTTATCGTGTCAAAACATTAAATCTAGTATATATGCTAAATATATTAGACAGTGATGTAGACAAACTGATTGGAAATTGTAAAAAAATATTGTACAGTATAAATTTTAAATATATTTATTTATTAAAGGCCTATATATGTATATTATTTAACTTTGTCATTGTTTTCTTAACTAACCTACTCTACATGTATGAATCACAAGATTTTAAATAAACTAGTCAAAAACAACATAAAAATGCTATAAGAAGAATGTACACAAATAAGGAAATTCAGATAATGCTACATGTATATGAAATGCATATATCTTGAAAAATTAAAAGGAGTTAACGTAAAACTTAATGGCCTAAAATCATTTTAACAAACGTCAACTCAAATTCAATTTTTATTGCAATCGTTACATCAAATGCCTCTTCTTTAAAAGGATAAAATTTCGTGTTACTTTTTCCTATAAAATTTACGAAAATAATCAAATATATTATATGATTTGGCAAATTTCATTATAATTCATAACTAAATAAACATTTTTTTTATATAAAATATCAATACAAGTATATTTTACCAAAACATTTTTAAATTCTGCTAACAATAATGAAAAATATATAAAACCTTTTTTCTGGACCTATCAATACCCTGCAAGGTCAGGTCACTTACAATATATGCATGATCATTTTGAGTGAACAGGTCCATCCCTAGTTTCTTATTGCCCAGGACTATTTTTCTGAGCACCAAGATGAGATTTCATTAACCTCCCCAACTGCCTGCCCCCAATAATTTTGTGAGCCCATGGGATCAGTGTTGCAGACAAATATTCAAGTGTACTATCGATACTTAGATAACAAAACCTTAACAAAAACAATATATGAGGAGCTTATTTTCAAATGGGAACACTTTCCTGTCTGATATTCAGCAGTCGTAGAGAACGCTGCTTGGCGACGAAATTCAAGCGATTCACTTCTAAATGTGTAATTGGAACAGTAGAAATAAATCCTTTGATTATCGTCACCAAGCAACGTTTGCTCGTGACCTTCAGTTCGCTACGACTAATGAATCCCAACCAGAAAAACGTTCCTTTTGAAAGCAAGCTCTTTATATTATTGATGGGCTATATTTGAATAACAGTTAAGAGATATTATTATTTCAATTTCGGGTAATTAAAAATATATTTTTGAGAAATAACAGTATAAACCAGTACTAAAAGTATTTTTTCGAAATCGAATAAAATGAGTTTTTTATACGATCAATAGATAGCACTGTTTAATTTTATCAAAAGTAAAAAAATCGACAAAATGAAAAGATTAAAAAAAGAGCATGTAAAATAATGAATACCTGAATAATGATGAATAATCGAACATATTAATCAATATCCCCGATAATTTTACCTCCAAAACGCCACAAGTTGATGTGAAAACCAAATATAAAGGTTAGGTCAGATATTATTAGAATGAAAAACTCAATATAAACATACATAATTTTCAAATGTATTAATTTCCAAAAAATATGTTGAATAAACAGTTTTTTCACCTCCCGTAATATTTTTGTTTAATGTCATACTAGGTTTTTTGCCGACGTCTTATTTTTAAACAATTCCACATTTATAAATGAATCGCTTTTATTTTGTCGCTAAGCAGCCTTCGATTCTTATCCTGTCGTCCTAAGTTAAAAGGTCCTAACTACAATTTTTTTAAATTAATTTTTTAGCTTCTCCGGTTTATCCTTAAAATTACACCTTTTATAACATTAAAAATCAACTATAATGGTAAGTTCTAGTGAAATTTATATTGACCCCCCACCTCTTTAACTCCAGTTCGCGACGATTTGTGATACACTATTTGATTACTGTGTGACAAGTAAGTACTAAAAATACCCTAAATCAGCGCCCACTGTATAGAAAGCCGTATGACACGTGATTTTTACGTCACAAACTGAAGGCCGATTTCAGTTTCTGATTGTATCGTGATCAACAGGAATTACGATTTCGTCTTCCTACTCCCCTTTCGGCCTGCAGTTTGTGACGTAAAAAGCATGTGTCATACGGCTTTTTATACAATGGGCGCTGCATAATTCCATGATGAGTTGTACATAAAAAATCATGGTAAACGAAGATGTAACAATCACCAAAATAAAATATTTCTACATGCAAACAACTACTTTTAGGCCCATTCTACACGAACTTGATAAACGCGCGCAAGCTTTTGCATATGGCTCTGCGATTGGTGGATATAAACCACTTGGTTTGTATGCTCCAACATAGAACCATCTTCAAAAGCGCGCGTTTATCACGTCCATGTAGAATGGGCCTTAGACAACAAAAGCCTTTTAAAGTATCAAAACTTTGAAGCAGGTGATAAATTTGTTTTTTCTTGTTTTCTGTAAAGTATTGTTTTTCGGAGATATGTTTTTTTTTTTATGACGGCAGTATATATACTTTCTATACGCTTTGATACACATCGTACGGCTTGGTGGCCTTTATCACAATACAAATAGACCTTGTGGCTATCGAACCCGAAAACAATAATACACATTACAAACAGACCAATATGTCGATCAACTGAATTCTTAACTGTAACTTCTAGATTGTTTAAATCGGTTTCCCTTTATGGGCGCGACGGAAGCTAATTAAAAGCAGCTATACTAATTCCCAACTAATTTTTTAAATGATTTAGTGATTGTTTTAAATGTCATAGCGTTGTAGAATTTTTTTTAATGCAGTTATATTATATTTTCTACTTTTATGCTTATAGAATTAATTATTAGATTGCAAAAATTATAGTTTTTGCTCTTGCTATTTATCCACTTCGACCGACCATGACTTCCGAATGACTTTTTATTTTAAATGCAGGTTGTATTCCAAAGGGGTTTTAAAGAAAAAGTCATCTCGGACGCAATACATGTCGACTTATACATACATGCATAAAAAATATACTAAATATAGCAATAGCGATGAAAGTGGAGATCAGTTGTTAATTAGCTTCAAGTTAACAAAATGCCTTGCCCAATCCGGAATGTACAGCTACATGTCAGTTGTAGGGGAAAAATAGGAGGACATTTCCTGAAAAATTTGGCCATTGGTCTATTTGTATTCTCTCAGCCCTTCATATTATTACAGAAAAAGTACCACTTTGATATTTGAAATTGTGGACTAAAAGAACTGTTGGAACTGTGTAAGTATAATTTTGTTACATGGTTTATTTTTAAAATAATATACATAGGTGCGTAATTTTATTTTTGAGAGCCGAAAAAATGCGAGTCCTCGAAGAAGAAATAAGGTGGCAGTTTACGGCCTTTGATTACATGTTACTCATATTTTTTTTAATAAAATTGTGCCATGTCGGTGAGAGTCGGACTCCGGAATATATATACTGTGCAGATCAAGTGCGACGTTAATTCAACCAACGGTTCGATTTTGCCCATTGTTTTGCCCGTATGGTCACCTGGAGACCATACGGGCCAAACAATACCGAACACAGCATACAGTGACAATATGTGTGTTGCTATTATTTAAAATAATAATTTTGTTTGCGTCTTCGTAGCAATTTTAATTTAGTACATTTCGTGTTTTCAGGGATTTAAATAACTCTAGTGTTATTATTTTCTACTGGAAAAGCTACCTAAATGAATTTCCACAGTCTCAGTACTAAAATTATCCATTTACTTTTAGATCATAATGTGGACTTGGTTAGTGGAGCTAATGTCGCACTAGGGTTACACATGTGCTATTGCGGACCCGTAACGATCCATCAATTGGAACTTCTTAAAGCCATTAGCTATGTCCACACTTGTGCTTTTTACCCTGGTTTGAAGCATAGACATTAAGAGCAAACTAGACTGCTCATCTGAGAACTTTCGTCGAAGCAAATTAAAAAGAGGAAAATCCACAAAATACACCCTACTTGTTAAGTTTCCTCTTCTGTAATGCACGGGATGGAGCTATTCGCGTACTAATCGAAATCTTTGTCATTATTAATGGTTTTATTTGGCTTTAAATTATTATTAAGATACTTTAAAGGAAAAAAAAAGTTTACTTTAAATAAAAAAAATTCTTTTAAAGATCTCTACGAAATTAACATATGCTTAAATATTCCGAATGTAAATGTTTTTATTTATTTAAATTAGTAAACGTTATTTTATAATTAGCACTGATGAATAAATAAAATACACAAAATAAAATTATATTAATTTTTGACGTAAATACGTTTTTAATGATGATACGGGTACATAGTTTCACGGAGTCTAGTCGCACTTGAAAAATTACATTTTTAAAATCCTTTTAATTCCATTTGAAATCAGCTTATAAATGAGTATCCCAAATGCAAAAGCAGTTATATCCTAATATTCGGAAAATGAGATTTTGGTGTAAGTACTTAACTTTGGATTCAAAACAATAAAAATACAATAAAGCAATAAAAACAATTAATTTCTAGCAAAAATATCTAAAAAAAAGTCCCATCAGAAACCAAAGTATGCTAACCAGTTTATTCAGATGCAAACGCAGTTGTATCCAGCAAATGTGAGCGTGTGCGTCAGTGAACGCGTTATTTTGATTGTATGGGAAATGTAGCTTATTTTGTTTTTGAAATAAAACTAAATGGCAGAGCATCTTTTGCATACCAATTAAATCCTTATTCCAGTTTCAAAATAAGTTATGTGAAAATTAAAATTTAAATTATAAAATATTCAATAATCGGAAAACTTGCATATTTTAATGAAAAATAGTATTTTTCTTAATTCTTACAATAAATAATATATTATTGTGTTAACAATATTTAAGTTTTGACAGTTTTACACGATTTACAACAAAAAGCTTTTCGTGAATATATCTACCTCTGCAATTGGACTACTCAATGACTATACCATCGTGTAGAGCAAAGTCAGACGTTTCGAACAGGTCTATTAACACATTTCTTTCTCTGACATTTGTACCACGTGGAGGGGAATGTCGCCCTTGGCTGCATTTACTTCCTCCCCCATAACTCCTCGGAGATAAATGACATGAAGTTTGCCGCGTCGACCAGGTTGGCCATTTATTCACTTCCTCCTGTGACCAATATACCGCATGGGGCCAAAAGTATTCACGAACTAAACTTTAAGGTACAGTTCGACCTGTACCTACCCGATTTATTCTTAAAAGATTAAAATGTATCGATATTTTTGTTAAAAAAATAATGTACAGTTTATTTCAAAGCGAAATTTAATATTAATAGTAAGTTATTAATATTGTTTAATTTTTATAGCCCACTGAGTTTGCGTCGTGTGCCACCTCAGGGTTGTCCTCGTCATCTCACCATGGTTCAAAAATACGAAGCAGGCCTTCGAGATAGGCCCCGAACCGTCGCCAATAGCCCAATGTGCCGCTCTAGTGCGACGTTAAGTAATCAAACCACACCGATGTTCATTAACTAAAACTAAAATCAAATTAACCAACCAACCATATTTATTATATGAACCTAGCTCTAATTTTTAAATTTTTTATTTTAACTTGTTTAAGACAAGCTATAAGAATTGTACGAAATATATTTTAAGGCGTATTTTTAAAAAAATTTATTATTAACGTATAACAATTCTACTCTGATGTATATTGAGGTTGCGTCGGGGCCATCTCAGGTGTTGCCCTCGTCATCTGACCATGGTTAAAAAATACGAGACATTATTCCCAGAGTTTTCCTTGAAGATAGACCTCAACCGTCGCTAATAGCCTCAACGTTAAATAATCAAATCAAAAGAAAATCCACTATTCTACAAATTATCTGTAATCTTCAATAAAATTTAGAGTTAAAACCTGATCGGAAAACATATTAGCATAACAACAAATAAAAGCAGAATGTTTTGTCATCCCAAAAATCCACATTAGCAGAATCTACGAGATTTGCAGCATGCTTTGGGGTTGGTTGAATTAACGTCAAGCTAGAATCCAGAAATATTGCCTCGTAATTTGGAACCATGGTCGGCGAAAACAACACAAAAGTTGGCACCTCACGAAACCTAATAGAGATTAATACTAGATCGTCTGATATTAATACTAAAATCTGTCGTGATTCAGATCACGACAGATTTTACGTAGTCAGTGCAGTGCCAGTTCCTTATTCCCGGCGGGTCCTTTTATAGATGTTATTTTGACAAAGAGGAACGAAACTGGCAACGCTCCGATCACGAGCTCGTTAGTTATAGTCAAAGTTCACGTCGATATTCTAACTAAAAACTCACAGATTACAAACTGAATATTTTACCACATGACCACCATACACACGCATCAATCTTTGCTGTTTTCGAACCATTTGATAATTGATAACATTATTTAATTATTATTAGTTTTTATAATTTATTAATATTATAACTAATTAATTATTATAATTGTTAATTTGATAATTAATAATAGCAAATTAATTATCAATTATTAATGATAACTTATCAATGATCAATAATTAATTTTCAATTATTGTAGTAATTATTAATGATAAAGTATCAATTATAGTATTAATGATAAATTATCAATTATAGTATTAATGATAAATTATCAATTATTGTAGTAATTATTAATGATAAATTATCAATTATTGTATTAATTATTAATGATAAATTATCAATTATTGTATTAATGATAAATTATCAATAAATAATTATCAATTATTAGTTATTTACCAATTATTATATCAAATTATCAATTATCGGTTATCAATTATTATATCAAATTATCAATTATCGGTTATCAATTATTTATTAAATTATCAATTATTTTCTAATTAAATCTAAATTAAATATTAGAAACAAATTAAATAAAAACAAGCAACTATCAAAATAATAAACACCTATTAATAATAAATCGGTAACCACTTAATATAATTTGTCTAAAAATAGATCAAGCACGAAAAATCGCACAGAAATCCATAGCAGTTGGATCCACGGGATTTGCAGCATGCTTTGCTGTTTTCGAATCTTTTCAACACATTTTGTGCATGCGATATTGTATGCTTACTTTTATAACATAAGCGGAAAGCTCAATAGCAAAGAGCATGCTGATTGCATGCGTGTTGACATAACTATTTGCGCATAACTTCTGGGAATTGTAATTGTGGATTTTGGGAAATGCAAAAATGCGTACTCTAGTTACTTTTTAACGTTCATGCTGCGAAGCGCGATTAAAAGCACAAGTGTGGACATAGCTATTCATTCTCAAACCATGGTTTGATAAAAGTGATTGACAATAAATAAACGATTAATTTACATTTATTTCCAACTGAGTTCTTTTGAGACCCTGGAGCCCCAGTTGCTCAGTTGGTAATGGTAAGGCGTTCAGCTACTAATCAGAGGATTGGTGGTTCGAATCCGTGCGTGCGATGGACTTGACATAGAAAATAAAAAAAAGTGATCTTGCGATCGGAGGGTTGCCAGCTTCGCTACAAAAATACTAGAAAGTCGTCCAGAATATCCAACAAATTATACTGGCGTGTATACGGGACTGGTGCACGATAAATCTGATCGGGGTCCAAAGTCCCGACGTCTATTAAAGGCGTTGGGTGCCAGTTCAGGTGTTTCCTCGTCATCTGACCATGGTTCTAAAATAACGAGGTGCATGTATGAATGTGTGTGTGAATGTGTATGTGTTCCCGGATCTTTCCTTCGAGATTGACCCCGAACCGTCGCCAATAGCCCACTGTGCAGCTCTAGTGCGACGTTAATTAACAAAAACCAAAAAACCAATCTTTTGAGACCCAAAACATGCACTATATTAATAACATCTTCTTACCACCAAAGTTGATTCCAATGTAACCCAACATTTTGACGTTTGTTACTAATGCAGTGTTAAATATGATTGTGGTGCGTGGTCCAATGTCCTGACGTCTATTGAGGTTGCGTTGGGTACCAGCTCAGGTGTTGTCCTCGTCATCTGACCATGATTCAAAAATACTTAGTATTGTTCCCGTATCTTTCCTTCGAGATAGACCCCGATCCGTCGCCAATAGTCCACTGTGTAGCTCTAGTGCTAGTGTGACGTTCATTCAACCCACCAACCACCAAAATTAGTAACAAATATTATTTAATTTAAAATAGTTTTTTTCTTCAAGTTTATGTTTTCAATC
Source organism: Troglohyphantes excavatus (assembly GCA_963932185.1). Lineage (NCBI taxonomy): Eukaryota > Metazoa > Arthropoda > Arachnida > Araneae > Linyphiidae > Troglohyphantes > Troglohyphantes excavatus. Next base: position 73,544,454 of record OZ010672.1, on the reverse strand, counting down.
TAAGTCGAGTATTTATCATTAGATGGGCGGGCGGTCTGGCTGCCAAGTGGTCAAAGTCACAAAAATCCGAAAAGAAATTAACACCATTTTCCACTACTAAGCACCTAGATCTATCATTGGAGGTCAAGTGGTGTGGCTCCAAGTTCAGTAGGTTGCCCAATAATGAGTAGTATGTCATTCCATTTAACACAGCATTATTAACATAGACCAGTCGCCAAAGTTATTTCAATGCAAGTACTCGTCAGTTTGATGGGTGTGTGCTACTAATGCAGTATTAACATTATATCGAATTTTTGGATTCCTCATTTAGAAAACTAAAGCATCTATGGAGCATCATAAAGGATCAATAAAGACGTTTTTTAAGCATCCCATTTCCATTGTGAACCATGAGGCTTCATTTATGTTAAAATTATTTGAATTGGCATTTGTAAACAGAAGATACGGTCTATGTTTAATTTATGGAACATATTCCCTTTTTACAAATGCCGATTCATTTACTTTATCAGCAAAACAAATTTCAAATATTGACAGATTTTAACTAATATTACAATACCCAAAACAACAACAAATTATTTCTCTGTGAGGCCCATTTTACACGAAAAAGTAAAACGCGACTGAGCTGCTCGGTGATTCGGGAATTCCTACCACGTGGTACAAATTCTCGAATCACCGAGAAGCGCTCACGCGCGTTTTACTCGTTCGTATAGAATGATCCTAAGAGTGACTCTTGAATGTTCACTATTATTTACAAGTTAACCTAACAGTTTTGCTATGCGCCAACAATTTACGCATGTGGTTACCAAACCAAGGAAACCGTTGGGTCTCTTCCTACAAATTTGTAAATTAGTGGTTTTAGTGTGAAACCACTGGGAACGAAAGGGTTAACAAGCCAAACAATACAACAATAAAAAAACCTTTTAGATCAAAAGGGTTAAAGAAGTAGTTCCCAACTTTGAACTCGGTAGTCCGTGTCCACCTAAAGATTGGGAACCACTGGGTTAAAGGATGATAAAAGAAGATATTTTAGTAAACTACTTACAAGTTATACCGGAGGCGAAGGCCACTTCGTGGCCATGTCCTTCGACATCACGAATAGAATCTTTCTCAAACTACTTACATCCGAATTGATTGCGGAGAGCTCCGGATACTATTTTTTCTCGATGAGTTTGAGGGTCGTTCTATGAGCCAGATGGTATCAGAAGATCGCTGCATCTGCATTGTGGACCCGCTGCGGCTCCTCATCTTTGCACTGTTCCTCTTCGAAACTGAGATGCACGGCGAGAATCCCATCTCCAACCTCTACGGGGACGACGCTCCCAGATAGATTTTGTTCTCTATAAGGGAGTAGATGAGCTTGGACTTGAGTGTTTCATTTTCACCAAGCATGACAACTTTTATAACTGGTTGCTGGGACATTCTAGAAATAGATTCTATACTATTAAATAATAATAGTAATAAATAGTGCTAGTAAATAAATAGTAGTTTTGGGTGCAGTAGAAAAAGAAAGCTAAACTTTACATAAAATGGAACCACTAAATGGCCACTAACTTTAAACGGATTAAAACGACAACTATATTGAGACAGATTAAAAAAAATACATAACAAATTAGAAAAAACCACATACGTCATTTCTAACGAACATTCATGCCAAATTTGAAGAAAATCGAACAACGCGTTTGATCATGACTGCCACTGCATTACAAACAAATTTACAGACAAACTGACAAAATGCCGAACTGTCGAGTTAAAACAGGACCTCATTATAGTTCGGTCAAAAACGACATATGTTTTTTTTTAATTCCGTTTCAAGATAGTGGCCGTTTTAGTATTTCCGCTGTTCAGCTTTTATTTTTTGGTCTCGAAGTCTACTATTCCCAGAAGTACTAGTAATAAATAATACTAGTAAAAAATCCTGAACTCTAGATAATAATAGCTTTATGTAGACCTCACTCTCTCTCTCTTTTACAATTATGTGAACCTCTGCCCAGTTTACATTTTAAGATATTGACACTGGATGACAAAAAGTAGATGTCGCTTTACATGCGAAACAAATGTACTTCATAAAATCACAATATATTACTAGTAGTTCTGGGAACAGTAGTAATTTTTTTTTCTAGTAGTTCAGTAGTCTTTAAGACCAAGAAAAAAAATCTGAAAGCTACAAAAAAAAAAAAAAAGCAATGCCACAAGTGCTAAATCCCTGATTGAACGCCCTTTATGCCACATAAAGGGCGTTCAATCAGGGACCGCCTCATGGGAGGTTGGCTTACATGCAAGGTTGCAAAAAAGCTGGAATATTTTAAGAAATGCCAGTCCTGCTGACATTTATTATAAAAAAACGGCATTTTTTCTTTTTTTAAATTCTAGCATATGAAATTAATTATTCATTATGCCCTATCTATTTATCGATTTCATAAAACAGACATATCTAAAATGTCGGCAGTTAAAAACAATACAATTAATATTATACTTTAATACCCAACACAAATTTTTTAAAAAATCATTCTAATCTAAATTTTATGATTTTTCTATTCTACCCTTTTCTGCATTGCATATTCAACTTTGACAGCAAAGTTACCATTATTTTCCTGTAATAAAGAAACATTCCAAAACACTAGTGTTTATGATTTGCTTGTCACAAAATTAAAGATTAAACATTTTGTAAGGTCCATTCTACACAGACGTGATAAACGCCCGCGAGGCTCTGCGATTGGTGGATACAAACCATGTGGTTTGTCTATTCCAATCACAAGAGCCATCTGCAAAAGCTGGCGCGCGTTGATCTCGCCCGTGTAAAATGAACCTTTACACTGAAGAAAGCAGTAAAATACATAAATAAGTGTTGCATGTAAACTTCTCTAACGACCTTAAACTAAACTTTCCTGGCCCAAATCCATGTTCATATATCACCAAAACTTTTTGATAAATAAAAGAAATATAATTACCCATTATTAATCGTATGTTGCATTACTGTATGAACTTATTAAATGTTAACGTATTTTTTAAATTAAATATTCTGTATGCGTTTAATGAAAATTGTAATTTAGGTTAAATACTTTTTTAAAAAATGCCGTCTTTTTCTTTCTTTGAAAGCCAGCAACTCTGCATACGGGGGGACCCACCAAGGTTATGAAAACGAATCATATAGAGCTGTTGCAACCACGTGACTTCATGGAAGATATGCAACACGAGCGGCTAACGACTAAATCAACCTGCAGACGGTGATTGGTTTATACAGCGTCACGTGCAGGTTTCCAATTTGGCTCGGTATATGACGTCTATTTCGACCAATCGCAACTTGCAGTTGGTGCTGTTATTACTTGTATTTTTCCTTAACGAAACTGTTTCAGCGTGGAGAGGTAGGGGATGCCCTATCTGAGAAAAAGGTCCTTCTCCAGAAAGTGCTAAAAACCTTGTCCCATCACATAATTTTTATTATTTCATATACTAAGAATTGTTTCAAAAAATTAATTGACAAATACACATTTTTCTCTGGACACCACAGTGCTTCAATCCTAATTTTTTAAAAAATTAATATAAAAATTTGAGTTCACAGACATGATAAATCATGTCCGTGGCCTGTCTCACCTCGACTTTTAACATGGTCTTTGGTTTCTAATTCCACTAAAGATCACACTTGTTTAATAAAATGCATTTTTTTCATTAAAAATGTTATTAACAAATATTGTAAAAAATATGAACTTTTCATTTTTATGATGTAGTTCAATTAATCAATTAAACTACATGTGTCCCACAAATGTCATCATACCGTGGACCAAATATTAACATCCGTTTTAAAGGTCAACAGATAGCAGCAACAATATACTTTGACACTAAGAGAATTTAGTCAAACATCTGAAGTATTTTGGTAAATGATTAGTTTGTTATCTCTTAAAATTGAAAGGTAGTTTGCAGATAAAAGTGGAAAGTGGGGATTGGAAAAATCATACCATCATATCTGTGGTCAAGAAATTAAATAGGTATGTTACGATATTTATATATTTTCTTTTTTATACAGATAGTAACAGATTACCTAGTCTCATTTACACTGCATCATGTTCTCAAACCTCAATCTCCATTTGCTATCAGTAATAAATAGAAGTTTCGTCATGTCCGTAGATCATCGATTCTCAACCTGTGGGGCGCGCCCCCCTAGGGGGGCGCGAGCACATTAGAGGGCAGGCGCGAGAATATCCAAGAGAAAATATTATTTAAAAAAATTGATTAACTGACTGAAAGGACAGCACACATACACATAGAAAACAAAATACATTTCGACATATTTAACAAATAAAGTAAAACAACTTACTAAATCAAAACTTACTTAATTAAAACATACTAAATTAAAAACCAATTTAATAATTATTAGTGACTTCCTTGGGCCTGTCTTGCAGAGCAAAGCTTTTCGAAGGAAGGCTTAATATTAGAAATAGCCACTCTCAGTTCTGTTTCTATATTTAGCCGAGGTCTATAATTTGTCTTCAAAGAAGCCACAGGAGAAAATCCAGTTTCACAAAGGTAGGATGTTGAAAATGGTAATAGAATGCGAAATACCCTTGTTTTTAGTGCAGAAAAATCATCCTCTACTCCTGCCCAAAATTCAAATAGTGATTTATTACTAAATTGTCTTCTGGTTTCGCCACTTGTCGTGAAGTCTATGAATTTTTCTTCCTCATCAATTGAGAGTCCTTCGGGAGTCTTATGAAATGGATCCCTAACCCACTCGTAACTTGCTATCAGTTTGTCGTCAGCAAGAAAATACTTTTTAAAATTCTTTGCCAGCATGGCTAAATGATTTTCAATGGGATAACCATCTTGCCTCGCAATAAAATAGTAACGCTGAATGTACTGAACCCTTGTCTTTACAAAGTGCGGAAAAGATTCTCGATTTCAGGGATCTCATTTTTATATAATTTACTACGGTTACAACCGTAGTTAAAACAATATTCAGACCAGGACTAATTTCTTTCGAAGCCAAAGCTTCTCTGTGGATCATGCAATGTGTCCAGACGCACTGAGGCGATTTTTGTTTTAGAAGTGCTTGTACACTTTGGAATCTTCCGGACATTGAACGACCACCATCGGTGCATATTCCGATGCAATTTTTCCATTCTATGTTTGCCTCGTTCATAAAATCAGTTAAAATAGCAAATAATGCGAGCGCTGTTGTTTTGAGTTCTATTGGTTTGCAGAAAAGTAGTTCTTCTACTACTGACATATTATTACAAAATCAAACATAGGCAATTAAATGAGCATCTTTATTACTATCTGCTGCTACATCAAGCTGTATTAAAAACAATTTGTCACGCAACTTCGAGAAAAGCTGACACTGTACATCTTCAGCTATATCACCAATTCGACGAGCATCAGTATCATTCGAAAGAGGTATGGACTGCAATTGTTTTGAAAAATTATCTCCAAACGTAGTTTCTACAATCTCAATCGCTGCTGGCAAAATAAGATCTTCCCCAATGGTGTGAGGTTTTTTACATCTGGCTATTTTATATGAAACTTTGTAAGACGCAATTAAAGCTTTTTTATTCACAGACAAAGTTTCTTTAAAAAATTATTTTTGCTTTTTATATGATTTTAATTTTAATTCGAAGAATTCTCTGGGTTTGCTGACGTACTCAAGCGTTCCCAAATGTCCGAATGTTCCAATGTTTCCAAATGAAGCATTTCCAAATGTCGTTTATGTTTATTAGGTTTCATCAGAGACTGATTTACGGCAGGGCATTCGGGGCATTTGCCCAGGGCCCCCATTTTAAGGGGGCCCCAAAAAATTATTATAAAGCTAACAAAATGTGAAAAAGTTAAAAATACATTTAAAAACTAATTTTTTTTAATCAATTAAATTTAATTTAATCAAAAAAATTTAATAATTTTTTTAAATCAATAGTTAATTTTTTGTAAAACTTCTACTATTTTATCCAATTGATTTCACTTTTCCTGCACGTTCATGATGCCCTTTGGATCACTTGCAAAGTTCAATTCATGCCCAAGACCGTAAACAAACTGGGTTTACGAATTGCACTTCGATTTGTCGTTTACTGATACTTTCAACCTATTCCAAATTTTCTGATATTATAATCATTAGGGATTTGATAACTATAAAATGGGTAGAACATACGAATCTGCCTCAACTAAAATAAAGCTAAAAGGGAAGAACAGAACCAGAAACCTATGAAGAGACTGTTGTGAAGTACTGAGAGAAACCATATATTATTAACTTTAATTCGAATTATCGGTTTTTAAAAAAAACTTTTTTTTGCAGTATTTACACTTTCATTAAAGCTGATTGATTGTTATTTTGCTATGTGTGCTATACATAAATTTTGCAATTTTAGTTTGAGGTGCGTCGAGGGGCCCCCTAATGTTCTTTTGCCCTGGGCCCCTAAGCTTCGGTCCCTGGGTTTCATGCTGTCTGCGACCAATATTTTTGAGCAAATGATACACAGGGGCCTTTCTTCTTTATTTACTTCAATACTGGTAAACCCAAAATTTAAGTATTCTTGAGAATATTTTCTTGATTTTATTTTCGGAACCACGCTCGTCTGTGTACTTGTTGATGCTTGACTATCGTCTAATGCTCGCTTACCAGTGGCGTAGGAACTTCTTTTTTTCAGGGGGGGCTGAATTTTTTTTTTCAATCTATTTACAATATAAAATAGTACGGAGTTGCGAGCTATTTAACAATTAAAAAACAATCAATGCTTTAATTTTTTACAAACAAGTGTTTAACTTGTTAAATGTTTTAACTTGTATCCGTTTTTGTTTGGATAGCTTTAGAACATAATGTAACCAGGAAAATTTTATTAATAATTTCAAATGTCCGTTTTGTACGCTACAATATGATTTTTTTCAGATTTGAGGAATTCGTCTCTATTTAACTTTCTTTAACAAAATGTAATTTTCTAAACGAAGAAATTTCAACTATATTAACTATTAGAAAATAGTGCATGAATCTGATGGCTTTTATTACTTCAAAGGGAATAAATTATGGGAAATACGATTATAATTTATGAAATGTCCATAATAATATTTTTTTTTATTTAAAAACGCATTTTTACATTATTCTTAAAATTACTCTTTAAAGCTTTAGCGTTGTAGACATTTATGTAAATACTTGAAATTACGTTTATATTTTAGCTGTGTAAATTGATAAATTTATAAGTAGTTTTCAAACTAAACTATCATATTTATGCTTTTCTGACATTTAAGAAAGGACGTAATATATAAAAAAATAAAAATAAGCCAGAGTATACTGAGTACAAAAAAAAAATTAGATATTATTGTGAAAACATATAAATTTGTCAGTTCAAATATTACTGAAATGAAATAAACCATAACTAGTATTCTATTGATGCAATAAAATAATTAACAATTTAGACTTTATGTAAATACACATTTTTCTTACACTAATTCTACAATGACGTACATACAATACTTATCAATGAATACAATACTTAATGTTATTCACTTAATAGTGTATAACAAAACTAAACATCATTATAATTAGAGTTACTGCCAATTTATATAAGCATAATTACATTTATCGTTAGAAAAGATGGTATTACTTTTAATTGACTTTTAGAATGCAGAAAAAATTACTTAACTGACAACACAGAGGAATATGCTGACAGAAGAAATCTACTACAATTCGTTTGTAAAAAGAAATGCTTCCTAAAATTGCTGTCTTTACACTAAAAAAAGAAACTGTAATGCGGTTGTAAGATCTCACCAGGGATTTCTTTTTTGTTGCTTCCATGACTTCGGCCCCTAGGGGCAAGTTTCAGAAAAGTCTATATAAAAAACTGTCTACACATGCATACATTGTCATTCACAATGGGGAGATCATCAATCAGCTAAAATCGACTAAAGGGTGAGAGCCAGTAAATTACAAACAAATGGGGACGAACTATACAATTCCCAGCTTTGGTGGCCATTCACATGTCTTGAAGAAGACTGTGCTACCCAGGGTGCTACCGACATGGCTGGTCGAGTAACCAAATGGCGGTAGCATTTTGCAAACGAAGTACAGCTGTTGACGGCAAACAGGTAATTTTCTGGTGTTTCTCACAAAAGGTGACATATGACTAATGACATGTATAAGTCGCCTTCGATTGGAAACAGTTGAGAAAGGAACTCATTGTCCTCGCCTGTACCTTTCAAAGCAAATTCCCCCCACTTTAAAACACGTTTAGAATAAATAAGGGGCGCTTCTTTTCGAATGCCTCTTTGTAGGAATTCTCTATTTCACCGATTGGTTTTTTAAGTATTTTTTTTAAGTATAATATTAGGGGGGGCTGAGCCCCTTCAAAATAATTCCTGGGGGGGCTCGAGCACCCCCATCCCCCCTACTTCCTACGCCTATGTCGCTTACTTCCACTTAAAAATTTATCCATGAGTCTGCATAGATCTGCTGCCGTGAATATTTAATATGGTGAATTGCAATTAACACGGAAACATATATAACATACACATTCACGATAGATTCGATAGCGATAGAAGGATCGACTCGAATGAGACTAGCTGGAATTGAAACTTGTTTTATCGTACATTTTCCTTCTTCCTATGAGAAACCATTTGCTCTGCGCATGCTCGAGACGGCATCGGTCGTGTGGATTCCCTTCCACAAACATTACTTATTTTTTTTATCTTTTGTTTAGTCATGCTTCTGTTTTATTTCTTTTATTATTCGAAAAAATGTATTCCCAGTTTCTAAATTTAGCTCACCCCGTCTAGGTTAACTTTCATTAACGAATTTTTCTACTTTCATATTCTTTTAACGTTATCTCCTTGTTTGGCTTTCATTTCAAATATAATATTTAAATTTTACCCGCTTTCATTCGCTTCATCTGTTCACCGCTCGCTTGGCAAAATGCCAGATGTGGTTTCTCGCCAACGTTGGCTCGCTTTTACTCTTGTTTTGGCAGTTAAAAATAATTTTAAAACAGAATCCAAAATACTCAATATACATTATTGTTGTATACATTTTATTGTAAGCGGGGGCGCGATGAAAATTATGATTGAAAACTGAGCCGCGAATACTGAAAGGTTGAGAAACGCTGCTGTAGATCATTATTTCTGTGGATTCGTAGGTTCACGGACATGATGAAAGTTCACAGATATGATCTGTGAAAATATTAAAAACCACAATTATTAATGAAATACCGTATATGAAAGGATACTTTTCTTTTCAAGTTATTGATAATTTTTTGGAATAAAAAAAAATACACTATTCACAATTTTTTTACCATTTAGTCTTATTTTAAATACTTTATTTTAAAATACCCTCAGTTGAAAGTCTAGATAACTTATATGTCCATTTTTCCTAAACCTATATTTCCACAAAATTAATAGTAAACTTCCTGAAAAATATGTGTATATATAATTTTTGAATATGTATATATATATATATATATATATATATATATATATATATATATATATATATATATATATATATATATATATATATATATATATATATATATATATATATATATATATATATATATATATATATATATATATATATATATATATATATATATATATATATATATATATATATATATATATATATATATATATATATATATATATATATATATATATATATATATATATATATATATATATATATATATATATATATATATATATATATATATATATATATTTATATATATATATATATACGTATAAATATGTATATACATGAAATATGTATATTGATTTTTAAAATTTCAAATTTTAATTTAAAAAAGTCTGTACGATCTGAGCGAATGTTATGGTTACAATGTAATATGTAAGGGTAATTAAAAACCCAAGTTTGAAAATGATAGCTAAAAATTTTTTTTTTTAATTTTTCCGTCTCAAAAATTTGCGCTTTCTGGAGAATGACCCAAAAACAAAAAATGCAAAATAGCTATCTATAATAAAATAATTTTTTGGCACGAGTACGTCTATAAAATCAGTATGAGCATATGTGTGCAGAAATTTTTGAGATATCAAAGTCCCAGAACTCCACAGCAGGGCCTATTTTAACATAGAGTTGGTGGGGATTTTTCCCTACCAGTGTGTAGAAATGCCCCACCAGTCATACAGAATTGCCCCGCCGTACTTTTTTTTGTTTAATCTATTTTCCATAGTAAAAACATAAACTTGAAGTTGTAGCATAGGAATGAATGACACGCTGGACAGAGATAGATGTCCCTTCCTGTGAAAAGACCCTATTTCACAGCGAGGGAGAAAAGCTTTCACACCCCTCCCCCGGCTAGATATTTCCCATCCACAAAAATCCTTTTGTTCAGAACTGAGAATTGCCCCATTAGTGAACAGAAACTGTCAAGTTTCCCCTGACTTGCTGATACCGAATTACACATATACTCTTCAATTTTACGATGCAATTTCCTTTCCGAAAGTTTCTGTGTTCGACCAGTTGACAATACACCTCCAATGGCCTACTGCTCGAAATCGTTTTATTGCACCAATCCTTATTTACACCTGATCTCTTAAGTGGACACAAGCTGTTTTTTTATAGTCGGGAAAACTCCTTGGCATGTATTTGAAGGGATTAGGGTAGAAATATATGGCCTTGAGCTGTGGGGGGTGGAAATTGTTTCAATTAGATCCTTTTGGAATGATTTACTTGCTACCATTACAATTTTTTTTTCACATAACAAGACGTACCAGTATTATTCCTTAGACCTATTTTTGATTTCGATTTTAATAGACATTTTTACCCAGCATTTAACAGCTACAAAAAGTAAGTAAATTACTTTTATTTGTTTTGTATGTAGATTTTTTACGGTGTGTATTTTAACTAAATTTTATTTGTATAGTTAAAAGAGATTTCTAATTTTTACTTTTGGGGGAAAATATATTTCCCGATGTAAATAACAATTTGAAGGGATCATTATTTATGAATTTTAATAAATATAAACAGAGGCGTAAACTTTCAAAAATTATTGGGAGGGGGGGACTCAAGGCTCTAATTTTTAATAAAATGCATAAACTATATGGAAGTTAAGCCAATTTTTCAAAAGATTATGCTTATGAATATAAATATATTAGTTTATTTTTATATTTTGATTGTTTTCTTTATATGAGGTAATATATCATGGATGTATAATTATAAGATAACTAAAATTAGCATATATAAAGTTATTAAATTGTACTAATGTCTAGAGGGAAACGACAGCAAAAATAAAGTTAAAATAATTAATGTTATAATGATATATAGATAATAAATATTATATTTTTAGATATTCTCAATATATATTGATAGTAATAGAAATTAATCAAAAAGTTTAAAAAAAATAAAATTGGATGTATTACTTATTAACAATGTCTAATCGCTGATGGCTAACAGGCTAATCGAATTATTAACAAAATTGCCAACTATCATATATAAAAAGCCATTCGGTAATATATTCCAAGTTCTGGGACAGTAAGTCTTTGCCTCACCACCAAATTTTTCATTGGATATTTATTTCGTAGGTTACATGAAACATTATTAAATGAGTAACTTTAAGAAAGGTTGAAAGAAATGAAAAAATGTTTGAAAGTTTGGTTAAAAAAAAATTACTGCAAAACAATGTAACAGCCTTTTTCAATATGGTAAACCCGCACCGCTTCGGCTGCAATTGGCTATTGCCACAAAAGTTGCCAGAAGTAGCAATTTACAAGGACAGAGAGTATATAAAAGCATTTTTCAGAAATAAATTAAAGTTTTAAGAAATTATTATGTCTAATTTTAGCTAATGTTACAATACACTGATATGATAAAGTTTTAAAAAAAATTAAAACTACTTATTTTTCAACATTTTTGTGCGGTAAAACAAAATATTTTCCGAATACAAATATATAGAATATTATTGTTCATCTTGTGAAGTAAATGCTACTTATTAATGTAATGTCTACTTATTAATGTATTAATGAACATTTTGTTTGTAATATGGTCGGGTACTTGTCTAAAGTTTACCTGAGTATACATATTTAGATGTACATGTACTTTATTCCTTTGTTTAATTAATAATTATTAAATTAAATTAGCGAATTAAATTTAAAAATATTTAAATAAAATTTTGCTTTATGACAGCAAATAAAACATCATTTTGTGAATCGTTAGAAAATTTCATGAATTAGAAAAAAAAAAAAAAGCTTTTAAACTAAGTTTAAATTTGATATTTTAAATACCAAGTTTTCATTAACTTCTGGGGTTCTACTTTCTTCAAAATTTTATTTGCCCCACCAGTTGAAATTCCTTAAAATATGCTCTGCTCCACAGAGAATCAGCCTTTAGGGATAAATGACCTGTCATCGCATAGGAAGGTAGGCCGCATAGAACAGGTTGACCACTAATCCAATCCCTGCTCTACCCATTATACTGCGCGAGTGGGAAAATGAGTTGAATTTCAAGCATAATATAAGGCTCTTTATTGAGGGAAAAGCAGATATTTTTCTTTAAAAAAAGAGACTTTCAGGAACCTAAAATTTTTAAGGTTAGGTCTAATTTTAAGAGAACTACCTCATAGCAAAATGTTTATTTGCCATTATTTAAAAAATAAAATATGCCGTATTTTGCTAGAATCGTCAATTTCGGTTAGCTGATTGTAATCGAATACAGAACTAATAAAATTTTAAAAAAAGCGTTTTGCTCAACATTTGATTATCACATTATAATGATACATATTTGTGAATTTTATAAAGGATATATATATATTTTACATATATAATTTTCCACCGGAAATGTCTATATAAACCGGTCTTAAGTATTCAAGGAATTTGGTCAAACTAATAAATTATTTTTTACCCACCTCGTTTATAGCATTCAACAATAAAACTATTGGCGATTATCCGATTGCCTACAAAATATAACTTGTAGAAAAGGTGGTTTGTTTGCGATAAAAAAATATGTTTTTTCTTGAACCGTCCATAACTATACTTTTAGTTTTGGGAACAGTAGACCTCGCGATCAAAGAAAAACAGCAAAAACAAAACATATACATTGTTTTTTATGACTTCAAGGAACATTCATAGCAAATTTGAAGAAAATCGAACAACGCATTTGGTCGTAATTGCGAAACAAACACATTTACAGATATACGAAATGCGGGAAGGACGAGTTAAAACAGAGACCTCGCTAACATTTAGTCAATAAGGGAGCATAAATTTATTACGTCACGCTATTTTCATTCTTTTGTATACCCACCCCCCTCCCCCTCCTCTATGTCACCTTACGATAACTTTTTTGTAACTAACAAACAGTCCTTAAAACTTCTATTGTGTGTATTTTATAAAACATCTCACTAGAACAGTAGTCCCCAACCAGTGATCCACGAGAACATTTTGAGTGGTCCGTGAAGCCATTATTCATTTCCATAGAGACAGGGCCGCCCTTAGCAGCCGCAGGCCCGGTGCAAACTTAGAAGCGGGGACCCTTTTTACCCTCCACCCAAGTTTATGAATTAGTAGCTCTGGGAACAGTAGACCTCGCGACCCAAAAAATAAAAAGCATGTACATCGCTTTTAATAACTGACAAATTTGAAGAAAATTGAATAACGCGTTCGGTCATGAATGCATAGTAACAAACAAATTTACAGATAAGTAGACGAAATGCTGGAAGGTCGAGTTAAAACAAGGACCTCGCTGACGCTCAGCGTATAAGTTTTTGCAAGGCCCCATTGCGGTGACACGCATTTGCACACCCGTAAGAGCGACTCTTTTGCATAGAGGTTTTACTTTTTTCCAAAACGGGTGTTGCCTGAGATGTATTCCTTTTAAAACTAAAAACACTTAAAAGAAAAATCAAAGTTTATGTGCTATAAAGAGAAATTAAATCCTCATTTTAACTCTTTCATGTTCTTACTTTGATTGACAATTAACCGAAAACTAGTTCGATAATTTCATGAGCATATACTTTAAAAACTATAGACTTTTTTAGGGGTTGAATAAATGACATACATTTAACACCTAAATTATATTTAGTTCCTCAGTATTTTTTAATATAATTAGAAGGTGGTGGTTCGCGACTCGCCAAATTTTCGAATTAGTAATCCAGGACCAGGCACGTAGGTACAGATTTTTCATGGGAGGGGTTCAACCCCTCCCAAAAACTCCTCCTCAGCCCCCTTTTTAAAAAAACTTATTAATTTTTATTTAACTACACAGGAATACATTGGCATATAAATATCGAACAGCAACATCATTTAGCTTTCATGGAATCGTTACCATATCAGTAATTACCTATTTTTAAAATTAGTAATCACTTCTAAATAGGAAAATAAATTAGAGAACAAATTTAAATTTTGAGAACCCTTGTTTAAAATAATATATATTTGGAGCATCATGTTTATACGGCCCAGTTTGTGTATATTTTCACTTTGTAATCGAAATCCAAATACTAAATAATGAAGCACGATGGCGTGATGTTAAGCTTAGTTTGAGATAAAAAGTACCTCAAAACATGTTTTTGACGCCTTTTGAAAACTACTTTTCGGCGTAAGATTCCGAAAAATACCAGGGTTTCCCTCATGTTACTCAACAAAAAAAAATTATACGAAAAATTTAAATTTTTATGATTTTTAACAGTAATTCGATTTTTAATTTTTTTTTCTTGACTTTTAATGGGAGGGGTTTGAACCTCCTGAACCACCCCCTTACCTACGTGTCTGTCCAGGACCATCTAAAGCTTGAGAACTATTGCACTAGAAAGTTCGTATTCTATAAAAAAGTGACTGATATCCAAGTTCGTGAAAGAAGTTTTAAAATTTTTTCTACTAAGTTTAACTGCGTCACCCCATGAGACCTTTCCTCCATGCCACGCATGATAAACCTTCCCCCCCTCCCCCTAAGAACGCGTGCGTAAATGAACAGCTCTTAACTATAACAATGTTGAGAAGGGGTTATTCGGTTATACAAATATTTTAAAAAATTAGTATAACAAGATTTTTTCATAATTAGGTTTTTTTTATGTAATTAAATAACCCCCCATTGCCCAGGCCTGATGTGTCTCATATGGAAAATCGGGACCCTGTTGGACAGGTTTTCGTGTATACGTTCCTATTCTTCTGCCGCGGGAAGTATGGTAGGGGGGTTTTCTCAACAACCTGTTTTTAAATGAAAGAAGGGGTCTGCACCCCTGATCAAGGGACCGCACACTTTCGCTTTCAGACTGCAGGTGGCGCAGTCAGCTCCCGCGGGATTGGCTATTCGATTCCGCCCGACGTCAGAGGTGCGCGCTGCGTCAAAGCAGTTCCGGTTCGCCGTTTTTGTCCGACGCTGCAGTTACAAATTCAGCCTAGTTCGCGGTGATGGCTTCCACGTTAAAGGACAGTCTGGTGCATTGGAGAAAGAAATTAGAGAGGACAACAGATGAAATTGCAGTAAGTTTACATTTTAAATTTGTTTATTTACTAGACATTGTTTCTGTTCGAAATGGGGCTGATTGCACGGGTACTTGAGAGGGCGATTGCGCGCTGTCAGCTGTTAGGTAGTGGTAAACAGATGTTCAGATTAGGATGTAAGATCGGGGAAAATGCTTCGACAATCCTTGACACGTACACGCGTTTTATATATATTGTTATATACTTTTTATTTTATTCAATTATTGTTGCTTTCTAAAAAAAAATATTGGGGAAAAAGTGATTTAAATTATGTAGTTTAAGATGCTTTTAATGTTAAATAAAAATCCTTGAAATATTTTTATCGTAAAACTAGTGAAAAAAAATTACTTTTAGTAATTGAGGTAAATTACAAATTTTTGCATGCAATCCAGTATATGGTTATGTTTGCAAATAAGCTATAAATGCTGAATTTTTTTTGAAAATGTAAAATAAATTTTGTAAACCTGTATAATGGCTTTTCCCAGGAACATCCTAAGCTGACATGTACAAAATGTATCCAGTTTTTTTGCCAAAAAGGTTATAAATTTAATTTGTCTTATTTTTCTAAAAAAATATCTATGTTTAAATATTTTACTGATTATCAGTTTTTGCTAATTTTATGGTTGTAAATTTTTTTCTCCAAAATTTAGAATAACATTCAATTATGCAATGATTTGTATGTTGCAGTATAATTTTGATTATTTTTTTGTAATTTAAATACCTTTTTTATTATGCGTATTTCAACTTACAATTAATTGCACAATCAATTGATTAGAAATTAATATTTACTGTTTTATTTTGATAGACATTTTGTTAAATATTGTCACCACTTACAATTATTAAAACAGGTTTTGTACAGTTCTTATGAACTCCTTATTTTCATTTTATTTCCATTAGGGGCCCTTAATAATTACTTAGAAGCTCTTTATTTTTGTGCAACGGGTCCTTAGAAACTTCTAAGTTCCTGAAGGCTCTTAGAAAGTTCTTAAAATGGCTATCATTTAAATAATTTTACTAAACATGTTTAAAACACAACTTTAGGTTAATTCCTAGTGTACGGTGCCCCCGCCAAATGTCCTTTGGCGACAATTGGTGGGCGATAAATTTTATATTTTGTCAACCATATTTCAAGACTTTTCTAGCAATATCATGATGTACGGCAACCCTACTTTTTTTTTCTCTCACCGTTTCACGTTGTTTTGCCAAAGTCTTGGAGCCAATTTTCAGAATTGTGCCAAGAAGGCACCGTACACTAGGAATTTACCCAACTTTATATCCAAGTAGAAAACCCACGGCTACTTTGCACACAATAGTTTTTTTCGCTGATTGTACATATTTCTCTTTTATATTCATTTATTTACATTTTTTAAAAAATATTTTTTTATACTAAGGCTATTTGTAACTTTAGGGATAACTTTTTGTTACAAACGTATAAAATTTTTTATCATTGAAAAAAAGGTCCTTGTAAGTTGTTAAAGTACTACTTAAAAACTCCTTACTTTTAGTTTTGGATAATGTGTATGAACTCTGCAAAAATAAGATTATCTGTAAAATGAGGAGAAGGCGTCTTGTTCAGTTGAAACCTAGGGGGAAAAAATTGTGTTAAAAATCAATTGTATGATATGCTTGACATCACATCTGACTAACTTCAATTATGATTTTCTTAATAATAAATAAGTATTATGAAGTACAACTCTAGTACAAATGATTCATCAAGTTTCAATACAAAGTGTTTTCAAACCTATTCATTTGTGCTATCTTGAATTTTAGATGGGTTTATTTAATTTTTCAAATAAAATAAATATCAGTAAATAATTTTTCTAAATAGTAATGTGATGTGTCTTTAGGTACAATATCCTTAAGAAACCGTTAAAATATGCATTTCCCAACTCCTTTAAAAAATGAATACACTTCAAATTTTTCACTCACAGACAATTGTTGAAACTGCATTTGATTTTGTAAACCAAAAATTCAACAGCTTTAACATTGAAAGAAACAAGTCCTATTCAGAAGCATGTAAATTAACTTTTTTAGCACAAACAAAGTTTTTTTCGTCCCTTTTCCTTTTGCATAAATATGTTATAGGCAACATTATCATATATTTTTTATTTCTGAATGCTTTAAACTAGCAAATAACATACTATGCAATATATATATATATATTAATATATTACTTAAAACTTGTTTAATTTTTTTTTCTAATCGCTTGAAAGTGGATCTAATTATTTTTTCTTCAAATTGCTGTGGCAATATTTCTTTTGTGCTATTACAGGCAGGGCAACATATCATATACAAGAGACAATTTTGCTTTCTGAGAACTGTTAAATTTCTACATATATCTTTATCAATATTATCCTTACAGCAGTAAATATGACTTGACAAATAATTTACATCCAAGAATGTGCAATTTAACTATGTAGTTAATGTGTCATGTTTTAAATACTTTCTTGGGTTCTGTTATTTGGTATTGCTTTATCATGTAGTAATTGTACATTAACATGTGTTGTGCCCAAATGTTCATAAACATTCATTTTATTAAACATTTTGAAAAAAAAATTAACACCATTTAACTCCTTGTTTGTGTGTTGTACAATGACAGAAAACCTTAGTCAAAAGTTGTTACTACACAATGTGCAGTCAATCTGATAACTGAAGCGTTAAGTCACAGTCACTTAACAAATCAAGCAAAAATACTGTTCTGAAAACTTAATTTATTAAAAATATATTTAAAAATATATATATAATTTGCAGTGACTAGTCGAAAAGTTCAAAATCTATTATAAAAAATTTGAACATACTGTACAGTTTTGAGCATTGTATTTTAACCCTTTATAATTATTTTAATTTTTACATTCCATGTTTTCTGTCTTCCTATATATGGAATAATTTGTCAAATCTAAAAAACAAGTTTTGGGTCCAAATTAGATTTGTCAGGTATGACCAGGGCCACCCTTTAAAATCAGTCACTATAGTATTTTTTTAATGTGAGTCACCCGAACCCTATCCAAAAATAATCCAAATTATTCTACGTAACGCTAACTTTTTATCTGTAGTAGAGCTCATTTCTCTTCAGAGCAAAATTTTAACCAATAAGGCAGAAACTTTTTATTGATGGCCGAAAAAAATCATTCATTAGCTAACACCAGACAACTTATGAGGGTTAACGAAAATTCCTTACATATACAAGTAACGGCAAGAAATAATCCAAAGTTTTTTAAAACAAGCAAATGACTGCCCTGTAACACTAATTTAACAATTTATTTGGTCTTGGAGCCTCTCCAAAAGTCAGGAGCCCTGTGCGATGGCACTCGTCGCACCCCCCTAAGAGCGTCAATAGATATAACTACCAGTGAACGCCTATTGGGCGGATATCCCCTAGTTAGAAAAACCCGCCCGATCCTTATCGGTGAAAATGATTGAAGGCGCAACTATAAAAAGAAGAACTTTGTGTAGAACTGGTTTCAGCGGCAAACGTCTTTTGTCGGACTATTTTTTTTTATTATATACTTATGAATTAAAAGAGTAAAAGGCGGTGGCGGATTGTAAATTTGCCGCCAATGGGACACATACTTTCTTCCGCCCGCTTTTTCAGGCAAGTAGAGTAAGGGTAATTATATAAAAAAAAATTAACCATTTTTTTTTTTTAATATGGTTTGAAGTTGTGTTGTATTTCAATCGATTTTTATTAGAAACGTAAAAAATATTTTTTCATTTAGTATCATAAAATTAAACTCATTAAATACAAAAAAAAATACTCTCGCATTAACAATAAATTAAAAAAAATACTTTCGAATTTGATTGATTTTTTTTTAATATCAAAATCTTCATCTGACCATGGTTCAAAACTACGAGGCATTGTTTCCGGGTCTTTCCTCCGAGATATGCCCGAATCGTCGCCAATAGCCCACTGTGAAGCTCTAGTGCGACGTTAATTAGCCAAACCAATTTGAATATCAATATATAAAAATTTACCGCCCTTTTATTTTTTTCTCTTCGGGCTGCAGGAATTGTTTAGAGAGGGTACAATTAACTACTAAAATTAATTTGTATTTCGAACGAGCGGATTCAAGGCACAGATTACGAGTAGAAATTGTGATAGGTTGATTAATAAAAACGTCGTACAAGAGATGCACAGTGGGCTATTGTCGACGGTTCGGGGTGTATCTCGAAGGAAAGCTGCCTCGTATATATGTTGTATATATTTTTGGGAAGAAAAAAAAAGTTTTATATATATGAATCAGCTGTTCGTTGTTCTCTGATTTATTTGAGAGCCCCAGTTTCTCAGTGGATAAAGGCGTTCAGCTACTAATCAGAGAATTGGTGGTTCGAATCCGTGCGATGGACTTGACAAACAAAAATAAAAAAGTACTGATCTTGCGATCGGAGGGATACCAGCTTCGCTACAAAATACTAGAAAGTCATCCAGAACATCCAACAAATTATACTGGCGTGTATACGGGACTGGTGCACGATAAATCTGATCGGGGTCCAAAGTCCCGACGTCTATTAAAGGCGTTGGGTGCCAGTTCAGGTGTTTCCTCGTCATCTGACCATGGTTCTAAAATAACGAGGTGCATGTATGAATGTGTGTGTGAATGTGTATGTGTTCCCGGATCTTTCCTTCGAGATTGACCCCGAACCGTCGCCAATAGCCCACTGTGCACTGGTGCACGATAAATCCGATCGGGGTTCAATGTCCTGACGCCTATTGAGGTTGCGTCGGGTGCCAGCTCAAATGTTGTCCTCGTCATCTGACCATGGTTCAAAAATACGAGGCATCGTTCCCGTGTCTTTCCTTCGAGATAGACCCGGAACTGTCGCCAATAGCCCACTGTGCAGCTCTAGGGCGACGTTATTTAAACAAACCAATCTCTGCTTTATTTACCCTTAGAGTAACACTCTAGGACTCCGAAGCAAGCGATCTCATTTTTAGAATGAGTTGTTATAGTTGAATTACTGTCATAAAACAGTTGCAAAATGGATAATTGGTGACGGTTCGGTATCTTTCCCAAAGGTTTGGTTTGGTTAATAACGTCGCACTAGAGCTGCACAGTTGGCTATTGGCGACGGTTCGGGGCCTATCTCGAAGGAAAGACCCGGGAGCGATGCCTCGTATTTTTGAACTGTGGTCAGATGACGAGGAAACACCTGAACTGGCAACCAACGCCTTCAATAAACGTCGGGATTTTCGACCCCTATCAGATTTATCGTGCACTGGTCCCGTATACATGCCGATAATTTTTGTGGATGTTCTGGACGACATTCCTAGTATTTTGTAGTGAAGCTGGCAACCCTCCGATCACAAGATCACTACTTTTTTTACTTTTCTTAGTCAAGTCCATCGCACAGGTTCGAACGAGGAACCCTTTGATTCCCAGCTGACGCCGGTATCCACTCGGTCACGGAGGCCCAACTTTCCCAAAGGAAAGTCGCGGGAACACTGCCTCGTAATTTTGAATCATAGTCAGATGACGAAGTCAACGCCTGCGCTGGCAACCCATGCACTTGTGTAGGCGGGAGAACATTTGAACCACGGCAGATTTAACGTGCATCAATTGTTCCATGCAAACAATGAGGAATGAAAGTGGCAATCTTCCGATTACGAGCTCACTGCCCGCTTAAGTTAAGATTCGAATCACAAACTTCCGATTATGGTTTGGTTAATTAACGTCGAACTAGAGTTGCACAGTGGGCTATTGGCGACGGTTCGGGGTCTATCTCGAAGGAAAGATCCGGGAATACATACACATTCACACATACATGCACCTCGTTATTTTAGAACCATGGTCAGATGACGAGGAAACACCTGAACTGGCACCCAACGCCTTCAATAGACGTCGTGACTTTGGACCCCGATTAGATTTATCGTGCACCTGTCCCGTATACACGCCGTTAATTGTTGCGGATGTTCTGGACGACTTTTCTAGTATTTTGTAGCGAAGCTGGCAACCCTCCGATCACAAGATCACTCCTTTTTTTACTTTTCTTTGTCAAGTCCATCGCCTAGGATCGAACCGGGAATCTTCGTATTCCCAGCTGACGCCTTTAACTGCTCGGCCACGGAGGCCTCATCCGATTATGAGTCGAGTATTTTATCACTAGGTTTCCCGCTGTAAATTTTTATAATAGGTTGGCTAACGTCGCACTAGAGCTGCACATTGGGGTATTAACGATGGTTCGGGCCTATCTCGAAAGAAAGACCCGGGAACAATGCACCGTATTTTGTAACATGGTCAGAAATGGAGGACAACATCTGAGCTGGCACTAGAATTAACTTGACGTCTGAACATTGTACCACGGCAGATTTAACATGCACCCTCCCATCTACACTTTTATATAATAATTGACAATCGGTGATTCGAGAATCCTCGAATCGCCGAGAAGCTCGCGCGCGTTTTTCTCGTTCATGTAGAATGTGCCTAAGAGTATTTCAAAATGAAATGCATAATATTTGCACTTAAATGGCATAATATATGCACTTTTTTACTGAAACTTGGGTTTGTTTGTGTTTATTTTTGTATAATTTTATCTAAATTTCAATTGTGTATGAATAAATACGAATATCTGACTCTGATTAATCCACACAAAAGGCTCTCTGCGAGAAACCAATAGAAAGATACAAAATATTTTAGAATTGTGTGGGGATAGGATATATTAAGACATCAGTGGCATGCCCTTCACGAGCATGGGGTGCCAGCTCAGGTGTTATTCTTGTCAGAGCCAGATTTAGAGTTGTGGAACCCTATGCTGGATATGTAATGCGGACCCCTCGGAAGGGGGAGGGGGGGGGGGGGGTCGGAATTTTTTTGAAAAAATATATACTTCAGAACTGCAAATTAAATAACTTTTAAGTGTACAAATGATATGGGAATACACTATTTCAATATTTTTTGTAAATTTTTTATACTCTATACTACTAAATTTCAAATCTCTTCTCTTTTTCGAATCTCTTTTCTTTAAAAGAAATCTCAAGGTGCAATGGCATTCTGGGACCTATGAAAAGGATAATAAAATATTGCACTCGTCTTTTTATTTCAATCAAATGTCTCTAAGCAATATAAAAATGTAAAAAAAATAAAAACAACTAATTTAAATAAAAAAAATGCCATTGTAATTACCACAAATTAAAAATATATTTTAAAGAACATAAAAGTATTAGAGTATATTTACATTGTGCAAATTTGTTAATAAAATAGAATATTTCTCCATTATAAAAATATTGTAGCATACTATTTTCATTAGGATTCGGATTATCATGCTTCCCAAAATTTTTTTCCCAACTTGACTGTTTTTTTTTTAAGGTGTGTGGTGCGGGCCATTTGTATTGCAGGCCCGTAGGCTGCAGCCTATGCCTAAATCCGACCTTTGTTCTTATTCTCTGACCATGGTTCAAAATTAATAGACAATGTTAAAAACGTTGTTTGTCTAATTTTTTTTTTTAATTTGATTACATTACTGAATCCGTATTCGAATGTTCTATTGAACAAAACTATTCATCTAAAGTATGTTTAACTTATTAAAAAAATCTTATTCATATAAAGCACGTTTTATCCCATTGAAATTTACTTGCAATCTGTACATGTGTCAATGCATTTAGTAAAATTCAACCAATTGCGTTTTCTTACGAATCTCCTATCTGACAAAACACTTTTCGGACGTTTGCTTCTCAAAAATAGGGTCGCATATTGTTGTCTATTCAGCCCATAGAGGTCAGCACGATTCTATTTTGGTTGTTTGGACAATAATATTGCTTTTTACTTTCCTACTCTTTTTTTTTTTTTTTTTTTTACTTACTGACTATTTTTTTGTTTATTTTCTGACTGTTTAATACAAGGTTAGTCTGAAAGGTTCGTGCGATTTCAAAATTTACTAATGTTAGATTGGTAAAATGACAATGGACTCAATTCTTGCACCATTGAACACCAATCAACCATAGGACGAATTCAAACGAAAGTCAGTTTATTAGTGAATTTATGAAATCAGAAAACAAATGTATCACTTTGTCTTGCTGGGGACGATTTGACAAGTTCAAAAAGGAATTTGCTATGTTTTAACCAAGCAATCTAATGTACTTGGGTATATTTCTAGATTTGAAATATTGTTATTAAAATTGCATTGTGGTTGTAATAAGGATACATTTTGATTCTATGGGGGAGACTACACTTGGATTTATGATTTACTTCTGATTTAGCAGTAATTTTTTTTATGGGTACTTTAATATTGAGGTAATATTGACTTTTAATATTGAGGTATTAAAATTTTCTTTTGGGTGTAACTTTGATCTAAGAGGCAAGTTCTTGCAATTTTTATTTTTTGCATGTGTAATCTTGGGAGTACTTTGGTTGTGCACTTGCATAATTGTTTTTAGTATACATGGTAATATGTTGGGGTATATTAAACTTTTTTATCTTGGGTCGCATTAGATTAAACTTTTGGATTATATCGGACTTTTGCTCTTGAGGGAGTACAAGAGAAGTTCTAGGTTAATGAAAAAAAGGTAAAGGACTATTAAAAATTTGATTTTTTTTTAATAAAGTGTGGGTGTGTATAATAAACTTTTGATTTTGGGGTATAGATTTTACTGTTAGGTTATTTGGGATATTGAGTGCCATGGTTATATCTATGTTTGGTTTCTGTAGTTTTTTCTGTTTTGCAAATATTTTTTTAATAGTTCATTTAAAATTATTTCAAATAATTTTCTTTTTTTGCCTTTTTTTAACATATTTTGTTTTTGCTAGAAAAAATATCTTTGCAATTTTCTGTCAAAATTAATTTAATTATATCTAAACTATTAACACTTCATGTGCACTTATTTTTTCCAATAATTTTATTTGCAGGACTTTTTTTTTTAATTAAATAGTAAAAATACTTTAATGTGTAAATTTTTTAAATTTTATTTTTCTTCATTGAATTTTTCGATGATATTTCCCTTAATTATATTAATATTCTACGGGGGCAACTCTATTTTTAATCTATATCCCTTTATGGATTCCCAGCAATGTGGGACCATGCAGCTAGTCATAACTAATTTCAACAATAAAAAATTATTTTTAATCATAATTTAAGGGCGGCAAATTTTATTTAAATATTGATATTTAAAAGGGTATCAATAACATTCAAAAATATTTTTTCTATTCTTTTGAATTTTAAAATTTTTTTAGATTGAAATTATTTTTTAATGAGTTTGATTTAACAATGATAATAATAATACTAAATAAAATGGAAATAAAAATCAGTTTAATTATAACATCTACAAATGAAAAGTGCAAAGACATGTTCCCCAGCTTTAAGCTCAATCTCTGAAGTGTTCCTTAAAGGGCCAGTTGGGAACACAATGTTCTACTATTCGGATCAATGTTCATATATTGAATTTCATGTACAAAAGATGTTATAATACTATTCTTAATTTTATGAATATATTTTTTTTTACTTTAGTAAAACAAATATTTTATTAACCATTTAGTCTTGTGTTAGAAGCAAATGTTTGAAAAACTACGTTACTACTGCAGATTTAGTGATTGAACTTATCATGAAAATTCAGTTTCCACTCTGTAAGACCTATTTTATGAAACTCAATACACTTAAAATAGTTGTTACAAAGAAGATTTTTGACGTTATTTTGTGTCGATATATTTAAAAGAAACTGAAAAGAACTCTTACTTCCCACTCTTTGGCAAACCATTACCATAAAATCCCAAGGATATTTCACGAAAATCCAGAGTTTATTCAGGAAACATAAAAATTTAATAAAGCTATTATAGACATTTTTTCATTTAAGTACCATATTAGCTTATTTATTTCTACAGTGTGTCATAGTTCAAAAACCCTTTTATACACGTTTTATAATAAAATGAGAACGTTGCTATTTCAATCTTCCGGGGTGAGCTCGTAATTGGAAGGTTGCAAGTTAAATCCTCATTGTCCACCGAACATTCGGAGTGTAGAGTGGGATGACTTGTGTTAAATCTATCGTGATCCAAATATTGGCCGTTGTGCAGAAATATAACGAGTAGGGTACTAGCTGAAGTCTCATCTGATTAAAACTTAAGGCAGTATTCGTGGGTCTTTCCAAACTATTGCCAATAGCCTATTTTTTAGCTCTTGTAGTGAAACGTTAATCATACTAACCCACACAAAGCTGCAAAACTAATATAAGTCTACTATTAATTCATTATTGGATAGTGAATGAAAATTACAAGGCTGTGTACTAGGACTTTTGATTCAGTTCGATCAACAACCATCATTCTCGAAGGCAACCAGACCAGTTTAATATTACCTGTGTTTACTACGGTTGACCGAATAATGACCCCTATTTTTTTTTTTATAACTGCCATCTCATACTGGTACCACCAGTACGAGATGGGGATCGTTGTATGAAATGTTTATTGATATTAAAATAGCTGTTTTGTCATATAACATTAACCTTATTGATATTTAGATTACTTTAAAATAAAATTTGTGTAAAAAAAATATTGAAATTATTTATCTATAATTGTTAAATAGTATTACATGTGTCAAGGGCCGTCCTTAGCAGCCGTGAGTGAGAAACTAGCTGTGGAGCGGTGCACACCCCTGAAGCTTTGTGTGATGTCTTCAAATTCAATTATTCCATTTTGGGGAGGAGAGAGAGACTGACTATCATTCTAATGGGACTGTTCGGAATCCAAAATGGTGCCACTGACTTAGTTGGACGTTATACGCCTTAGACCTTGCGAACGTCTTGCGGCCTACCTAATTTTACCTTTAAAAAGCTGTTTACAAGCAATTCCTATCATATAAGCAACCATCCGATTGAAATGAACAACATAGAATTATATGATAAGGGGTTGTACCTCCAAAAACCTTCCGGGTTTCAGATACTAAAATAACTCTCTTGTTATAATCTGATTTGAAAAGTAGGAAATTAGCTAAAAGGAACGGTTTTTGGATTTCCACGACTGGGCAGCCAACCCACCCAAATGATAGTCAATGAATGTTAAAGGGCTGTGAATAATAATGACCATGCTAATAACCTTAGGTCAAAATTATAGTGTTGATATTATTGCACCTGCAATAATTTTTTTTTTTTTAACTGCAGAGACAAATGAATTCTTTAGTAGTAATGAAGTGTTAACTTTTTTAAAATTGAAATATTAGTTGTGTTAATTCCAACAGAAGAAAGATAAACATGCTATTCCATTCTGCAGGTTCATTTAAATGCCCCATAGGCTTGGGAAAGGAATGAGTTCAGTTGTTCAGTTCAAGGCCCCCGCAATAGGATATCAAGTCCAATTTTTCTATTAATAACCTGAATATCTTAAATACCATTTTTATTTTACATAATTATTGAAAATTATATTAATCTTAACTTTCAAAATTATGTAATTTCTTAAAAAAAATTATGCAATTAACAAATTATGGATAATAAACATTTAATGGCTAATTATACTAATGCAAATAACTGCTAATTAGCTTAATTTTTTTTCTATATTAGTAAATATTCCGAGTATGGGGCTAGTTGAGCCTAAAACTTTCAGTTTGATGACCGTAAGTTTACATCCAGTCATCATTTTTGACCTAACTTTTATCTCCTAATTTCGAACCCTGGCCCCATGTTCGCCAAATCCGACCTTGATCGCATTAATCATGTATTCACCATTGTTGTTTAAACTTGATCTTTTTTATTTAAATGTTGATCTGAAATATTTTTATTTTGCAGATTCTAACTACCATTCATAAATTGTCGAAGGTTCCAATAACAGTGAACTTGCTGCAGGTACAGTGTTTTTTCGTCATAAATAGTTTAAAATCAGAAAAATAAAAACTCAAATATTACTTAAAACATAAAAACATTTAAATTTTGTGAAAATGATTTTATAAATTTGTTATATTTTAATGTTTTCCCTTGTATCTTATTTAGCATGGCTTATCCATCTCAGATATATAAACCTTATCCACCTCCAACTCTATTAAATCACAGAGCTTATCCCAATAGAGAACTACACATTAAAATCGAATGTTGTCTCAAAAATATGCTTTTGTATTTTACATATTTTAAAACTAGAAGTACCCCTAATTT
Source organism: Troglohyphantes excavatus (assembly GCA_963932185.1). Classification (NCBI taxonomy): domain Eukaryota; kingdom Metazoa; phylum Arthropoda; class Arachnida; order Araneae; family Linyphiidae; genus Troglohyphantes; species Troglohyphantes excavatus. Next base: position 73,517,000 of record OZ010672.1, on the reverse strand, counting down.
GACATATACCTTCTTAATATTGATAATTTGGTATTGCATCTTATTTTATATACAAGATTATTTTTCACCTCTCATGTGGCTTAGCTTTCTTAAAATTTTGATATGGTGGGGATTATCTTTAAAAAAATATTGTGAATTTTTGAAAGAATTGTGTCGAAAATACACACAAAATCTATAAATGAACTCATTAAGTAAATTTATATTGAGGTGTAAAAGTATATCAAAAATTAAAGCAGGTACTTTTCACTGCACAAACTATAAAATAACTAACTACATTGGAAAGTTTAATTTTAAAATAGTTTCAAGGTCTGGTTGATTATGTGTGGTTGGAAAAAGTTCCAAAGATTGACCTTGATAATCCAGTTTGTAAGATTTGAGATAACAATTTTGCAAAATAACGATCCTAATCCCAACCAAAGGTTTGCTGTCTACAGTGGACTATTGCAATTTTGTTCCCTGCTTCTTTTGAGTCTAGTTCAATACCTAGAATATATTTACCATATAAAAAAAATAAACTTTAATTAGCAATAAAGATGCAAAGGATATCCAGCCAACATACTGCATCTGGCCAATAAGCCTTATAATTGGCCAGTGGCTTGATATTGCAATTATCCGTCCGAAAATTATATTCTAATAAATAAAAGATAAATATGTATAATAAATAACAAAAAATTGCAATATTAAAAAAGTGTAATCAAAAGTTTTTTTGTTTTTTTTTAATTTTAATGTTTTTCAGAACAAATTTTATCATGTAGAAAAAAATTAAAAACAAACTAAACACTTTTGTCTTTTTTACAATGCAAAAACAGTAATGTTCTGTATTTCTTGGTAGAATTCAGTTGTGTTTCTTTTCATTAATTAACCCTACCTCTGAGAATAGTTTATCACTATATATACTATTAAGTTGAAAATTAGTTTCATTGATTTTTCACTAGTTAAATGCAGATGATTGTTTTTCTTTCAATATCTAGTTCCGAAATATAATTATCTTATTCTTCAACATCATCATTGTTATCTTCACAAACTTTAATTACAGTGGATTTAGCACTAACTTTTTGGAAACAATCCCAAAAAGAATTAAGATTTTTGTTTTCTGCTATCACTATTTAGTGAAACTTTTGATTTTATTGTATATAATTCTTTTTGAGGAATTCAGAAGAATGTAATAAGGAAGTTTTAACAGCTTCTTTGTCAAAATAAGTATTTTGAATTTAGGATCTAAACCTAATTGAAATGCTGACATGAACATAACTTATCATTTAAACAAAAAAATTATGTTATTATCGAATTAAAATATTGGTACTAAAATTGTAAATTAGAAAGAAAAATTAATGATATTGGGAAAATTTTAAAATAAAGTAAAAAATGAGAAATAATTGATTAATTTAAAATAAATTAGTAAAAATAAAAAAGTAAAGGAGAAAAACATAATGCGGTTATATTGTAAAAATACAGCTAGTGTTATAATATAAATGTAATTAATTAAATGAGAAAAAGCAATTAAACTGTACATTTTTAAAGTGTTGTAAAAAATAATTTTACTTTATCTATTTTTATCTTCCTAATTCCATTTTAATTACAGGATACTGGAATCGGTAAAATTATTCGGAGTTTAGCAAAGAAGAATGGAAAAGTTGGTTCTAAAGCCAGTTCAGTTTTGCAAAATTGGAGAAATGTGGTAGCTTCGTCTCAAAAAGGTTCTGCTTCATCTCCCAAACATGAACACACAAAGCATAATTCACATAAAAAAGAAGTTTCTAATGGAGGAAAATTATATGATGAAAAATATCGTAAACGATTGAGTTCGTCTCATGAAAAACACAGAAAGTCAAAGCAGTCATCAGACTCAAGTCATAAGCAAAAACGCATAAATGGCAATTTAGAGTATGCACCTGTGAATATTTCAAGTTCTACTTCTGTTGATAAACATGCAACAAGCCTTATTCATCCAGATGATATAAAGAAGGAAAAATCTGAAAGCACTTATGGTTTCAATTCAGGAATTCATCATATGAATGGAGATTTAGATGCAGCTGAAAAATTGTTTGACACTAAAGAGTCATTTGAAAACCGAAAAGCAGCTGAAACTCGGTCTTTAAAAAATGGTGTGATGGATGTGAAGAAACCCAAAAATGAGTATGGCCAAACCTATAACAACATTATTGCAGAAAAGAATATTAAAAAAGAGTATGGCCAAACCTATAACAACATTATTGCAGAAAAGAATATTAAAAAAGAGTATGGCCAAACCTTTAACAACATTATTCCAGAAAAGAATATTAAAAAAGAGTATGACCAAACCTTTAACGACATTATTGATGAAGAGAATATTGATGAAGAGAATATTGATGAAGAAAATATTGATGAAGAGAATATTGGATATACCCAAACTTTTATCAGCATTACCATTGAAAAGAATATCCAAAATGATAGTTCTCCCATAAATAATGACATTTCTAATGAAAGGAAACGTAAATATGAGGTTATATCAAATGGCATACCTGGTGAAAAGAAACACAAAACTGAGGTTTCTTTTTCCTCTTCTTTTCACTCTAGTCCTCTTAAAAGTGAATTAGTAAACGATTCCACTTATAAGAAAAGAGATAAAGATAAAAAAGCTTCCAAATATAAGGATAAAAAAATCACAGAAAATTCTTTGTCTAAACCTCAAAGGGATTTTAATAAAACTCATGAATCTGAAAAATCAATTGTAAAAAAGAAGAAGGAATCAAAAAAGAAAAGTTCTTCTAAACTAAAAACCAGTATTAAAATGGAACCCACGGAAGCTTTCACTTCATCTGAAGTAAGATTTGAAGACTGTTTAAGTTTTAACGATATTGTGCCAGTGAAGCGGAAAAAGACATCGAAATCTGCGTCAGAAAAAAAAGAAAAGCATGTTCCATTAAAAAAAGAAGTCCCAAATGGAACTGTAATTCACAAAAATCATACTTCAAGTTCTAGGAATAAACACAAAGTCAAAACTGAAATTCCTGATTTGCCAGATTTGCTACTGGAACCAGTAAGTTATGCACAGTTGTATGTTTAATTTTACTTGGATATTCTTTCGGGAAACAAAATTTCCACAATATTTTAATAGTAATTGTTAATTTAAGGTATTCAGTTAATTTTAATTAACTATGTATTAAATTATTAATGCAATAATAATATATGTAATCTGGGGTTCAACCAGAATTTTTTTTCCAGGGGTATTTTTGAGTTCATAAAAATGTACTGTGTATATGCTAAAGATCTCCCATAGCCCCATTTTTTTTTTTTTACATTTATAAAAGTTGTCCTTGAGCCATTAAATGGGCCACATAGTGAATCAATGAAAATACTGTGGAAGTTGTTTTGTTTGTTTAAAAAAAAATACTAAAAATAATCTTATTTTACATAGGCTCCTATTTTAAATGAAGTCGACATTTTATCAACTCTACCACAAACGCAGCCAACTTATCGTCCTCTTCCACAAAGAAACTATGACAGCCCTATAAAAAAGAAAGGTAGGTATACCTTTTATATTAAATTCCTTTTATTATTCTGAAGCAATTGTAAAGTTGAAAAGCTTATTCTTGTTTATATTTATTGCATTTTTATTTATTCAATCCAGTTAAAATATGTTTTATTTCATTTTCAGTCCTCTCTAATGAAGAAGCAATTAAATTTACTTCATCTAGAAGAGAGAAAACTTCTGTTTATTCTGGAAGAAAAAATGTATTTTATACAGGTATGTCGTTGTTTTAAACTTAAAAATATTTTTGCTTTTCTACAATCTGACCTAATATAGAACTGGTACACAGTAGGGTTGAGCGGTCACTCATGTTAAATATTTTATTTTTTCAAACCAACATGTCTTGGTGCAGGTTTGGTTTGATTAATTAACGTCGCACTAAAGCTGCTCATTGGGCTATGGTTGGTGCAAGAAAGTTGTTCCATCATATCAACATTATAAATATAAAATATTTTTAAAAAAAATCGTATTCAATACAGCCTCAACTCCATTGAATGTTTTTAATTTGCTTAAATATTTGATATTTTTTAACAAATATTGAATTTGTTGTTCACTTAAATTGTAATAATGTAATAAACGAAACTGCATAATTCGAAAAATCCAGAAAACTTTTGTGAGTGTATACAATGTGGAAATTCTAATCATATGCCTAAGAAACTCTTTTTTGAAGACTATGTGCCATTCTTGTGGTGTTAAGATGCATTTGGCAAATGCCTAAAATCAAATAAAGCTGAAGTTTTAAATTGGAAACTTTTAAAAAAAATTATCAAATGTACACTACACCAAATTCTGTTGATGTTATAGAGCAAGAGATCTGAGAAAAATATTTTGATCCAGAATACAATATTTTTCGTATGGTTTCAAAGGCCGAAAATTGTGCACCTAAACCAGTTACATTAACATTAACCATATATGTTAACCATTAAACTATAACGTTTATTTTCAATAATTGCTCTCATACTTTTCGGTAACCTGTAAGCAACATGGTTATATTTTAAAGTTTCTTGTGTACAAATGAAAACATGCTTTTAATTTTATGCAAAAGAAGATTGCTTTAACGATTACAAAAATATTGTAACTGTTGACAGCTCTGCAGCAATTTGAATTATTTAAAAATTTTGCCTAAGCAGAACATTTTCCCAACTAAAAAGATTGCTAGATGCCAATTAAACCTAACTTTTATCTCCCAATTTTGAACCCTAGGTAAAATAGTTATCAGATTAGAACATGCGCTGCCATTTAATCGCATTTTTTTTAGTAAAATTTTCTATATATGTACGTTAAGGAAAGTATTTCTTACACTAACAACTTATAATAATGTTTTAGAAAAGTTAATTAATTGATGAAAACACAATAAATTAATACTAATTATATTAACACATTTATATATAAAATTATTTATTTAATAAAAACATTAAAAGCAGTATAAATATTCACTTGATGTGTGGAACCTCAAGATGACAATATTTTGGGCTGAAATTTGAAGACAATTAGTTCTAGTCAGTATGAAGCCATTTAATAACTCAGACAATATGGTTTTCCCCAAAAAAGTTGTTTCGCTCTACTCTAGTACACAGACATGTAGATCAAATTTGACAGAGAAGAGAGCAATTACATTCTCACAATCCAGATCTACAACTACCCTCTCCAATAGAGTCAAATCCTATTCCTCCTCCAGTGACGCCGATGTCAGCCTGTACAGTTCCGATTCCCAAAGTTACCCACTACAGTTCTTTCAAAAACCCAGGAATCAAGCCCTTCCAGTCAAGACATTTTTAATTATGGACATTTCTCCAATTTCCGCTGCATTACTGCAGATGAACATGTATCAACATCCCCACAAATCAGTGTGTGACGTTCTGCTCATTGGAAAACCTCCTAATAAATTAGACTTGTAATTTTCTATTAGGGAAAGCAAAGTGTTGCATATTAACTACAACTTACAAGTACTACAATACAACTTCTACTACCTTGTGGTTGTTCTGTGTTGGTTGTGTCAGCATTCAAATATGTTTGTTTCGATACAGTGTGCTCATATGTAATACCTAATAAGTCACAAATCGAGCATTCTCAAATTTTTAAATAAATATCAATGAATTGTAAACATATCGGAGATAAAAAAAAATAGTCTTGTACCTGTAGCCAAGTACAATCTACAAGAAAATTTAATATAAATTGCTATTGTGTGATTTTGCGTCTGCATGAAGTCCAACAAGTGAACTTATTATGATGTTGTTGCATTATTATTAATGTAGAATTATTTCATGCGATGGAATATATAGTAGGAGATGCGTATTAAGTATATTTGAATTAAAATATATTTTTATTTCAAAGGGAATATCTATATAAAATTGCAGAGGAAATTTTTCGTACATATAAAGTCAGTCACTTTTTTCAAAAAGTATCACATTTTGAGTAGTCCAATGTAAACTAAAAGTATTTACATATTCAAATATAATATCCATCAGTTTTTAATAAATAAGACAATTTTTTTCTTGGCCATCTTTCACTGTAGAGAAACAAATGTATGTCTTTTAAAAAATTCAGACAAATTAGTCTTTATGTGAAAGGAACTTTTTTTAAAGAAAGTAAAATGTGGGTGAAGATAACTACATCACATCAGTTTATTTGTATTTAACAACAGTTCTTTTTCATTTATAAAAAATATTAGTTTGAAGTTTATAATATTTTATAATTTCTTAGATGAAAATTTAAATGTTTCTTTATTTATAATATTTTTTTGCATTTGGCAATTTTGAGATATTTTCATATTTTTAAAGGCTTTACGGCGATATAAATAATTAAATTTAAAGATTATACCTAATTTTTCTTAGCCGTATTTTAAATTTTGTTTACAATTATTGCTTAATATTAAATGCACTTTTAAACTATATATTGCGTTTTGTCTAATTTGGGAAATTTAAATGTTGTAACATTTTATACTAATGTTTCTATTAATTATCTTTATGACATGTTTTTCTAACTAAATATTTAGTGCAACCCTAATTTAAATAAATTTACAATATTAGAACACCTATTGGCATGTATGTACAATGTACACCGATTTAGATGTTTTATGCATGCTGAAAAGTATGTAAAAATCTTTTATATTAGCATAAAATAGATTGTAGAATTCAAGTAAATGTATACAACTTTTAATTTTTACAGAAGTTCCAACTCTTTTCGACAGTTGTATTCGTGTTCTGATTGAAAATATTGATGGTAAGTTATTAATTTATATATCTGTAAAACTAAAAGCAATGTTATACTAATTTTAGTTTTTGAAAGAATTTTAAATTTATTTACATTGAATTAAAATGTTATGTGTTTTTTAAAATAAAAATCAATACTTAGGGTAAGGTGGGGTAAAATGGTTATATAGAAAATTAAAAGTTTTTAAACTAACATCTTTTTTTAGTACAATGTGACATAATTTAGCACACTATTTCATTCTTATTAGAATATGGTTCAATATTAGAAAAATATGTAATATATATACAATTAAAAAACTATCATTAAATTTTTATATTGCATTGAGCCATCTTTTAAAAAAATATTAATCAACTATTTTTAGACAATTTATATAATTTCAGTTACATTATCTATTCAATTTGTTTTTTTTTTAAATTTATTTATTTTCTGTCAAAAATATGTGCAAGACATTCTTAAAGACAATGTGAATATATCTTTAAAAGGCAAAGAAATACTCAACACACTAACAACAACGAAATTTGTTCAAATACGCTCGAACTAACTAAATAAGCACCAAGTTAAAACACACCCACCCGCACTACAAAGACATTTTCCTCTCTGTCATACGAACACACAAATTAACCTAAATAGTTGCATAAGGAGCACACCAGAAACATTATTGGAAATCCCCTCTAAAAACACTGATATTCCTCACCTGATGTCCTGCATCTGAAAATGCGAAGAGGCAATGATTAAAACCACACAATTAAATTAATTGCAATTGATGTCATTCGCCGAAAGCCCATGTCTAATTTGCCAATAAAAGCAAAAACGAATACTTTACCCATCCGAAAACTGAATCAAATCCCCCTACGCCAATTGAACTCTGTCAACATATCATGATGCAATCGTAAGATAAAACGATATAATATTGATAGTCTCGAGAAAATATATTTTGAATCAATGAGTTCTGATATTGAAATAATTCTTATCGTAATAATATTTTTATTGTAGAAACGGTTTGGGTCGTTGTCAATCGTTTGTTAAATTTGGACATGTGCCAATAACAAAGTAAATAATATTTAATCCAGCTCGTTAATTGGATTGGTATCGAGGAACAAGTTTGTTTCAACCAAGGCTGTCTTGAAAGTGGGAGCAAATAGTTCTTCTGTTCCGGTTCCTTTTTAGTAACATATTAATAATTTTTTTACCTGTTAAATTTTTAACTTGCTCTTTTTTGGCGGTTTTTGCGTTTCTGAACAGAGCATCTATTATTTTTTTACTAACTTATTTTATTGAATATATATTTTTTGATTTTGAAATACTCCTTTTTTGAGGAAATAAAGAACTGTTAATTTTTAAAAATAATATCTTTAATTATCGTAAATTGAAATAATTATATCTTTTAACTGTTATTCTAACATCACTCATCCCTAGTTCAAAAATAAATTTGTTTGAGTTTACAAAAGAACTTGCGATAGTATGATGCATGAAATCTTCTGTATATAAACTAGAAAAGTTTCAATATTTATCAATATTCCTAGGTTTTTTCATAGAAAAGATACCTTTTAATAGATTCCAATGAAAAATTTATAAATAATCTATTTTATTTAGCTTTTATTTCAATGTTTGTAATGTTGGGTAAAATGGATAATCGAATTATTAATGCTAAAGAATAGGAAATTTGAAAAAATTTAACAATCTTCAAAAAAGTGCAATATTCTACAAAAATATGATTTCGAAACTATGACAAGAATTATCTACAAATATATTTTACACTGTTAATGTAATTAAGTTATTTACCTGTTTTTTAAAACAAAATGTGAACAAGAAAAACATATTTCAATCACACAGAAAATACCTTTTCTGGTTTTGTAAGAACATAAAAGTTTTAAATGGATTAAAAAATTGTCTGGGGCAAGATAAATATAATAAAGAGTTCCCACGTGTTCAAATGTCAATATTGAATATGCAGAACTTTGAGCATGAATCCTTTGTTGTGGAGGAGACATGATATCACTATCGCTAAAAGCAAAGTGAAGCCAACATGGCCGACTCCTGTCACATAGTTAATTATAACATACCATTCATGAATTTTTCTAATTCATAAAAATATCCTGTACTTAATGAATGGATATTATATAATTTAACTATTTTTCGCAGCTATTTAGGAAATGACATTTTTTTTTATAAAAGTTCTATTGTTTGTGATGATGTTGAAGTGGGTTTTTAAGATGGTAAAATAATTGTGCAGAGGATGGGGCTATAGAGCAGTTGCATCCTCTTCCCCTACCACGCTGAAAACGTTTCTTGGAGGACAACAACGTAACAACCGAACTAGCTGCAAGTTGCGATGTTCGAAATCGACGTCATATACCTAGTCAAATCGAAAACATTCACGCGATGCTGTGTTAATCAATCACTGGTTGCCGATCACCCACGTTACATTGTAGGGTCACTTAGTGTAACAGATCTATATGGAAGTCTTGAGAAGTCTGCGGTATTGTTACATAGATAATGGAGGGGGAAAGATAGGCCAAAGTACCATGCACAGTAGCGCGCAAAAAAACAAAAAAGGCAATTGGCGCAATGCATCTTGGGATACTGATAACAGGTTGCAGACTGCTGAAAGTTGACTAAGAGCGATTCCGAAACAGCGAGGAACCGGTTGACGCGTACAGATGGCTCACTCCTATTAAACGCTGTGTTAGTACTGTCCCACAATGCCTAGTGATTTGATCAATTCATTTTAATTGATGAATTCGTTTGAATTGATAGATTCGTTTGAATTGATAGATTCGTTTGAATTGATAGATTTGCTCGAATTGATAGATTTGTTCAAATTCATCGATTCGTTTGATTAATTTGTTCGTTTTGATCAATTCGTGCGATTTAATTGATTCGTTCGATTAGTTAAGTTTATTCAATTCGATCAATTTGTTCACTCTATGATTTGTTGAAATTGATATATTTGATCGTTAGGCTGGATTTGATTGATTTTTTCGGCTTTATCAAATCGATTGAAGCGAAGTAATCTATCAAATCGAACTATCGTTAAAAAATATAAGAGGTCTTTAAATATTATCAAAATGTCATTAAAAAGTCCTTAAGAACTAAATTTTTACTTTTGAAAATTTGTATAAACCAAAATAGCGTACCTCAACTTCTGTTATTTCCATAACTTCCCAGATTTGTTCTGACATATAGCAAGAAATCATTCATCCTACTATGAGGCAACCAAGGGAACTCACATAAATTTTTTATAAATTTTGTAGTTGCTTTGTAAGTTAATAAAGATATTTTATTTTTATCTATCCTAAATTTTATTTTACATAATTTTGCAATGTGTCCAATAGTTCCTGAATTTTTAACCTGCTAATTTTTATATTAACATTTGATTGCTAATATGTATAAACAAAATAAATCTTATTTTGTAGCTATTGAATATATGGGAGGAGTAGTGCCTTATTATATCCTAAAGCAAGTTTTAGTAAGATGTTCCTCTCAACAACTTCACAACATTGAAGATTATAATCCAGTAAGTAACTATACTCTTTATAACTTTTGCATTCACTTAATACATTGACGAAACATCTTGCCTTAAAAAAAAGAGCTTGAAAATGTTAGAAATTTAGATTAGTATTCCGATGCCTCACTAGATGACGCCATCTCTCAAGGGTCTAATACAATAAACCCAAGTAACTGCTGTGTTGGTGTGGCTTTTGGTTTGGTTAATTAATGTCGCACTAGAGCTGAGCAGTAGGCTGTTGCCGATGGTTCGTGGCATATCTCGAAGGAAAGACCCTGGAACGATGCCTCGTATTTTTGAACCATGGTCAGATCACAAGGACAACTCCTCAGCTGGCACCCACGCTTTAAATAGGCATCAGAACTTTGGACGCTGATCAGATTTATCATGCACCAGTCCCGTTTACACCCCTTTGTAATTTGTTGGATGTTATGGATTACTTTCTAGTATATTTGTAGCGAAGGTGGCAACCCTCCGATCACAAGATCACTACTTTTTTTATTTCTCTTTGTCTAGTCCATCGCACAGGCTCAAACTAGCAATCCTTTGATTACCAGCTGAATGACTTTATAGACTAGGCTACCGGGCCCCTACTGTTGGTGTGGCAGTATGCTCTCTGAAATCATTCATGTAGCATGTCCATTTTTTACTTTCCAGTCTAAGTCGATTGTACTTAAGATCAAGTAACTAATTCTATTTAATCAGAAACTACCATAATAAAAGCTAAAATTATTATAATCGCATTATTTTAGCATTTAAATTAAAAAAATTAGAGGCTATTAAAATCAGTATCAACTTTAATGTAGCAACTGAAAAGGACATCACAAAAAATATATAAATTTTAAGTACATTAAGAAGTGTTTTCACACAATTTTTAAAACCAAATTTCATTTGATATATTTGTAGTTGTTAAATAATGATTTTTAAAATTATTTACAGTACCTCTTGGAAGATACTCAAGAGCTATGGGAAGTACACTGCAAAAAAGACTTTCGCAATCACAAGCCACAAGAAAATGAAACATGGAGGGATTTATACTGGGTATGTCTTTATTTACGCAAGGAACAAGCAGTTGATAAATTATTTCTTGCTAGTTATATCTACACTTTCCAGTGTATGCATGAACGTTAAACCTCTTTGTATACCCATTTTGCTAGGAATCGAACCTGTTATGGTTAAAACCATAATTGATTTAATTTGATTTCTTTGTATAATTAATGTAGTTTCAGACTCCCCTAAATGTAATAATTTGTGTAATAATGATTTATCCTATGTAATTGTTAAACTTGTACCTTGGAACATTCACTTTTAATTGCATAAAGTCCAAACTTAGATTTTTCCCCTTTTTCATAACCCCCTAAAAGTTTTTTTTCACTGTAAATAGAGTGATAACCCCTGTCTGGAGTCCCCCCCCCCCCCCAATGAATACTTCAGTATCATATTTCAGTTTGAGTTTTGGTTCGTTACTTTGAATTCGTATTGCTTCTGGTTTGTAATGACAGAAGAGTGGATAACTGTTTAACTGTAACCGGTGTTGTATTTTTAAATTATGTGATTGGCTGCGAGGGAAATTGAGGTGCTTGTTTTGAGAGATCCGGCAAGCTGTTTTTGAGGAGGCTTTTTACTGAACATGTCTTTCTGACTTGACATAACTTGAGACTGATTTTTCGGAGCTACAACAAGCACGGGAGTGCAGCTCCCCTTTTATCAAACGCTGGCCTAGAGCCACTTTTTTTTCTTAAAAACCTGCGGGTTTAACAAAGAGATGCCTGATTGGATCGTTTTTGGATGTTAAGTCAATTTAACCGCTGCCACCATCCATCGATGCACGAAAGCCACCCATCAAAGTAGATGTTTCGGGGGTTAAATGCCATAACCGCCGCCACCACCCATCGACGTAACTCCCAGAGGGATGACCCAGTCCTCTGCCTCCGATGTCAGCCCCGGATGTCCCCTTTGTCACCCGTCAGGCCGTTGATCCTCGCCCAGAGAAGATCCCATCCACCAACCACCTCTGAACTGGATCCTTTTGCTGGATGACTACCCCCGGCTGACCACCTCTATCCGCTGACATCACCCTTTTTGTCCACCTCCCTTTTGGACATTTTCATTTCTTTCATGGCAGTAACGACATGGTCATGTTCTTTTGTGCTCGTTTTGTGTCATCTTGACCTCCTGTCACATCTCTCTCGACGAAATGGCTGAAGTTAGTTTATTTTATTTTTCCCTCCCCCTTTAATTTCTTTAAGTTTTTAACTAGTTTGGCATTGTAAGATATTTTTATGTGTTCCCTTCCCTTATTTTCGTGCTCTTAAATAAATTTTTGTTCTCAAATGGTCACTCAATTTTAGTTTTGGTTTTTATTTCTGTTTGGATTTGTTGTTGTTAAAACTATACGATCACGCCAGGTAAATTCTTAAATTAAACAACTATTAATAATATTGTTTATCTCTTTTTCTTTCTAATTAACCCACCCTTTAAAAGTAACTTTCAAAAACCTGTTAGAGTATTTGACCTCTTCATATAATTTTGTAGTTTGCTTTCACTAAGAATATCTTATTTAAAAGTTCTTACCCTAAATAACGAAGTTGATTATTATAAAGTATTTGCTCAGTAGAAGCATTATATATAAGCTCAAATAAAAAAAACACCAGATAAAATATATTATAACACAGTCGCATCTTTATTTCTTATAAGAACAGTTCTTAAACTGCCAATAAAAGCAGTAACCAGTACTATAAATAAATAAATTAAAATATAATTTTGTACAAATCCAAAAATAAAATTAGAAATAATTAGTCATAAGATTAATATGTAGTAGTTTGGATTTCCCAATCTGTCATCAGTTTGGATTTTCTTCCAATAATCCTCTGCAGTGTGTAAATTATGTACAATGCCTTGAAATTTAATCACCAACAATGATTCTGTCAAAAAGTCCTTTAAATTATCTTTCGAAGCAATATCAATTAATGTTCCATAAATAAAAGTTCCTTACTTATTTGTGTAATAAACTAATATTTGATATCAGTATGTTTGGTCTTTGTACTCTTTTGATTATTCTTTGGAGAAATAAACTGTGACTTGTTTGTTACAGAATTAAATAGGTTTACTGAAAAATAAAATTTACCTTAAAATACCATCCATGTGAGGTTACACCCTCAATCTGCATTCAAATTAGAAAGCATCATAATGTTATTTATATTAGACAAATTTATTTTGTAATGCTTTGTTTGGATATTTACAGCAAAACTGATATTTGGTCTAGTAATACTGCCTAAAAAGAACAACAATGTTCTTTCACACATAAATTCATTGTAAAGAATTTGATCTTTCTTGATATTTTGTTAGATTATAATTAATTTTAAAAGGAAATTTTTTCCATCTAGACTTTAATTTTTCAATGTAAGTTCTTTGATGAAGAAATATAGAACCATCTACAGTTTAAAATTTACTTTTAATTAGATTAATAACATTTTGCGTTAAATCGTTTGTTTTAGAATATAAAATAATATCATCCACCATCTATGCAGCTAAACTCCATTTAATTTGTAAATATAATTTCTCCATTTTAATTTTTGAGTCTTTAAATCTCTTAAAATACTATCCAATTCAATATTTCACTCACTTTGATGCAATCTGTAAATTGCTTTGTGCAATACACAAATCTTTTTCTCGCCTTTCACAACAAATGCAGTAGACTATTTTATATAAACTCAAACATTATAGCTTTTGTGCTTAAAAATGTATTCTATGTAATCCGTCTATGCAATCATTATTAGTACAGAACGGATGAAGTTTGGTTAGTAGGCAGACTTGGTACTCATTTGGTTTGAACAAAATATATTTGTTTCAAAATACACAATTATTTTCACAAACTTTTAAGGGGATACAAAATTATTCAAAAATATTAATCTAACAACACAAAAATTTTATTTCTACCTGAAGTACAACTAATTTTTTAATGAATCAATATTGAGCTTTGTTACAAGATTGCCTACATATGTAATTTTGAACTCATTGTTCTCATTTATGATTTTTTATCAAGTTTGAATCAAATTTGAATAAGAATTTTAATCAAGTTTGAATATGTTCATATCTATTTGAAGAAACTGCTCCAAATTTGCTTCAGTGTATTTTCAAACATATTACATTGTCTTTAGGGATTAGTAACATATAGATTATATTTTTAAGTCTTTTTTTAAGTAGTTTGCCCAACAAAATTACTGATTTTTTGTTCAATTATTTTTCAAAAAAAATCTTTTGCAAATATTAAAAATCTATAAAGACAGTTCGTTAAACACATTCTTTAGTTTATAAAAAGGTAAAAAAAAAATATGAAAATATTTTCTTGACTTACATCAAGAATAAGAAAGACCACTTTTTCGTAAACTTTATTTAAAGGGTATGCAGGTATGCATGTGTAATTTTTAAATGGTTGACCGCAGTATTATGTTAATATATTTTAGACATGCATGTGAAAACTTAATTATAATGTCTGCAAAAATAGTTCTGTCAATAACTCATAATTTTATTTCAATAGGGCTTTAACATTTGCTAAAATGTCATACATTCAAAATATTCCAACATTTTCCCCATGTATTAACCCCCTCAGGGGGCTCACATCTTGTGAGTACGGGCTTGGCAACCCCGAGGTACCCTAGCTGGGCCTTAGCTTTTTTCGTTCTTTCCTTTTCAGCGAAGGCCCTACCAAGTGCACGATTTTTAGTTTTTATATTTTGTTCTAGCGTTCATTTTCTCCTCTGTTTATGATTGTTGGGTTTTCTTTAATTGTATTCAAGTATTATTTCGTAGTTTCAATTTTGTTGTTTCACTTTTTGTATTAATTTTGACAGTTTTATTGGTTTTCTGTCAGATTTTCTGACCTGCACGTTTGCCGTGTGCGGTAACTCGTATCGTGGGAAAGTGGAGTCCTGGGGATCCTGCGACGTCTCGTTTTAGGACGGGGTTTTGTTTCCTAGAGACGTCGTTGCGTTCCCTTTGGTCCATGCTTCAACGTAAACGAGAGGCCAGGAGTGAGCCCGCTTTTGGTCAACCGGCTCGCCTAATATCACTGTGGTTCAGTACGTCAGTGAATTTCACCCCTGGCGTGCTGGACACCACTGTTATTTGGCATTTAAGGGCTAGTACTGCAGCTAGGAGTGCCCTTGTGGATCCACACTTCGAAACTGTAGCACTATACCCCGGTTTTACCCCCGTGGCAGTGTGGCACTGCCTCCCCTTGTAGGGCTCGGTGGTGGGCGGGGCTGAACCGGGATGAACACCCAAACCTCATATGGATCCCAAACCCCATGCCCTGCCGGAGGCTTTGTATCCGGCGACCCCGTCTAGTTCATCAAATTCTATGATAAATCAACCGACCAATAACAATCAATCTTCAAGTATTCAAAGCCCGAAATTTTTGATTATAACTTCACCTGAAAAAATTCTCGGTACTATGTCTCCGTTTTTCATACAAAAAGGCCTTCAGGGAATCTGCGGAAACCCAAAATCCGTTAAAAAACTCAGATCTGGCGATTACCTAATAGAAACAACTTCAACTGCTCAATCTAAAAACTTACTTTCTGCTAATAAAATGGGCAATATAACTATCACCGTAACTCCCCACAATAGTTTAAACTCGTGCAGAGGTATCATCTCCGAATAGGACCTCTTAGCAGTTCCTGAGAGCGAAATCGCATCCGAGCTCGCATCTCAAGGAGTGACTAATGTCCATCGTATAACAATGAAAAGATATTGCCGTATCATCCAAACTAAACATTTAATACTTACATTCAATAGTCCTGATCTACCTGCAAATATTAAAGCTGGGTATCTCAACTGCCCAGTCCGACCCTACATACCGAATCCTTTGCGCTGCTTTAAGTGTCACAGGTTCGATCATTCTGTAAGCACATGCAGAGGAGTAGAGACTTGCTCGAGATGCTCCAATATTGGCCATTCCTACGAGACCTGTATCCTTCCACTAAAATGCACAAATTGCGAGGGTGAGCATTCTGCCAACTCTCGCATCTGCCCAAAGTGGAAGGAAGAAAAAGAAATTCAGGTTGTGAGAACAACCCAGAAGCTCTCGTACTTGGATGCTAAAAAGCAAGTCTCCATATCTCTACCCAAACCTAATGTTTCATATGCAGCCGCAACCAAAAAATCCACCTCCTCTATCGCAATACAATGCGAAATTTCAATAGATCAGCCATCCACAAGCAATAGTCAAACTAATACTAAAACTCCACCCACTCCTCTTTTTTCCAAAGGTACAATAACTAAAAATAACAAAAATAATGCTGTTGAAGTTGTATCTCCTTTAACAGCTCTCAATAAATCTCTTAAAAATAAAAAAGAACAAACTGAAAACACCAATAATAAAAAACCAAAAAAAACCGAGAACCCCTATACCCCACAATATCCCATCTGACTCATCCGATGCTGCTGATATGGATGTGGAGCCTGGTATGGAGACGCCAGGTAATCTCGCTCCTAAATTAAAACCCAGTAACCCAGATAGCACATTTGCTTACGAAAACTTTGTCATTTCATTTACATTTGATTGTCACTGAAAAGGTTGTCAACGAAAACCGTTGAAAACGTTGTCACTTCATTTACATTTGATTGTCATTGTAAAGGTTGTCAACGAAAACCGTGGAAAACGTTGTCACTTCATTTACATTTTATTGTCACTTACAAGACTGTCAACGAAAACCGTGGAAAACGTTGTCACTTCATTTACACTTGATTGTCAATGAAAAGTGTAATCTCATCTCGTTCTATCACGTTTACATTCGAGATTATGTGGTTCAGTTTCAGCGTATCGGCCGACATTTTTCACCCATTGCTTGTTAGGCTTAGAATCTTCCTAGGAAGGTAAGTTGCATATTTAATTAATAGTTTATATATATATATATAAATTGATCGGAATAGGTTATTTACATTTCTCTCTCCTCAATTTCTCTGTCAACTTGGCAACGTTTCGAGTTAATCAAACGCCGACAGCGACAATACGCGCGGGAATTGCGGATTATTTAGTTGCTTACATAAATGCATTACTTAAATTATTCGCAAGTAAAATCTGTTGATTATCGCAATCGATTTCTGTACTGACCTTATAGAAAAAAGGGCTACAAATTTATGCATTTTGTAAAAAGTAAGTGTTGTAAAAGTTATTTATAACAAATTTAGTGCATGAAATGTTATTTTGTAAAGTGTAGTCAATGCAATGTTGATGTTTTGTTAGTGGGGAATGCAATGTTTACTTGGAATGTTTTCAAAAGTTGGAGATAGTAGTTTTTAAATGATAACTTTATGATCCTTAGATATATATTTCATTAATTTATAGAACAGCATAATATTAAGTTATGCATTTAGAATTTGTTTGTATTAATGCATATAATGTTTTTGCTTAAGCCATTGATAATATTACAAAATAATAAGTATTTTATAGATACATTAAAAAAGAATCTTATATATGAATACCAAATGAACATTTAAATATGATTGTATGATCCACATAGGAATAGCTTCAAATCAAAACTACCAATCCCTTCCACCTACAATTCTATATATGTATTAATACTTATATATTTATCTGCAGAACCGATAACCAAAAAACTTGTAATTGGTGATCTCTTCGTATCTAGTTTTCCAACAGTACAACCCAATATAAAATTCATAAAAAAGGCTATTTCTTTAAAAACAAGTGAGTAATTAAAACATTACAATCGCTGAACACTTTAAGCGGCGAGAAAAATAATAAAAAAAATTTAAGTGATTTTCAGTGCAAGAAAGTTTTATTTACTTTTTTAATACATGAATTGGTACAGATGTAGTATAGGACATTTGGCGCGCCAGTTGTTTTTGGAGTGTTTTATAGGAGCGATAAATTTTTAGTATGGCGACCCCACCTGACATTGTTGATATTTTCCGATTCTTGAGCCGACTTTCAATCTGCGACTTTTTTCGTCGCCAACAAAATAAACGCGCCAAATGTCCTATAGTACATCTGTTCCCATGGATTTTGTAAACTTTTTTTTTTTAACTTTTAAAATATACCCTTAATGTTTAAAATTGGAAAAAATATTTAAAAATTAAGTATTTTTTTATTTTGAATTCTGTGAATTGCTGGAAAAAAACTCATGGACAACTAGACATCCACACCACTTATAGATTTAATGATAGAACCTCCTTCTGGAAGGATGCATTGTACTGCCGATAGGACTTGCGTTTATGATCGCATAGAAGTTTTATAAGATTTTCTGAGTTGACGCAAAAAAAAAGTTTATAAATTCCAACTGTAAAATTTTTTTAGTTAAGTTACAATTAGAATTTTTAACCTGTTATTCAAATTTTTTATTACGAAAATTTGAAAGTTTCCAAGCTTACAAAGGCAAACCGATAAAGTCCACTTTGTGTGCGTCAGCAGTAGTGTTTTCCACAGCTTCGCTTTTGAATGCCAGATTCCAAGTTCAAAATTAATACAAAACAGGTGTCCTGCCTGCATGACGCAGTAATTAGTTGGAGGGCATGTGCAAATGTGCTTCCGGAAGATACTTCTGGCAGGACTTTGACTATCATTAAGCGTTAGAGGGGATTTCAATAAAAGATATAAATCAATTATTACATGTTTCTTATAAATTATAAATATCCGTAATAATCTTTTGTCCATTTAAGTCTATTGTCCTTTCCCAGGCATTCTTCCAAACGGTCGAGTTCTCATAGTTTTTACATGGGCATGTACGACTACAGGCCCTACGTGAAGGAGGTGACCAATAATCGGCAGATCATGTAAGAGTGCCTCCGCCATTACACCCTCATCGATCGGCCCCCCAGGTGTAACTTACGTGGATGCCCTAATTGCTAATAATAAGGTGTATTTTCTTTTTACCAATCTTCTATAGTTTATAAGCTTTTGTTATCAAGTTTTTAAAAATACAGAAATTAAAAAATAAATTTCTGAATTGCTGAAAAATACTAATTGTACAAAAGATTGTAATGGAAGTTGAGGTTTTTTCTACAGATGAAGCTGTGTTCTATGTCTACCACAAAACTTTGTTAGTCATTACCAGATGCCAGGCACGTTGGTAAGGGGATGGGTGGTTCAGGATTCAAACCCCTCCCATTGAAAGTCAAGAGAAGAAAAAAATTAAAAATCAAATTACTGTAAAAATCATAAACATACTTTAAAAAACTAGAAAAATTTCAATTTCTAGTATAATACTTCTTGTTGAGTTGCATGAGGAAAAACTTGGTATTTTCCGGGGGTCCTATCCCGAAAATAGTTTTCAAAAGGCGTCATAAACATGTTTTGAGGTTATTTTTATCTAAAAATAGGCGTAACATGACGTCATCGTGTTTCATTATATAACATTTGAATTTCAGCGACGAAGGGAAAAGATTTTGAAACGGGATCCATATATTATTTTAAACAAGCAATCTAAAAATTTAAATCTGTTCTCTAAATTTATTTCATAATTAGGGAGTGATATTTACTAATTTTAAAAACAGTTAATAACTGATATTGGTAATGATTTTATGAAAAAATAAATGATAAATGTAGCTGTTTCGATACTTCTATGCCAATGTATTCCTGTTTACTTGAATAAAAATTAATAAGTTTTAAAAAATTGGGGGGGGGGTGGAGAGAATGAGTTAATCAGTCACTGAACCACCCCATGAAAAATCTATAACATGCCAGATGCGGTTGCTAAGCCAGGGTCACATGTTTAGAACAGCTCTCTAGTCTATATTGTCTGATATTAAGTTATTTTGTACATGCATATGCACCTCACAAATGAATTAAAATGTGTAAAAGGGGATATGTTTCATAGACTTAACATAACACATATCCCTCTTTACATCTTCCAATTCAAATATATCTGAATGTTCTTACACGATTATTTGCATCGTCCTTAAGAACTATATTTTTGGTAGGTATTTAATCAAGAACCCTTAAAATCTTTAAATTATAAAATTGCAAATATTAATTTCAATTAGTAAAGAATTTAAATTTGGTGACACTGTAGGTACTTAAGGTGTACATTTAAGTTAATGATATCAAGTGCAATAAAAATGAAATTATGTTTTTGTAGTTATTTTTGAATTTGAATCTTTAGGCACATTTGAATTTTGATCTTTAATTTATTAAAGCTAAGAATTCCTTAAAAAGTTGCAACAAGTCCTTAAAACTATTTAATTTCTACTTTTTTAAAGATGTATAATGTAAAGATTTGTTGATACATTGCAGTAATCAAATCTGCATGTTGTTTTGAATTTAAAAGGTGCTTTCAACTAAAAATCAAAATAATTATGATTAATCAATTTGGTGATAATACTTTTGACAAATCTTTTTCTCAAATATTTTAGATTAGAACACATCTTGAAGAAACTATGCTGAATTAAAATTATAAAATTCATGTAGTAAGTTGTATATTTAACTGTTATATTCAATTTCAGTTAAGAATGTTCATATATTTCCATGTTATAAGTATTCGTCCTGCATCGTTTATTGACTTATAATAAAAATTCATATCTTATTCCAATTTTTCTTCATCACATATTTCATGGTATAGATATTTTATTTAAATCGATTATTTCAGAAAACTTAAATTGAGTTCAGATGTAGGCATATGTTAAGTTGAATCATTTATCCTTACTAGAATCAGTCGTATAGCCAGATGAGAACTATCAAGATCAAGCCCTCTCCAAAATTTATACAGGAGATAAAACAGTTTTTTAGATTTCTCCAAGTCATTTTATTTTTTAATTCTATTTCAAGTCTTATAAAATTATTTCACTTTGAATTTTATTGGAAACTACTAATTCTTGATGAATAAATACACACTGATAGAATATCAAAGTTGTACTAGTCAAGTAACTCTAAAACCATTCCTCATTTCAGATCCAAGTGTTTAATACTTCAATCCCAAAATTATTTCATTTTCATATTTATTTGTACTTGTGAAATGCACTACCTTCTTCTGTTGTGTAAAACAGAAATAAGTATAAAATAACTTGCATAATACTCCAACCCTCAAATTAATAATTATTGAGTTCACATAATTTAGTGCTCATGCACTCTTTTATTTAATTAAGGTAATTCTCCAGGTGTAAATATTAAAGCTGTAACTTTAAAGTATCCCAATTCATTATCAATTTGTATTTCATTATAACTGATTTAAATTTATTAATATTAAATAGACAGGTTAATAATATATTTAGAAATACATATTTAAGTTTATTTTTTTTCTTAAAAAAAAAATTGCTTGGGCCTCTTCTGAAACTAAATCGTGGATTTGCCACTGACTAGGATGATGAGCATATATACTAAGATACCAATAGATATTGAATTTGTAATATTAAATTTTTTACTCTAATATTTTTTTAATGAATTATGTAAAGCAGTCGAGCCGTAATGAAATAAGTGGCACGAATGAAATTTTTAGATAATAAAATTCAAAATTTGTGTTGACATAAATAACAGTAACAGAGTGTAACAATTAGTGTAAAAAGAGCAAAATTATTCAGTAATTATTTGTATTGAACTTGTTTCGAGTAGAAATGGTCTGCCTCTATAATATTAAATGTGTAAACCCATTTTTGGAAATTGTTTTACTCGTATCACTATGCTTCGGAGTGCCTCATATAGGCACATACAGGGTTGGTAAACTTATATTTTTATGTGCTATGTAACTTGACTAGAATACAATATCAAATATGCACATTTACCACTTATTCAAACGGCATTATTCATCTTATGGGATATATGTTCCGTTCAGTCTTAAAATAGTCCGAAATTAAAAATGCTTTCCATGGTTTGCCTCCCTCTGCAGCCAAAGGATTCCATTATTGAATTTGTTTTTGTTATAATTAAAACAAATATTTGGTTATATTTTCTTGAACTATGCCTTTATTTTTACAGGGAGAAAAAATTAGTGCAGAGAAAGCAGTGTCTTACCAGTCAAATGAAAATTCTATTATCCAATAAAAAAAATTGTTTTCCGATAAAAAATAAATAAACTAAATTAAAAAATATGTAACATGTGTTTGTGTTATTTTTAGTTAGAATCATTTAGGTATAGTATTTAATGTACAAAAAGAAATATACATGTGCAAATTATATGTAAAAAAATGCCTCTAATTTTTAACATGTTAATCGTTTTGTATCGGCCTCTAAGGTTAAGGTTTTTCATTGAGAAAATAAATCATCTTTATTGAACAGACATAATAAAACTTGGAAAGTTATAAATATAATAGGTCATTAGTATGTTAATTTTGCTTGAAATGTAAAGTAAAAAGCTACATTTTTTTTTAACGTTATTGCTTTTATGAGCATGATTGCAGTTAATGTATTTAATTCTCAGATTTTCCTTTAGATGTCGCAATATCTTTCCTTGTTGCATAAGTTTTTTTTTTTATAAATACTATGAAAATTCTTTATATTATGTTGAATATTTTTACATGTACATCAACTAACCTTAAAAGAAGTCAATTTGATATATGTAAAAAATATTTGGAGAGTATAGCGTACAAATAGCTAACTGAAAAAAGGGGACATCTACAATACAATGTTGGAAATTCCCTTTTTGCAGTTAGCCATTCACTTAACTGTATGTTTGCAAGAAAAAGCTTCGAATAACCTTTTTATTGTCAACCTTTTCGTACGCTTATAAACGAAAAGGATACATTTTCATTATCAACCTTATATGCTTGCACGACACCCCTATCGTATGCTTGCACGACAACCCTTGTTGTATGCCTGCACGACAACCCTTGTTGTATGCCTGCACGACACCCTTATCGTATGCTTGCATGACACCCTTATCGTATGCTTGCATGACCCCCCTATCGTATGCTTGCACGAGAACCTTATCGTATGCTTGCACGACACCCTTGTCGTATGCTTGCACGACACCCTTGTCGTATTGTTTGCTTTTGTCAAGTAGCGCACCTTGTCACACACTTGTTTCAGCCTTGCACCCTTGTCACCGGCAGTCTTATGACAGCCTTTACACTTGTCGTTGACAAGGTAAGAACAATGTTGAAACAAGCTTAAATTGCTATCTGGGTAAGCAGCCTTCAACACCCATAACCTTCCCGTAATGGCCTGTGTCTTTTTGTGGAATTGCCGCGGTTTTCACCAGAACTCGGTAGACGTTAAACATATAATTGATGAGTACCATCCAATCTGCTTTTGTCTGCAAGAAACTTTGCTCAAACCAACTCGGAGTTCTCTTGTTAAGGGTTATACTCCCCTTAGAAAGGATTACATTAGCGGAGATAGAGCCAGTGATGGAGTTGCTATTTTTGTATCTAATAGTGCTCCCTTCACCCCACTGAGTCTCACAACTAACCTGCAAGCTATCGCAGTGAGAGTCACTGTAAAAAATCTCATTACAGTGTGCTCAATTTATCTACCGCCTAATGATACAATTCTCCAAGCAGATTTAGACAGGTTATGCGATCAGCTTCCAGCTCCTTATATCTTATGTGGCGATTTTAATGGGCACAATCCTCTTTGGGGAAGCCCAGATACAAATCGTCGTGGAAGTCAAATTGAGAAATTAATACACGATCAAAATCTATGTGTACTCAATAATGGGCAACCAACATACTTCCACGCCCCATCGAGGACTTTCCATTCCATTGATCTTGCCTTGTGTTCACCATCTCTGTTTTCTTCCTTGACGTTTCATGTGGTAAATTATCCGTTTCACAGCGATCATTTCCCCTTGTTTGTTACATTTCCGGGGAATGCTACAACCCCTGTATCTCGCCTGCCTCGTTTTAAATTTGAGGTGGCGAATTGGGATTTGTTTGCATCAATTGCTGATTTGTCAGACGAGATGGTGAACCAAGATGACATTGATCAATGTGTAGAATCTGTCACTAATGTTATAATGGATGCTGCTCGCATTTCTATTCCAGTCTCATCAAAGTTACCAAAACTACCGAAACCGTGGTGGAATCAAGCCTGCAAGATAGCCCACAAAAAGAGAAAAAAGGCCTGGGATACATTTTGAAGGTATCCCACATCCGAAAATTTGACCAAGTTCAAATTTACCAAAGCCAATGCGCGACGAATACGTCGTCAGAGCCAAAGAGAATCATGGCAAAAGTATGTTTCTGGCATAACATCTGCCATTTCCTCAAAACAATTATGGATCAAAGTTCGGAAAGCCATGGGATTGTATTCCACACATTCCATCTCGCTTGTGGAAGAAAATGGCCAGTTGGTAACTGACACGGTAGAAATCGCAAATTATATTGCGAGAGCATTTTCTGCCGTGTCCAGTTCTACCACATATCCTGGCAATTTTCAGCGCATCAAACACCGCGCGGAATCCCATGGCATTAATTTTACTCCTGAGAGAGATGCCGAACTTGCCTATAATTGCTGTTTTACTGAAAGAGAGTTGACACGATGCCTTCAGAAGACCCGGATGACAGCACCGGGCCCTGATGGCATCACGTATATTATGTTAAAAAATCTTTCTAGTCACTCTCTGAGGAATTTATTGCTACTGTATAATCGCATATGGCAAGAACATGCTTTTCCTTTGGCTTGGCGATGTGCCATAGTTATTCCTTTTCCTAAACCCGGAAAAGATCCTAAGGATCCGAATAACTATCGGCCAATTGCACTTACCAGCTGCCTGTGCAAGCTTTTAGAAAAGATGGTGAATTCTCGCCTTGTTTACATGTTAGAGACTAACAACGCTCTAACACCATTTCAAAGCGGATTTAGGGTCGGCCGCTCTACGGTAGACAATATCCTGTACCTCGAAACTCAAATACGCCATGCCTTTCTGCGCCGAAACCATCTCGTGGCTATCTTCTTGGATATGGAGAAGGCGTACGATCGGACATGGCGATATGGTATACTCCGAGATCTGTATTCCCTTGGGTTTCGAGGACATCTACCGATATTTATTAAGAACTTTTTGGCATTGCGAGAATTCAGCGTCCGCATTGGCTCAGCATTTTCGGATACTTTTATCCAAGAAGAGGGCGTTCCTCAGGGTAGCGTACTCAGCGTTACTCTATTCGCTATCAAGATTAACGATATCCTGAATCAGTTGCCTCCTTCTGTCCAGGGCAATTTATATGTCGATGACCTGAGCATTTTTTGCCAGGGAAAGGATATGCGATTTGTCGAGCGACAACTGCAAACAACCGTCTCAAGGTTGACCAAGTGGAGTGCAGAAAATGGTTTCAACTTCTCTGTCCAAAAAACATCCTGCGTACACTTTTGCCGTCTACGAAATCTGCATCCTGACCCAGACATTTTTCTGGGTGGTAATAGGATTGCAGTAGTAGACGAAGCAAGGTTTCTAGGAGTTATTTTTGACAAGAAGCTTACATTTTTGCCTCACATTAGGCATTTACGGGTGTCATGCATGAAAAAGCTCAATTTGTTAAAAGTTCCATCTAATACATTTTGGGGAGCAGAGCGATTCACTATGCTGAATATCTATCGAGCTGTAATTTGCTCCAGATTGGACTATGGCTGCGCTGTTTATGGTGCAGCTCGTCCATCTGTGCTGCGTAAGCTCGATACAATTCATCATTCAGCACTAAGAATCTGCTCTGGAGCTTTTCGCACTTCACCCATTGAAAGCCTTTATGTTGTGTGCAATGAATTGCCATTGGCCTCCACTCGCAGTTTGTTGTCTTTGCGACTGTATTATCGCATTTTGTCACATCCTGACCATCCTTTGCAGAATTGCCTTCTGGACAGCTCTCGAGATGTCCTTTTCAGGAATCGACCATCTTGTATTCCATCTTTTGGGATGCGAATGAGAGAAACCCTGAGTGGCACTGCCCTTCATTCAATAGAAGTTGCAGAACGTCCTCTTTTTGATAATATTCCTTGGATTTCTTCTAATTATTCCTTTTTACACTTATTTTCTGGACATGACAAATCAAACACTAGTCCAAATGTATATATTCAAATTTTTAAAGATCACCGTCATCATTTTAATTCTCATACAGCCGTATACACGGATGGCTCAAAATCCAGTAGTCATGCCGGCTGTGCTTTTGTATGCGGATCTGATATTTTTAGTTACTCATTGCCATATTTCATTTCTGTTTTTACATCTGAATTTTTAGCCTTGTACAAAGCATTAAAATACATTTCTCACCAGACTGTTGGCAATTTCATAGTTTACACCGATTCTAAAAGCACATTAGAATCACTGTCATCGGATTCTAATAAACATCCGTTAGCTTTTGAGGTGCAAACTATTTATGACAAACTTCTCCGACGGGGTTACGGCGTCATACTATGCTGGATTCCTGGGCATGTTGGCATAACTGGCAATGAAGTGGCAGATCAAGCTGCCAAAAATGCCACATCCCAGCTTAATATCCGAATCCCATATGACGACCTACGTAATGTTTTGCGAGACCTTGTGCGAAAGGACTGGAGCGATGGCTGGAGGTTACAGACGGCTAATAAATTAGCCTCTGTATTTCCCAGCATCCCGTTCCTACCGTCCTTGCCATCTCGTCGATGTGATGTCCTATTGACACGTCTCCGCATAGGTCATACGCGAGCAACGCATAGATATTTATTGCTCGGTGAAACTGCCCCGCAGTGTCAACATTGCCAACAACCTCTCTCCATAATTCATATTTTAACTTCTTGTCCTCGTCTTAGACTTGTATATAATCGCTTTTTTAACACTTCATCTCCCACATTGCCCTATTTATTGAATCATCCACATCATCCATCACTATTTATCTTTTTAAATTACACAGGATTTTTGCCTTTAATTTGAAATTTATTTAGTTTATGTGTATATTTTAGAATTTTAATGTTGGTTTAAAAATCTAGTGTTTGGCGCAGCTTGGCCATATTTGGCCCTTGTGCCAGTAAACTCCAATCAACCAACCAACCAACCCATGTATTAACACAGGGCCTATTCTAGCATGCAGTCATGATTTAATTAGGCAGTTGTAAATTAAAAGTGTTCAATCATAAATTTGAAATGGGCAGTCGTTTGAAATTTGACAAATTGAAATTAAAAATTGAAAACACACAAAATTGAATTGAAGAATCCAAATCTTTGTTATTTTGTTACATTTTCTAAATTCCTGAAGAAATTTGCTTTAAACGAATGTCAATGCTTACTATCCATTAGGTTCTTTGTGCAAAGACATAAAAGTCCATTGCCTATTGATCAAAGTATTCCAAAATTAAATTTTTAAACAATCCAAAGAAGTTTTTAAACAATCGCTCACAATTGACATGGATTGTTGCTAATATAGTAATCACATAATATCTTACTATAACATAAAAATAGAATGGCACAACATATAGCCAATAGGAATGTTTCTTTCTACTGGGAGCAGGAGCATACTTCTCAACTCTCGATTCCGGCGGTTTGTTTTGATAGAGCAATGGCGCTTGGAACGCGTTACACGGGAGGAATGGGTAGACCTCAAATTGCCAGAAAAGTGTACAAATGTTCATCAGTGATGGGTTGCCATTTGGCGCTATTTATGATAGTTTTAGTGAACACATTTTTTTTCTAATAGAGATGCGTTGTGTTGTAGGAGTTCCTGGCTAAGAAAATTAAATATATACTATACAATCGCATTTAATTAAAAACTTTAAAATAATCTCAAAATGATAATCTTTTTTATTCTTTGAAAGTTTATTAATCAAATTCAGTTATTATTAATGAAACATACAAGATTTATTCACTATATATTAAATTCTTCAGATGTTGCTTGGTTGGCTGAATAATGTCATTCTGGAAGCACACAATGGGATATTGGCAACTGCTCAGGATCTATTCCAATCGGTTGCTTAATTAATTAGTATATCGCACTAGAGCTGATCAATGGGTATTTGAGGCGATTCGAGTCCATTCCGAAGGTTTTGGTTTGATTAATTAGCATCGCACTAGAGCTAATTACTTTAGAGCTAAATACCCACTTTAATTGCGCAATATGGTCATCTATACAATTAAAGTGTGTATTGATTTATTATAAAATTAATACTTCATGTTAGACTGTTCTACATAACACTTAATGCTGGTGGAAATGAAGAATTCAAGGCGAAATAATAAATGCCAAACGTATTCCTTCATCTATTTGAATTCTGAAGCATACCAGTCTCCAAATTGTCAATATATATTTAAAACATTATAGTATACAATAACTAATTATAATGGGAACGGCTTTTGCAGTAACTTAGTGGCGATCACTTCCAGGATGTTTAATACAAAGTGAGAAATTAATTAGACATATATAGTAACGTTCCATGGGTCCACTCCTATAGATCCGCCCCTGCAGACTTTATTATGTAATCTACTCTTCTTGTAATCGTAGAAACAATTGTTTTGAAGGGACAATGGTCCAAAATAATAATTTCGCATTAAAAAAATAGCACACACTAATCTTAAAGACGTTGTTTCATTCATTAATGGCTAATACAGAAGAAACAATGTAAATTTAGAATAATATATGGATCATTCTAAATTTACATGCAGATTTGGTGCCCTGAAAATATTTTTTTCCACTTTGACAGTCTTTAGCTAATTTTACTTTATGCCATTTTTACTTTTGTAAATAACTTATTTACTCATAAGAATATGTATTAGATTTATATAAAGTTTTTTAAATCTAAAATATATATATTATTCTACATCACTGCGTATTTTGACTGTCCCAAGTGAAGATTAGGAATACATAATTTATTTAGTTATATAACAATTTATTTCTCATTTGCGATTCTTCTCTATCTGAGTGATTAAAAGTCATTTAACAAATTCTTGAAATCCTTTCCTATATATTTTTGGCTGAAGTTTTCCAAATAATACAATTCTAACAGCTCTTTTCATATAGAAAGGCAAATTTACTTGGAAACTTTTAATTACTATATTTTTTTAAAAATCCAGCAGAGAATCTTTTAAACTAGAATTTTGTAAAACCCTTTCTTTAACATATCCTAAGATCTATCACTATGTGTTGTCATTAGAATTTTTTAAAACATTGATTATTGTTTGGATTTCAACTTAAATTTAATTGTTAAAAAGTATTTATAATTGATAAAGTATTGATTGCTTCTGCACAAGTTATCAGTTGTTAATTTTTCTTTTGTTTGATTAATATTTCAATTTTACTGTCAACTTAAGTGCAACACATGAAATGGCATTTCACATTTTTTTAAATAATGAATATTAAAATTAATTATTTTTTTTAAACAAAACATAATTTTCAATCCAACTATAACATTCCTGTTTCTTCAGGTAACTAAGAATAATTAAGTTGTACAAGTATGGGATTTTAAATATAAGTGAAATATCTCTGAAAGACCACCTCTGTTACTACACTAACTATCTCTTAAACTAATATTTTCTGGAACGAAATTTTAGCCTTTAAACAAAGTGTTAGTTTCATCTTCATTAAAAGACCATGCTCTATTTTGTACTCTTGAAAAAACAGATGGTGAAACGAAAAGGTTCGTTCACAGGAATTAGTACAAAGGTTATAATAAAATGTAAAAAGAAAGAAAAATTATGGATTGTCCACAAAAAAAATGTTGTAATAATTTTTTTATTTTGGTTGAACAGGGGACGACACACACTTGACATACCCCATTCCTTCTTCTGAAACTTCTCAGATCTGATTGGATTCTGAAAAGCATGATCTGTTGTTAGTCTAATAACAAGTTTAGACTTAGTATTTCTAAAGCTAGGAAAAATGAAACGCATCCTCAAAGTTATTGTGTATGAAAGCAATTTCAAGGTGTATAAAGGGAAAACTTCCCTGTCATCTATTTTTTTCAGAGTGATAGAAACAATACTGATTTACACAAATTAAACAAAATAGGAAAATAATTTATACAATTTACATATTTCTATGATCTTGATAGACAATATTTTCATTTTAAATACACATTTATAGTCCAACAAGCTTTTTCTTTGATTGTATTTTGAAAGCAATCAATAAATGCTGTTTCATAGCAAGAAATCAACTTAAAAATATGTTTGTTAATTTCCCTGTTCTAAGGACACCCTGCACTTGGAAAATAATGCACAAGTTGATGATTAATTATTTAACATTACTTATGTTTATTACATTTAATTTATACATGGAAACTTATTAAAAAAGCATTCCATTAAAATATTGTGTCTAAAAATTTAAATAGTAATTAAATTTTAGTAAAAAGTATTTAAAGCAAAAATGAAAAGGATAAACTTCAGTTAAAATAAAAACTTAACTATCAGGGTAAAAATTGTATATAAATAAACTTTTTTTTATGTGGGATAGATTAACCAAACTTCATTCTGTTCTTTGTTTTACATTAAATATTTTTTTCTAAAAAAAAAATGTAATTAATAAACTATAATTATTTATATTATTAAAGGAATATTTTTTTGCATGTGTTTCTAGATTTAAAACATTAATTCTATTTAAACATTTAATAAAGATCAGTGTATAAAATAATTATTAAAAAATGTCTGCATTAAATAATGTTTTATATATGTATAATGACACTTTATGATATAAAAGTTTTAACTAAAAAGTTTCATTTATTTCCATAACTTTTGAAGCAGCTGGAAAACATTGTTTAAATACACTTTTCAAGTATTTTGTAAGAAAGTTACCGACTGCTCATTTTGAAACAGTCAGATTATGATCATACTCCAATTGTGTTGACATCTAAATGAACTTCTATCTGATCAAGAACAGATAACTCACTTACAAGTAAAGTAGATCAACAACTTCAAAACTGGGTATTTAACATTCTAAATAAATTCTTAATATTTATTTTCCACACATCTGTATATTTATATAGTTGTGACCTCCTAATTTATTTTAACCAATATGGGGATCTCTTCTTAGAAAGGTTTCATAAACAGAAAGTTTCCTTGGCTTTTGTATCTTTATTCAGCAAAATATCAACTAAGAAACCCTTGAAATTGATGTCAAAAAAGATCAGCAAAAACAAGAATTATTTAGTCATGGAATTCTGCAAGGTAATTTTCCGAATGATTATCTAAAGGAGACCACTTCTTGGATTAAGCCCTGGAACCTGGTTGGTATTTTATGACGTAAGAGCCATTTATGGACAAGCTGCACCAACCCCGGAACCTGGAAGTAACATACATAATTAATATATACACAAATATCGGTATTTCACATACTACATATATAAAAATAATAAAAAGCATAAATAAATTAGTTGTATAAAAATTAAATTTTTCTTGCCAAAATTCTAAAAAAAATTGAGATAATGAAGATTAAAGTTATACCTGTTTCTTGTTATCAAAAATAAATTTCCTAAATCGGTCTATTAAAAACTAGTTATCGAATTATTTCGATAACTAGTTTTAATTTCTGATATACCCTACTATTAAAAGTAACTCTCCCTATAATAATTTAGATCACATAGCGTTCACATTATTTTTTACCAGTTTTGGTCAACTAAAATACTCATTAGATTTTTAAATTACCATAACTACTAATTCTTTAACTAATCATTACAACACATACATTCATTATAAGTATTCTGAAACTTTAAACTTATTCTCTAAATTTATTTCATAATTTAAAAATAGTTATTGACAACTATTGCTGTTTTGAAAATATCTGCAATGTATTCCTGTTTACTTGAACGAAAATTAAATTTGAGAAAAAAAAACATTGGTGAGGGGAGGTGTTTTTTGGATGGGTATGGTTAAGAATCCCCCCCTCCCCCCAGGTGAGGGGAGGAAGAATAAGATGCCTAAAGAAATCTGTTGCTCACTCATTCCCCCCCACAAGGAAAAATCTATACCTACGTACCTGTTCTCAACTTTTATAATTACTACTAATTTTAAATAAAAAAGCATCTACATTATAATTAAACAACTAGATTTTTAAATTTGGTGAAAAAAATACTTAAATTGGAATTATTAAACACTTTTGAAGGGATCATGTGACAACCCATTAAAAGTGATCTTCTTTAACAATTTTTTAAAATGACACGCGTTGAATTAAAAGTAAAAAAATCGTTACAGACTTTTAACACGATTAAGTGAAGGATTATCAAAACCTGAAATGTATCTTTGTGAGTGTCTTGTGCTATTGTTTATCTACTTTAAATAAATTAGTTCGACTTAAAATTGGCTCTTAAACAAGGAATAATGTCATATTTTAATGAACTTTAGCAGATTCTTTGCCCAGATTATTGGAAATTTAAAATAAGAAATTATTAGAGTAAGAAAGATCCCCACACCGCACCATCGACTCTATTATCCCATCTCGTCAAGGAGAGTCCTTTCCCGAGTAACTCAACAGTGCAGCCTGGGATAAAAAGTAATATTGGGCTGAGAAATTTTAAATTATTTACACATACCAGCATATTTTGTTTGTTAAGGGAAAGAGCAATATGTGCAATTTGAGCATCAGATAAAGGACAATTTTATAAAAGCAGAAATGTGATAAATAGCATATTTAATTTACATGTATACTGGTACTATTTAGCTTGATTTTAATTGAACTCTTGACAATGTTAGTGAAGTAGCCTGTGAAGGCAAAACACAGGATTAATTGCTTAGGCCAAACTACACTTTGGTATTACTTGCAAATAACAATCCAAGAATGAAAAATCTCTAAGTTGAACTGATTGTAAAAACCTCATTGATTGTGTTCATAAAATACACCAACTTTTCCACGACCAGTTCTGCTAGACGCTCATTCCCCTTGAAGTTTAGATGAATCCCATATTTTCCATAAGACTGGCTTCAATGACGGTTGGCTTGATCTGCAAAAGAAAAACGATTCAAGGTTACAACAAAATCTTTCTAAATGAGTATTAATATTGTCGATTTAGTTGTTTAGTGCGTCAAAGTTTAGTAAACCACGTAAACACTCCCCACTCGGCCCACGAAGTAAAAC
The DNA here is from genome assembly GCA_963932185.1 of Troglohyphantes excavatus. Lineage (NCBI taxonomy): Eukaryota > Metazoa > Arthropoda > Arachnida > Araneae > Linyphiidae > Troglohyphantes > Troglohyphantes excavatus. The sequence continues at coordinate 73,483,860 of OZ010672.1, read as the reverse complement.
TGACACAAATATAAATCTTCGAATTGAAAATTTATATGTACTATTGCATAATTCCTTTAACATAATCTACATTGGTTTATTTGTGTTAACACGCGTCTGAACCCATTGTAACAAATTTCTAAAGACAAGTCAATCTTTTTCAATTGCAAACAAACAAAATATAACTTACAAAATGGCCATTTAGAGATCAAATATTGTTTAATTATCGAATCGCCAGTTATGAGCAATAAAAATTAATTACATCAACACTATCAAGAAAATATAAAATAAATAGCTTACCAAACAAAGGATGTGGAACAAATATTCTGTCGGTGGCTTAATAATGCGATTTACCCGCGTTATATTTCCTCGCCAGCAATATTCATCGCCAAATAAAATGAGTCGCCAAAACCCTCGGCCGCTATCGCCTGAGGTGATGAACATTTGTACACATTCCAGGTCTACCCATTCCGCTTTTGTGCAAAACCCATGGTGCTTGATCATGAAGTTTAAAATATATAAAATCTTATTAATTGTTGCTCTGATTGGGGGATTCAGCACCTGATCAATTCAAATATTTCCGATTACGAATAACAGCTGTAAATATTATTGTCTTCGCCAGCGTGATCTGATTTTACGCAAAGTTACTAAATGCTGTATTTTGCACAATCATGGCAGAGACTCTATGTTGTTTATAGTTATGGAAAGGAAGGCGAATTGTGAGTTAAAATGCATTAAATAAAACGATCACCCTTGACGACTTTTCTGAAAAAGCAATATTCGCAATGCTAACACATTCTTGGCGATAAAAGACGGTTTTGTTGCAAATGAAAGAACTCCATCTTCCTGCTGTAGGTTTACCGAAACAAAAATGGTAACTAACAAAAAATCCGAGTGGCCTCTCATTGTATTTGGCTGCCTAAATGATAGTAGTCATAAAAATTCATTTGTTAGGTTACTGGATGCCGAGTACTTCATTACCCCCCCCCCCCCCTATTTATTTACATGAATACATTTACGAATTATTTTTTAAAAGATGAGTATACAATTTTGATAAAAATGTAGTGAACGGTACAGTAATAATATTTTTCTGAAATTTATCGATATTTGCTGCACTAACTGTACTTGACGATAAAAATATAAAAACTTGCCTGGTGGATTTGCCTAAAAGGGTAACCAGATTTGCAGAAAAGCAGGGTGACCAGTCAATGCATTTTTACACAATAATATTATTTATAAAGAAGTTTTGTAAATATGTATTGCAAAGGTATAAAATTGGGTTGAAATTTATTGTAGGGTAACCCTGATTTCTTATGAAGAAAATGCCTTTTACTTGACAACAAAACCAGGTTTTGGTCGTCAGGTACTGTTAGCGTAGCAATTATAAAAATGTTTCACAAAATTCGCCAAAGGCATTCACTGAATTTTAACCTAAAATTGTATATACATCTTTTTTAAATATATTATTTGTAATTGTGTTCATGTTTGTAAATAGGGAGGGGTTGAAGCACTTGGGTAACCTAACGGATACATTTTTGTCACTACTGTTGATTTCGACGGTCAAATGCATTGAACAAATCAGCCTGATTTTTCGCTGGTTACCCTTTTCGGAAACCTTGCTTGATGAAGGTGGAGTTCTTTGATAGACATAATTGTAGCGACTTTAGTCTCCAAACATGTGTTAGTGTTGTGAGTATTACTTTTTTCAGAAAAGTTGACAAGGTTTACGCCAAGAATTTGTTAGCGTTGCGAATATTGCTTTTTCAGAAAAAACAACAAGGGTTACACCAAGAATCTGTCAGTGTTACGTGTATTGCTTTTTCAGAAAAGCTGACAAGGGTTACCGTTCAATGCATTTTAACTTTTAATAAAAATTGCTATTTTTGCATAATTCAAGTTTGTTTGCACAACAAGTAAAAATCAAATGTATCAAACTTTTGTTTTATTTTTGCTTTTCTTCTCTGTCTGAGGACAAAGGCAGCTTTTGTTTGCAAAGCAAATGAAATAGGATTGCGTAGCAATTTTCAGGGGTTGGCGGAGCGTCAGCGTAGCAGGGAGCAGATCAAATGTTTATAGTCGTAGCAAGCAAGGCGAATTATGCGTTAAATTGCATTAAACGGTCACCCTTGGCGACTTTTCAGAAAAAGCAATATTCGCAAGGCTAAAGCATGCGTGGCGACAAAAGCCGGTTTCATTACCAATAAAAGAACTTCTACATTGTTGCCGAAAGGGTAACATGCCAAAAATCAGGGTGACCGTCAATGCATTTGACCGCCTAAGTCAACAATAGTCATAAAAATTTATCTGGTAGGTTACTGGATGCTGAGTGCCTCATACCCACCCCTCCCTTTTATTTACAAATTATTGTTAAAAAGATGAATAAATAATTTTGATTAAAATACAGTAACGGTGGAAAAATTTCAGAACTTTACTGATATTCGCTACACTAACCTTCCTTGATTATAAAAATCTAAAAACTTGCCTATGGAGTTGCCTAAATGGTAATCAGATATGCAAAAAAATAATAAGTTGGGGGGAGGGGGTCCTTTGCCTGAAACAACAAAACCAGTTTTTGTCACCGGTACGGTTAAAATAGCGATTTAGAAAATGTTCAGATAATTCGCCAAGGGCCCTCTGCATTTTAACCTAAAATTGTATATACATCTTTTTAAAATTTTTTAATAGTGTTCATGAATGTAAATAGGGATAGGTGTGTGTGTGAAGCAATCAGTAACCTAACAGATACATTTTTTATGTCTACAGTTGATTTAGGCGGTCAAATGCGTTGAACAGTCACCCTGATTTTTTGCTGGTTACCCTTTTCGGAAACCCTTCAGGATGAAGGTAGAGTTTTTTGATTGGCAATGAAAGCGACTTTTATTTCCAAAAATATATGTTAACGATGCAAGAATTACTTTTTCAAAAAAGTCGACAACAGTTACACCAAGAATCTGTTAATGTTGCGAATATTGCTTTTTCAGAAAAAAAAACAAGGGTTTATACAAAAATCTGTTAGCGTTGCGAGTATTGCTTTTTCAGAAAAGTCGACAAGGGTTACTCCAAGAATCTGTTACGTTGCGAATATTGCATTTTCAGAAAAAACAACAAGGGTTAATACAAAATCTGTTAGCGTTGCGAGTATTGCTTTTTCAGAAAAGTCGACAAGGGTTACTCAAAGAATCTGTTAGCGTTGCGAGTATTGCTTTTTCAGAAAAGCCGACAAGGGTTACCGTTCAATGCATTTCACCCTTTAATAGAAACCAAATAACATCTTTTGCGTAATTAAAGTTTGCTTGCACAACAAGTAAAATTGAAATGCATCAAACTTTTGTTTTATTTTTGCTTTTCTCCTCTATTTGAGAACTAAGGCAGTTATGGTTTGCGAAGCAAACAAAATAGGATTGCGTAGCAATCCTCGGGGGTTGGCGGAGCGTTAGCGGAGCAGGGGGCAGAGCCCCCTAGTAGTATCATAATAATATAATCACAATCGTGCATTTGTAAATTTTCTCAAGTATTGACAAATCAGTTTTTTTTTTATTAGAAATTTGGCAGTCATACATTTTTTGTAGAATAAGCACTGTTTTAAAATATGTATAAAAAATTATACATTTAATTAATAGTGTGGTACAATTTTGTATATTTAACTCTTTTGATAATTTTAATTGTTTTAGATATAGTTTTTCTTTACTATTGCTTATTTGTACTAATACTTTCAGTATTTTTAAATTGTCAATACATTAAAATCCAATAGTACAATTTAATTTTATGTTTTAAATGCAAATCTTGTTCAATCCATAAGAGTTTCTGATAAATTGTTTGAGTACTAATAGTTCATATAAGTGATTTTCTAAATTTTTATTTCAGCGGGCTTCAGAAGAACGAGAGAAAAAATTGAGAAGTATTACTGCAAATATATCTGCATCGATGACAACAAAATATAAACCAGGTAAATGCATACTTGCAAACACATGTTTTAATGTCAGGTGAAATTCTTTCATCTTTCTGTCAATTTTCTAGTTTTTTTACTCCCCTTTTTCTACATTTTTCAAATGAATTTAAATACTTTTTAATTAATTGTGACACAAAGCAGGAAGACATTGGATCTAAATCTTTAATGTTATATTTTTGCTAAATCACCCAGAAAAAATGTCTCTTTCAAACGTATATTTAGATAACTACTCTAAAATGAGAAAATGCATTACCTGCATACTTGCAGGGGTACATAATATGTCCAAACAAGGTCGAGGGGGGGGGGGGATTTGGATTGCTCGAGGAATTTTTTTTACTAAGAACAAAAAGTAAAAATACAACAAAGATATCTACTTACTTTTTGTCTCTTTTATAATTAGAAGGGAATGATGTATTCATCTTTAAAAACACACACATTTCATTAAGTTATTTTATTGATGCTAAAGAACGCAGCATTCGTGTTTCCAGCCACATGTTAGTGTGAAGTTTTCTCTTCGGTCACCCGTCCGCTGACTTTATATTTGTAAGAGGCATAAAAGGGATCTAAATTACAGAAATAATACAAATGTACATCTGATAATGCATTTATTCTGCTTTAGAAAGTTATATTATACATTAGCTTTAACTACCAATTTGTGCAGATTGTCCTTATAATGTTTATTTTTACTATTTTATACGGTCTTGCTATTAACTTATAAAATTTTACTTCTTTCATGGAATTTATCATTAAAAAGAAATTGGTAGTTTGATTACCAAAATACCCTTATTTTTAATGTGCCTTATAAACTAAATGCATTGGAAACTTTGCATTTCAATATTATATATTTCATCACTTCAATATAATTCTATCTTTACCTCACTATAAAGTAAAGTTAGAATTAGCGCTAAAAATAATCTATATTTGAATCTAACATTGTTATTACTGAAATTTTGGAGAGAGATAACATTGTGTTCATCAACCTATACAAATTTAGAACCCTCAATGTCTGAATCTTACTCGCACTTCCCTACTCACCTCGCTCTAACTTGTGGTTTTGCTCACTCTATATATCCAAGCAATTTATTAGCTGAAATATAATTGTTTTCTAATGATGTATAAATGCATTACTAAGCTGAAATTAGTCATTCAGTAAAATGAAATTCTCTCATTTCTGCTAATTTACATGCTCGGTATCTTATTTCTTTGTGATTCAATTTAAAAAATTTTTATCCTAGACTAGATTTATTATTTTAAACATATAAAGACATTTCAATTATATATATCACTGGATAGCTATTAAATTGCTGTCATAATTTTAACCTTGACTACATATTTATATTTAAAAAAGATTATGCTCAACATGGCCAGTATTTCAAGATTTAAAAGAAATTGATTATATTCATAGGACGTTCAGTTAAACTGGCTTATGTTGATTCATTTGTGAAACCTCCACGTGATGTTGCTCGTAAACAAGCAAAGCATGGTACAGCTTTACCTGTCAATCATCCGGTTAAAGCTGGTCCCCCTTCAAAAGCTACACCAAGGCCTGTAGCCCCTGTCATAAATTCTGCAGCAAGTCATTCAAGGGAGTTTGTTCCTAAAAGTAAGTCTTAATTATTACATATAACTATTTGGGGGCAAGCATTGTAGTTTCCAACCATTTTAAAATAACTAGAAAATTGCTTATTTGGATATTACAGTCAAACCTTGTTAACATGAAATCGATTGGGCTGATAAAATTATTCGTATTAATCTAATTTTGCGTTAACCGTCCAGAAAACTTTGTCACCTATTTAACAAATGTTTTAAATAAAAATTAACCAGTTATATACATATATTAAAAAATACTGTTTTTTATCAAAAATATCTATAGTAGTAAAATTTATATTTAAGGTAAAGGTACCTAAAACTGATACTGCTCCTAAAACTGACACCTTTTATTTAATTGATTTGAAATAAGGATGTTCGGATTCTTAACAGAATGTTGAAATTAAAAAAAAAAATTCCCTAGCAGAACATTGTTTAAACTTAAAACCTACGTTAACTTAATACTACATTAAAGAAATAAACTCTGATACTAAATAAAAGTTAAATTTAAACGTTTATTTTAAAGTAAATTATACAGCACTAACTAATATAAAATACATTACAAGTAATGAAAAACAGCCATGACACGTGGTTGGGCATTCTCACAAGACGTGGCTAATAACTTCTGGAAAGCAGCCACGTTATGCATCTATTGCACACATATACATATATATCATACTGAATGATTATCTATAAATACTAGAAGAAAGATTGGAAGATTTATTACAATATTTAAATAACATCTTACAGCATGAGGCTATAGTGACTAAAAGAGGTAGTGTGTCAACCGAAGGCAAAAACTGGTTCTTAAAAGCGGGATGCTACTAGATGGCGCTGGCGATATTAGTGATGGTTGTTTTCGTCTCTCTTCAGCCTTGTTTACATTGTCGTCGGCATTAAACACTGTTTGAGAATGCGTTGATTTTTCGATAATTTAAAAAACAATTATGCCTCGCAAGTCCCAATAAAGACATTGTTTTGTTCCGGCATGTACAACTGGATATAATAATAAGGGGAATATAGGTGAAAAGATATAATTGTTCCAAGTGCCTAAAAGCGATGAGTTGCGGGCTAAATGGGCCAAAAACATACCACGTTCAAATAAGCCTTTGGGTTTAAATTGCAGTGTTTGCGAAAAACATTTTGATAAACAGTTTATTTCCCGATAGTTTGTGCATATAATCCACGGTGTTGAAGTAAAATTGCCTAGACAACGTCCGTTATTAGATAATGATGCTATCCCGACCATATTTCCGAATTTGCCTAAGTATTTGTCATCTGATGTGCCAAAAAAATGTTACTGTGTGTTTATGTTAATATGATTTAGAAATAGGGATGTTTAATGCACACCCTGTACACTATTTAACCAATAATTATTGAACTCTTGAATTTGTTAAAGGAAAAGTCATGTACTTGTGACTGATGTAATCTAAACTTTTTGAATATTTTGTTTCATAATACTTTTTTTTCTTTTTGATATATGTTTTTGTATATAATAAATGATTTTCTAATACTGATTTCTGTTTTTTACATATTTTAAATTTAAGATAAAGCAAAAATTTGAAATGTATTCATTTAAATATTGCTAACGTTATACTAAACTACTGTACTTCTTTCTGAAAACTAATTCTAAAATAAAATAATAAATAGAAAATTTATTTAGTTTTTCAATTTATGTACTAATGTTAGGATTAATAAAAGCTAACTTATTGAATTTTGATTGACCTTTTCGGAAGTAAAAAAAATACATATAATATAAAAATTGGTTATTTAACAAGATTGATATCTAAGTATAAATTTTAATTTCAGCTAAAAGTAAGGATCTTCTCTCTTTCTAATTTCAATTCCTTATTAAATGAAAAAAAAAATTGAAACTGCTTTTACATTAGAACATTAAAAACTTTTTCAATATGCCATTATATATATATATATATATATATATATATATATATATATATATATATATATATATATATATATATATATATATAAAATCACACAAAGTGAAAAAAAATTAATAGTGAAAGGTGACTTTAAAGTGGACATTCGTGATTCATTTGTACCAGATTATTTAGTTTTAATTCGCATTTCAGTATTTTTCATCAGTATTTACTATTATTTAACTTTCTAAGACATACTATAACTTAATTTCATTCGTATCAAAGTCCCTATTATATATTTTTATTTTATTATAAGCAATAACATTAATATTCATCAATGGGAATCACGAGATATCACCAACACTAACGCTTGCAGCGCCCCTATCGGTGTCCCGTTCCGAAGAACCTTTTTCCCCTCGGAGAACAATAGCGGTTGACACACTACCTCTTTTAGTCACTATAATGAGGCAGAGAAATCAATTGTTGTTTCATTCTACTGTTGCCAATGTCGTTTTACAAACAATGATTACAGTTAAGGTTTAAGAACGTTACAGATTAAAGTTACACAAATATTAAATATATCACAATATATTTTCAGCCTCTTAAACTTGACACATTTTTAAAATGTTCAGTTTAAGGCTATATTTGATACATTATGGAAGCTATGGATCACTCAGCCTTACATGCAAGTGTGTGGTTTGGTTACATTTGAGAATGGGTGTTTTAAGGATTTTTAAATGGATGTCTGTGGATTGAGTGTGATGATTGCAGAATGGTGTGTTTGCTAGTGATTGTGAGAGGAAAGATGTCCATGGGGATTGTGATTCAATTGTGTGCTGGGTTCAAAGATAAACTATTTAGAACAAAAAGTTGAAGATAATTTACGAATATATTGTTTATAGTCAAACCACAAAAATAAGAATGTTGGCTCCCACCTAAATCGGTTCTTTTTGTTTTTGGATGTAAACATTAAGTCTAAAATTATTATAAATTAGCTTCCATAACTTTCTTAAACCAAACATTTAAAAAATTTGTCGCATTTAGATAGCTGAAAAACATACTACATAAACTCTGTGTGTGTGAAACATGAGTGTTTCTCTCAGGATAAGGGGCAAAGGTAGAGAAGATTGTTTATTAAACTTGACACTCCAGTTATAGCCCCTAGTTTTGAGATTATATGTATAAATAACAATACCACAAGTTATTTCACTACAAAAATTAACATCAATGTTTGTTGTTTCTGTAACACATTAATTATACAATCTAAGGCTTAATAAAAACGCATTCACCTGTAGACACATTTGCTCAGTGGCAACAGAACATCCACCCTAAATGATACACTTTCCCTCCAAAATTATAATAATTATGGTATAGTCTAGCCTAACTCACAATTAGTTTGAACTTTAAAAAATATTTGGAAATTATCTACTGTAAAATGACAAAATAAACGAGTAATAGTTTACAATAACTGCTTGATGTCGAGAGTTTTTTTAATGTCCTAAATAAAAAAAAGTCCTGTTTATTTTATTCACTTATTTTTACAGATTATGACATTGATGTTTCATTTATATTCCCACTACAAACATTTTTTAACAATAAGGCCCATTCTGCATAAACGAGAAAAATGCTCACAAGCTTTGCAGATGGCTCTGTGATTTGAGGATACAAACGACATGGTTTGTATTCTCAAATCACGAGAAGCTTGCATGTGTTTTACTCATTCATAGAATAGGCCTAAATATATTTTGAGCTAGTTAAAAAAAATATGAGTGTCAAGTTTAGGTACATAAAGAGTCAGCTTTATGTTCATTATAAAATGTGGGTGTCTGTTTTAGGATTACTTGAAGGGTTAAAAAAATAATTTATTTAAAATAAAAGTTTGTAAATGGATTTTATTTCAATTTCTGGCATTATAACAGTTGTTTGAAAAACTTAAAAACAAATAACTATAGCCAGAATGAGATTTTTGAGTTAAAAATAAATTTTATTGAAAATTATTTATGAAAGTTAGGTGCACTTACCTTAATATAAAATTAAATAAGTTATACATACAATCACAAAATAAAATACTAATCCATATCTGCCAATCATTTAAGAAAAGTCTGTAATTGACTTTTGCTTCAATTTGAGCACTTTGTAACGGTTATCTGTTCTTTACTGCATTTCCCCCCTGAACAGTAATCTGTGATCATATCTACACTCTCTTCTTTTCCACAAATTAGTTAGCGCTCTTTAAATCTCAAGAGCCAACCATTAGACCCAATGAAGTTATCTACACCACTAGGGCAATTTTCACAAATTCATTCTTTCCAGACCTCGTCTTTTCCCTTGAGGGTTCAAATTTACCGACACCATAATCCGCTTCAGTTTCTTGTCAATATTTTTAAATCGTAGAGTTGTGCTCGCAATTCCAGAAATTTGTTTTTTGCAATAAATGATCGTCAATTTTATTTAAACTAATTTATTTGCTTCACTTCTAACGATCATAAACATTGCTGCCTTCGACTCATCTGAAAAGGATTCAAAAAGCAACTGCCACAGTTTCAGCGATGTGGGGGTCAAACATGTTACCCTTTAACTGGAAATTCCTTTTGTCACACCCAATATGAAAATAGTTGAATACAGAAGTTGTTCTTTTATGGAGGCCACCAATGTGAAAGATCCGTTTCTTATCTGGTCAGTTCCACTCAACAATAGAACAAAAGGAGATGGGGGTCCAGAAGGTTCAGGGAATAGACATGTATACCTATTGGCATTTTACCTGTTGTAAAAATATAGTTGGGAGTTTTGTAGTAACCAAGCCACTGGATTTTGTCTCAAATTTCAAAGGAAACTTTGTGTAAATTTTGTTTACGGCAGAATTTTGTGTTAAGCGAATAAAATTTAGCGTTAATTTCAAGCACTTTCAGACATGAAGCCTCTTATTTCGTGTTAAACAATTTTGCATTTACAGGGTTTAACTATAATATTAAAATATACAATAGACTTTAAAAATTTAGTAGATATTAATTGAAATATAAGGTCAATACGGTAAATTGTATACCCTAAATGATTTTATATTCCTTATTCTAAAAATTGATATTTAGTGAAACACTACTCTTAGTTAAAAATATATTTACAATTATTATAAAGAAATGTTATTAAATATGAAATTTGATGAGATAGTGGATAAATTAAATAGATAGAAAAAAATTATAATATGTTCTATAATGTTACAATATCTAATAATTTATTAATTTTTAGAGCCAAAAGTGGCACCATTGATGGCAAAGACTTTAAAAAGTATGAAGCAGTGTTTCCGGCGCTAGTGAAAATATATCATTGTTTAAGGTTACTGGAATATTTTATTTATGTGTATAAAAATTATAAAAATTCCACAAATATATTATTTATTGACCAGCATTTGTTTAGAAACCAGATGAAGCTTGAACTGGTTATCAAGTATTTTCTGTGATACTTTTGAAGAGATGTTCTTATAGAAATCTTGTTTTTATAAAAATGTAACTTGCTTACTGGAAATCACAATAGTTATGGTTCATGCTAGAAAATGTAATCACTTAAGCCTATTTCATGTTTATTGCAAGTACTATTTATTATACTTTCAATTGTTATTTAAAAATATTTATTGTCCAAATTTGGATTTCTTCTAAGTGCAGCTTATTGTAAAAATTTTGGCATGAATGAATTGATTCGTTATAAAAAAATAAATGTTATGCTACTTTTACGAGACTGTTCGTATCAAAATTATTTTTGAACACTTTGCATTTTAATGCTAGACCAGGTACTTAATGTTGTATTTTTATGCTGTGAAAGTGCCATTTTACCATCTGCTGTACATATTCAAATGTTGCAAATTGATTTTGCAAATTAATAATTAGAACTGTTTTTATTTCTTTAAAAATGAGAAGTATGTTAGCTAAGATTAAACTGTAATTGTATGATGTAATACAATGAAGTGTTCTTTGCATTTAAAAAAACCCTTGTTTGTATTTTTCACATCTTACTAGACACAAGACTTAATATATTTAATAGCTCTTTAGATTCCTCCAAAGCAACTTGCTCTAAAAGATTTTTTTTTTAATTTTAAAGCAAATTTAAAAATGTGTTCCTGCATATCTTAATTTGAATTATGTTCCTTATTTTATTACTACAAAATATACGTTTATTTGAATAAAGAATAATGTATCAAATTGTTGTAATAGTGGTAAAAGTTGTAGTTATTTTTATACTCTATTGCTCAACATATATGGGGTATACAGGGATGGGATTCTTCCGATTTTCGACTGAATTCCGCTTTTTTTGCTTTTTCCAAAATATTCAGTCTCGTTTTTTCAAAAATATACTTTACATTTTTTATTATTTTTTTGTTTAAAGATTGAAATGAAGAAATCTAATATATTTTTACCAAAAGTGATAATATTGTTTACTTGGATCTTCACAGGTAACTAAAAATTGATACTATACCATAGAAGCCATTACAATTTTTGTAAAGAAAATCTCATTAATGCACAGGCAGAATAATTTTTCTATATTTGTTTGAGCTTCCTCGTGTATTTCTATGCTAAATGGTTGGTTAAGAAATAATTTCCTATACCATATACTAAGTAACAATGGCAACGTCTGGGTGCTAAAAGTGAGGGAGGGGGGCAAGATCAAAAGGGGAGAGGGAGTAGATAGTTTATTTTTTTTAAAGACAATTGGTCTTGGGTGGCCTTGACACATTTTTTAACAATAGGAAAAATATTGTTTCATTTCCTATAATATAAAAATATAACAATTTTATAACAAAAGCATATCTATGTTCATCTTGAGGGAGAACAACTGAACTGTTCATTTACTTTAATATAGTAAATCTTATAGCTGAAAAATTAATAAATATATGTATATGTACAAAACGTTTTCAAAATAGGCTAAAAAATTTTTTTCGTAGTTTTGTAGCTATTTACACACTAGTTACAGACAATGCCGCCCTTAACGGTGTGCGGCACGTGTCACCGCACAGGTCTACGCGCGCAATAAAAAAAATACAATAAAAGTATGTTGAAGAACATTTCATTCCAATTTTTTAAAACAGCATAAGACTTTTTTTTTTAAATTTGTTTACTTGTATATCTAGAACGTTTATACTGACCTTTGTCCGATTCAAACATTCAGAATACACTTGAGTGCTGACATTTAAATTAAAAACGCTGCGAGACAATAACTTTTCTGTTAGAAAGAATGCAAAATAATAATTAATATCCTTGTATCATAAATTACGATTACGCTACAAAGCATTTAAGCAATTGTTTTGGTCAGATGGCTTAAATTTTTTTCTCCCGAGCGATGAAAGTCGCTTCGATTGTACTTATTCGTTAAAACATTACCATAATAAGTACATGTATTAAAATATCAGGCAAGATAATTGTAATTAATAATTACTTTTATAAACATCACATTATTAAATGCATATAAAAGATCGTCATGGGAAGTGTATTTACAACTGTTCAGGGGATGTTTGTGCACAAACGAAAATGATTTTGAAGCTCTTCCCAGCAAAAACAATCGGCATATGAATTTCAAAATCGTAAAATTGAAGGTTTATGCAAGAAAACTCCAGTTTCAAGTGTTATTAAAATTTAAAAATAACTGCAGTTAATGAAAAATTTTGTTCAAAATTCCTTTATACAACATGAAAAAAAAAGCTTATAAACAACTTCAATTATGAAGCATTGAAATTACTGAAGGGAAAATGCAGAATTTTTAAAGGTTTTATGCATAAGAATTAAAAACTATAAAAAAAGGTGCATTTTTTTTGTTCCAAATTCCTTTACAAAACCTTCAATTTCACAACATTGATGAAGTTTTTATGCTGGCTTTGTCGAGCAATAACAAAGTTTTTTTTTATGGATGATTTGACAAATTGTGTTCCCATTTTTTCCAGGTTTTATCAAGGAATTTGGTACAAAATTGTTCAAAACTACTTAAAACCTTTAATTTCAAAACGATGATTTTGTTTATGCTAATTTTTGGTTTTGCTGTGTTTGAATTTAAATATAGGAATTTTCTAACTTTGCCAAGTAAAATTATTTTTTCGGTTTCAGGAACGAGCCAAATTTTAAAATTTGGGTAAAATCACTATATTATAGTGTCAAAAATGTACTTTTCATAACAAAATCCAAGTGATATACCCTTCTGAAAATAATATACGGATAAGTTGCAAACCTCGATTTTATCAATTTACTTAAATGTATTATACAATTAAATTTAAAAAAAATATCGATAAAAAATAAATATATGTAGTTGACTACTAATTTTTTTTTCTCTTTTGACGGAAATTTTGCACCCTACTTAGTCGGTGCCGTAAGCTTCAGCTTGTGTCGCTTGGGCCTTTTAGCAGTCCCGTGCAATTATAAACTACGTTTACAAGAACAAATATTTTAACAGTGCAGATTGGAAGTTAATTTTTTAATACACGTATGTGTAATATTTTTTGTACTTAAAGATTTCATATTTACATATATTTATTGGATTAGTATACAAATAATTCAATTTTAGTAATACGATTCGTGGCGTAGCCAGCATTGGGTTACTTTGGGTTATTTTTTTCTCTGATTTTAATATAGAAACACACGTCGCATTTCCTGGTCTACCCCACATGTCTCTCTTGCTGTCCCCTGAAGGAATTTTTTTAAGGAAAACAATGGTGAAACAACCTTGAAGAGACAAAAAATTCGACCTTTTTGTGGGGGGGGGGGGGGGGACGATGGGGTATTAGTCTGTATGATTGTCTTGGTTGTTTGTACATGTAAAGGGATACTTTTCTTAACACTTGAAATGGGGCGGCAGTTGAGCCGGAATTCACAATGCATCAATTCAGAAATTGCTTGACCCATTCATCCCCTACGTGCTTTAAGAAAAGATTGTAAATGACTACTGTCCAAAAAATAACGCCCCTAATTGTGATCCTCTTCGCTCCCTCACAATGCCAGTGGAATTTTTTCCCCTTCTCAAAAATCAGTTTTCTGAGAGGTTGTATGTCTCATTTGCCATTTGAATTTGAAAATCAGTACAGCATGTGCTTGTTAAGCTTATCTGAATTACCATTTTCACAGTATGCCGTCATCAAAACATAAACTATTGGAAGATTCAAGACAAAAGAAAGGAGCTTCGTGCAAAAAATTTGCTGATGTGTTTATGGTATGTACTCCTTTTCTTATTCAAATATTTTTTGTTTATTGAGATTATCGTTGAAAATACCCAAACCAAAACTAACTAATTTTTTATTCAATTACATTTACAAATTAGTTTTCTGTCACTCAGACGTGTTACTTTTCACGCGGAAATATGGTTATCCGCTTTTTTTTTTTTAATTTGGGTTTTGATCATTCCCAAGATTGATGCACATTCGTTTGAAAAGTTTTATGGTGGATTATTAAAAAGTTATATTCAACTATTATAAATACGAAGGTCACATAATGGAAAAGTTGGCTCTATTTACGAAGGGTGGGGTCAACAGATTCTCGTTTAAACCTGTGTTAATAACCTTTTTCTGGATTTTTTTCTGCGGCGTTGCATCTCGTGCTGATGATTACGCAAGCATTTTTTCATTGTCTAGCTTCACAGATTCTACAAATCAATGTTTTTTTTTATAATAATATATTTTTTATTCAGTTATTTGATTTTTTTTACGAGCAACGCCAAGTTCCGTTATGATTTTGCCGCAATAGACAGTTTTTCTGCGTCACGCAACCAATGAAACCTCCTCCCCCATGACACGCCACAGTCATGCATGATAAAATTAACCGCAAAATAATGATTATTATTCTGTTATTTTTAATTATAAAATAAAGAATTATTTACAAATTTAAAATGACTACTTAAAAATTATTATTATTAATTAAAATTGCTTCAATCCAGACCCCCCATCAAAATTTAGCTACAGACTTAAATCCAAGTAAAATGTCAGTCAGGTTTGTTAGTAACTTAAATTATGAAATGACTAAAGATTGACTAATGCGAATGAAAATGACTAAAGCGAAAATTAAGCTTTTAATTTACATCTTAATTTTATATAATATTTAATCAATTAAAATTATTAATTATAATTTTAATTTAAAACTACTGCTTAAATTAAAAAATATCATAAATTAAATTCACTAACTTAAAAATTATTATGATTAATTAAAATTACTAATTTAAAAATATCAATTAAAATTGCTAATTTAAATTTTTAATTAAAAATAAAAATTAATAATTAAAATTGCTAATTTAAAATCATTAATTAAAATTATTAATTAACTTTTATTCAAATTATTAATTAAATTATTAATTAACTTTTATTCAAATTATTAATTAAATTATTAGTTAAAAAATTTTCAAATCAATTATTAATAAAAAAAATGATTTGGTTTTGGTCGGACCAAAAATAATTTAATCCCCCCCCCCCCCCTTCGGACAATCCTGGCTACGCCACTGATACGATTTATATATTTATACCGGTTTGGTTAATTAATGTCGCACTAGAGCTTCACATTGGGCTATTGGCGACGGTTCGGGGCCCATCTGGAGGGCAAGACCCGGGAACAATGCCTTGTATTATTGTACACATGGTCATATGACGAGGACAACACCTGAGCTGGCACACGACGCAACCTCAATAGGCGTCAGGACATTGGACCCCGATTATCATGCACCAGTCCCGTATACACGGCAGTATACTTTGTTGGATGTTCTGGACGACTTTCTAGTAATTTTGTAGCGAAGCTGTCAACCCTCCGATCGCAAGATCACTACATTTTATTTTTCTTTGTCGAGTCCATCGCACGAGCTCGAACTTGCAATCCTCTGATTACCAGCTGAACGCCTTTATCCACTGGGCAACTGGAGGTCCTATTAAATAAGGATTTACGACTTCAGATTCCCAACAAAGTCAACGATGGATTTCAAAAAATTTGTTGGATAAATTTATCACTATATTTTTAGTAAAAGCTGCTTAAGACTGCCTTAGAACTTAAAAGCCATACATGAAAAAAAGGTATCCACGATCCTATTTTAATGTTAACTAGCGGTTTGTGGCTTAATGCTAATTGAGAACCGCTGGAATACATAATAAAATAGCACAGTCTCCACTGTATCAAAAGGTTTGGTACATGAATTCTTTGTATGCACGCGTCCTCTTTCTTGCGTTTTTTCAGTAATATCTAGATAATTTTCAATTGATTAGAATTCTTGGTACCATTTTATCTTGAGCCTTTCTTGCAACATGTTTAAGTTTCTTATGTCGTAATTGAACTTTAATGGGATATTTTGATTCCAAAGTGAAATCTTCGACAAATCGTCCTCTTCCACTCTACACAATTTTCTCCCAAATGGATTAAACTGTTAATTACACTAATAGAATTGTAGAAATTGTTGTTCTCTTCAGTTTAAGCAAATTTACCACGATCCGTCCTCGACAATTTTAACTGAAGTTACAGCGGTTAAACTGACTAGAGTATGTCTAAATTTGGAATCCTTTTTCCTTCCACACAGTATGAATTGCAGGAAAGATAGTAGTGGATTAGTGACTAACTTGGGAGACGCATACTACTAGTCCGGTGATCATCAGTGCTTTTACCAGCACAAAAATTAAAGAATTGAAGTAAAGAATTATAAACATATATGTTTAATTAATATACAAATTAAATGTACTACACATTAGTTAAAGAGATTCATTTGCACTGCTTCGTAGCGGTCCTACGATAAGTCTGGCTGGAACAGGGCGGAGAGAGGGGGAAAGGGGAAGCCTTTCTGGAAACCGGAATATGAAGTATTGCCGACAGGTTTTCAAAGTACTGCACATAACAAAGCGCTAGGCATTGTGGGAAGGAGATAAAACCAATAACACCACAGAGAACGACGTCCAATGAGAGAGCCGTCTGAACGCGTAAACTGGTTGTATTTGCAGACGGCTTTTCGCCCCCTTCTCTCCTCTATCTGTAAACCTGTTATCACTGAAAACGAAACGGACCTCCGTGGCCGAGTGGATTAAGGCGTCAGCTGGGAATCCGAGGGTTCCCTTCCCGGTTCGAACCTGTGCGACAGACTAGACTAAGAATAGTAACAAAAGTAGTGATATTGCGATCGGAGGGTTGCCAACTTCGCTACCAAAATACTAGAATGTCGTCCAGAACATCCACAAAAAATTAACGGCGTGTATATGGGACTGCTGCACGATAAATCTGATCGGGGTCCAAAGTCCCGACGTCTATTGAAGGCGTTGGGTGCCAGCTCAGGTGTTGTCCTCATCATCTGACCATGGTTCAAAAATACGAGGCATCGTTCACGAGTCTTTCCTTCGAGGGCCTCCGTGGCCGAGCGGTTAAAGGCGTCAGCTGGGAATACGAAGATTCCTGGTTCGATCCTAGGCGATGGACTGTACAAAGAAAAGTAAAAAAAGTAGTGACCTTGTGATCGGAGGGTTGCCAGCTTCGCTACAAAATACTAGAAAAGTTATCCAAAACATCCGCAAAAATTAACGGCGTGTATACGGGACTAGTGCACGATAAATTTGATCAGGGTCCAAAGTCCCGATGTCTATTGAAGGCGTTGGGTGCCAGTTCAGGTGTTTCCTCGTCATCTGACCGTGGTTCTAAAATAACGAGATGCGTGTATGAATGTGTGTGTGAATGTGTTTCTGGGTCTTTCCTTCGAGATAGATCCCGAACCGTCGTTGTTAGATTTATTTGAATTTGTACACAATCGATACTTTTTTCTTCTTCTTGAGCCATATTACTAAACAATTTGTAGGAATATTAAAGAGGGAAAATATGCTGCATAAGGTTCGCTTCACCGCCATGGAAGTCTCGGCATTAATTCTAGGAAATCATTCAAGTTTTTGATTCTACAGTATTCTAGACTGTTTTTTGAAACTCGCTTGCTTGACAAAATTCAAATGTAAAAAAGGGACAGTTTTTCAGTTAATAGATCATCAGATAACAAAATATTGCCTCAATAACTATGTCACAGTTAGCCAGTGGCGTAGGAACTTTTTTTTAGGGGTTGGGGGGGGGGGGGGGGTGTTAGAATAGTATGGAATTGCAGGCTATCAAAAAATCAATCAATATTATAATTTTTTTACCTTAAAATTTCTCGAATGGCCCAATCATAAATAAATATAACGTTTACGCATGTATTATTGTATTTAATCTGTTTTAATGTGTATTCGTTTTTGTTTTTACAACTTTAGAACATAAAGTTATCAGGAAAATGTTAATAGTAGTAATTCAATTCTTGAAGCTAAATAATTGAAACTATTTGAAAACGTTGACAAAGTATATGAAAAAATATTGCACGCTAAAATATGAATATATATGCAGATTTTTTTTTAAAGATTAGTTGTTTTTCGAGGAACTTATCTCATTTTAACTAAATGCAATTTTCTAAAAGAGGAAACTTCAGCTACATAATCTGTTTAAATATAAAGTGTGAAACTGATGGCTTCATTTTTAAGCGAATAATCACTTTGAAATAAAATTTCATTCAATTTTTTTCCTTTAATGCTTTTAAAATAGTAGAAATTAACATTTTTGTAAAAGTTCTGTTATTTATGAAATTTCGCAAGAATAATATTTTTAATTTTATAAACATTTTTTACACTGTTCTTAAAATCACTCTCTAAAATTTTCAAACAAACTATTTCTGCTTTTATGAAACTTAAAAAGTTAGTTATCTTAGTGTTATTGACTAATAGTGTATAACAAAAAACAAACATCAAAAGCCCATTTATCATTAGAAAAGATGGTATAATTTTTTAATTGACTTTTAAAATACAGAAAAAAAATACTTAACTGGCAAAACAATACAATAAGCTGACAGAAGAAAACACGCCTACATTTGTTTATAAAAAGAAATGCTGCCTAAGATTGCTGTCTTTACTCTAAAATAAGAAACTGTATAATAGGGCTGCACATAATCAGGGATTTTTTTTTGTCGCTGTAGCCCCCACTTAAAAGATAAGGTTTTATTTATCCCAAAGACTTCAGCTCCTCGGGCAGGCACGTAGGTATAGATTTTTCATGGGGTTCATCAGTAACTGAGCAATGGATTCTTTAGGTAGCTTATTCCCCCCCCCCCCCCCCATTTTTTAAAAAACTTATGAATTTTTATTCAAGTAAACAGAGATACGTTGGCATATAAATATCGAAACAGCGACAGTTATCTATTTTTCACGAAGTCGTTACCAATATCGCAATCATTAACTAGAACATTATCCATAATACATTTATTAATTACTACCTATTTTTTTTTATTTACAAAATGTAGTGGCGGCTTATATAGTGGTGTGGTTTTCTTTAAAAGACATGGGCAAAGGACATAATTATTATATAAAAAAGTTTAAGTATAATGAACTAAGATATTCACATTCTTTAAATATTTACATGTAGTATTATCAACTTCAATCAATGATTCTCAATTTTTCAATGGTCAAAAATATGAGGCATCGTTCTCGGGTCTTTACTTCGAGATAGGCCCCGTACCGTCGCCAACAGCCCACTGTACAGGTCTAGTGCAACGTTATTAACCAAGTTCATATTTTTTAACCATGGTCAGCAGTGGCGGATTTAAGACAAAAAGCCCAGGCGGCAAAAATGTTTGAAGGGGGGCCGTTTTCTAATAAATAATTTAAGAGCAAACATTAAAAAAACGTGCTTTTTTTTCTAAAATTTCTAAAAATAGGATTATTACATCCTTTGAACTTGCTTCCGAATTTTCTATAGAACTTAATTATTTTATTTGTCCAAAATTCGTTTTATCCTTTGAATTTATCTAGAAAAGTTTGGAATCTGTATAGATCAGTTAACGTAGTAAGAAAAAGTTATTTGCGGTTTTTCCCACGAACTCTTAAAATTCTATAGGCGCACTTAACGTGACAAAACGCAATTTGAATGTTTGTTCCTAAATGACCTTTTCTATAATATTAACAAAAAATAATATTTTGCTCGACGCAATTATTTCACATTTTGAGAACAGCACAACTGTTCCGCCTATCTTACATCAACTGTGCTGTGTTGCTGTCTCGCAAAAAGAACTTTCCGATATTTGTAACTAAATAAACTTAATTCGTTTAATTTAACAAAACAAAATATTTTACAATAAAAGTTCATAAATATGGCTTATGTCGTATTTTATGCCTTATTGTCCAGTTTTAATTTCATTAATATAAAACTTACCACTTTCTGAGAAATACCGAAAATGAAATTATCAAAAGTAATATTTTTAAATAATTTTTTTGACATTATTCTTATATCTACTCTTTACATTTTTAACGAAGTGTTGTAGATATTTATATAAATATCTGAAATTATGTTTATTTCAGCTACTTAAATTGATAAATTTTATAAATAGTTTTCAAACTTAAACTTTTTCGGCTTTTAGGAAACATAAAAAGTTAGTAATATAAAAAATATATACGATTTTGCATGAGTCAGAGTTTATTGAGTGCAATAAAAGTTTAATTGGATAATTTGTTGAATAACTATAAATTTAAATATTAGCAAATGAAATAAATAATAAATTGTTAAAAATTAAATAAATAATAAATTGTTGAATATATAATTATTCAATTAATACAATAAAACTATTAGAAATTTTAGACTTAATATAAAATGTATTTTCTTAGTATTTACGCTAATTCACCACATTGAAATTTCATTTATTATATGTAATTTATATATTATTCAAGATTAAAATGAGCTTCGACTTGTTTCTATATATAAACATTATTCTTAGTATTATTGACTTAATGGTGTATAGCAAAAACCAACATTTTAATTATAGTCACTGCCAATTGATTAACATAATTACAAAAGCCCATTTCATTAGGAAAGATGTTACGATTTGTAATTGATTTTTAGAATATAGAAATATTTACTTACTTCCAAAACAATAAAATATATGCTGATATAAAAAACCTCCTACATTTGTAATTAGTACTAAAATATACAATTAATTAATTTTTTTAAAAAACAAGAATTTACAACGTTTTTGGAAAAATTGTTGTAAAGTTATGCAAAATTGCAGTAATAATAACGAACGTTAAAAAACATAGGCAATTTTTCTACAATAAAAGAGGAGGCCCATAAATCCAGGGCTCTTGGCTCACTAACGTGCCTAATAATAAATCAGGCCCTGTTCAACCTAAACATCATAGTTTATTAAATGGAATATTTTCAACGATTTGGCTTTTAAATAGACATCAATTCGTCGACTAAAGCATCAATTCGAGTTTCTAGATAAATATTCGATAAGTTATAGTATTCCCCTATGCTATAAAAATATATAAAATTACAACTTCTCTATATGAACTTGGACTTGGATAATATTTAACGTGCACCACTCCCGTACACCCCTCGCCTTTATATAAGAATTTATAATTTTATGCCAACGCGATCACAGCGCTTTTAATTCTCAAAATTAGTAAAGATTTCTGTTAAGTTCTGCTGATTTTAAATTTGTGTATGACCCCTGAAACGATCATTTGTTACACATTTTAATATAGCAAAAAAACTACAAAGAGGAAAATCACGAAATTTTAGATATGGATATAAAGCGTTTTTCTGAATCCATCACTATCAAAATATAGCAAGGTTGCTATTCATACATTTTATGAATATTAATATCCTAATTTAAATAAAATTAAAAAATATACATCTAAGTAATGAAAGTTAGTGAATTTTATTTGGGTCGTTTAGAAGTAACACGGATAAAAATTTCAGCTTAATAAAATTATTATTTCGAAAGATATGATTAAAAGTTTAAGAAATTCATTTAACATTACGAGTTCTAAACTTTTGAAATTCATAATAAAAAAACTACTTAACCAAATGACTTGCAAATTGATGTTCAACGATAAATTTTGTCGTAGATTCTAAATATTGAATCAAAATTGGGTGTTGCTATTGGAAATTTTAAAGTTGGTGCGGATTTTAATATGAAGATAGTCCCCTAAGCAATTTTTTTGTATATCAATGTGTAGTAGACTTTATTCCATACAAAATGGTATATTAATTTTTGCTCTACTATAAAAACTAACGAAATAATCATTGGTGGTTCGTTTTTTTTTCCCGCAGCTGTACGTATATACTCGCGGATAAGCCGATCCACGTATAAGCGACCCCCTAATTTTACAGCGATTTTTTGTCCAAAATTGAATAAGCCGAGTTGTATATTCGTACATGAAAAATTCCGGTTAAAATCGGCAAATGATTGAAAATAGAGTGAAATTTTAATTTTTAAAATAAGTATTTAAGCTAAGAAATCAAAAATTAAAAAAAAAAGTGGCTGGGGAAACGGCCTTCCTCGAAGTTTGCGACGATCCATCGTGTTTAAAAAGCATATATCACTCGTGATGTTGTTGTGTCTTTCAAACCTCCATCGGACTTCTTAAATGACATCTATCTTAATATCACAATGAAATGTTTTAAACCATAAACTTAACAAGAATCCGCTTACTTTCAACTTCTCTCTTTTTCCCATTTTAGGAAAATTATTTTATAAATTTTACTGACCCGTGTAGAAGCTGACCCCCCTACTTTTTGATGAAGATTTTGACTTAAATTTCTCGGCTTATACGCGAGTATATACGGTATATTTTTTAATTTTATTAAATATTTATAAAATTTATGAATAGCAACCATGCTATATTTTGATAATGATGAATTCAGAAAAACATTTACAGGCATATATAAAATTTCGTGATTTTTCTCTTTATAGTTTTTTTGCTATAATAAAATGTGCATCAAATGATCATTTCAGGGGTCATACATAAATTTAAAATCAATAGTACTTAAAAGAAATCTTCGCCAATTTTGCGAATTAAAAGCGCTGTAATCGCGTTGGCATAAAATTTTAAATTCTTATATACCAGCGAGGGGTATACGGGAGTGGTGTACGTTAAATATGACCCAAGTCCAATGTCCTGTTGCCTATTGAGGTTGCGTCGGGTGCCAGCTCAGGTGTTGTCCCCGTCATTTGACCATGTTTCAAAAATACGAATAATCGTTCCCGTGTATTTCCAAGTGTTGTGTTATGTCTAGTATACAATCAATAATGAGACAAGTATTAATCAGCTTAGTTATATTGTTAACATGATGAAGGAAAATGGTACGCTTAAATTCATAACAGACAAGATTCGAGTAATACGTTAAGGTTACAGTTAAACACTAGATACGGTTAACACATCTTTCCCTTTTAAAGCTTATAAATTTAGCTTATTTGGTTTCTTAATTATTCGTCCATATTTCGATCGAATAACTTCATTGTTGCACTCTGGACTCAAGTTCGAAGAGGAACATTGCTGGGTGGGTGCAATGTCCTCAGAGTCTGTTTGGATGGTAGTAGCTGTTGCTTCCGGGCTTTTCAAGGAAGTTGATGTGCTTGTTCCAATATCCTCATTTTCCAATATGTCGTCGGTCTAGGTGATGATTTCCGACATTCCTCGCAAAGGAACCAGGTGAAACCTATTTCTTCTGCGAAGACCATTTGGAGTTTGAATTATGTACGAGCGAGGTGTGCTGGCTTTACTGACCACTCTACCTTCGACTTCTAAAGCAGTTATCCAAACTCTCTTGTCAATCGGGAGTTCTTCCAAGGTGGATGCACGATGTCTCTTATCGTACATTTTCTTTTGCTTCACCTTTTGATTGTTTTCAACATTTCTAAGATCTTTGTGTTTTATTATGCAAGGCTGTAGCATGGATGAAATGACAGGCAATCTGGATCGTAGCTTTCGACCAAAGAGCAGTTCAGCTGGAGAAAATCCATTTTCTAGAGGAGTTGTACGGTAGCTCAACAAAGCTAAGTAGCTGTCACCCTCCTTCTTCAAACTGCGTTTGATGATCTTAACAGCTGCTTCTACGAATCCGTTGCTTTGAGGATACTTCGGACTAGAAGTGACATGTTGGAAATTCCATTCTTCAGCAAATTTGCCAAATGCAGAAGTGAAAAGGGGTACGAACTGAGGTCCATTATCACTGATGACTATCTCAGGGATGCCGTGTCTAGCAAAAATTGACTTTATATGAGTAATCACATCACTAGCCGTTCAAAAGTGCAATTTCTGGATATCGAGAATAATAGTCAGTCACAAGTAAATACCACCTTCTTTCCAAGTAAAATAAATCCATTGCTACCTTTTGCCATGGTCTGTCTGGAAAAGTAGAGGCTATCATCGGTTCTCTGTGATTTTTAGTCTCTTTTGCACACTTTTCACATCCAGTGACCAAATCAGTTATTTCTGTTGATAGGCCTGGCCACCAAACAGATGCTCTTGCTCGCATTCTACATTTGTTGATACCTAAGTGTCCTTCATGTATACGGAGCAGGATATCTTTGCGAAGGGTTGTTGGAATAATCAATCTGTTATTTTTCAGTAGAAAATTTTCAATTTCTGAAATCTCGGATCTGCTTAACCAGTATGGTTTCAATGGTGTTGAGATTTTGGATTTTTCAGGCCAACCTGCTTTGCAAAATCGCTGAACTTCTTTTAAAACTGGATCGTTTTGTTGGTGTTCTTTAATACGTTGCATCAGCTGATCCGACATAGGTGTGTTACTTATCACCGTTTGTATGTATGCTGTGATCTCCTCATTTAACTCTTTGTCTTCAGTTTCCTGTAGAGGTTGTCGAGACAATGTATCAGCTGTAATTAGTTGTTTGCCTGGAGTATGAAAAATATCGAAAGAATACCTCATGAGTCTCAGTTTCATACGTTGTAATCGAGGTGTTATTTCATCTAACATCTTTGATGAGAAGATAGAAATAAGAGGTCGATGGTCTGTTTCCAGTTTGATGTGGATACCAGTTACATAATCTTGAAACCTTTCGCATGCCCACACAAGTGCAAGACCTTCTTTTTCTATTTGAGCGTATTTGCGTTCACAAGGGTTGAGACTTCTAGATGCAAAAGCAACCGGTAGAATGTTACCATCACTTTGTCGTTGTTTCAATACAGCTCCTAATCCATAAGATGATGCGTCTGCAGAAACAATAGTCTCTAAACGATAGTCAAACTTGGCCAACACTGGTGTTGATGAAAGCATTAGTTTCAATTTATCAAATGCATTTTGTTGAGGAGTATCCCACAGCCATGTCGATGAAGACTTCAGCAGATCATTCAGAGGTTGTGATACAGTTGCACAATCAGGCAAGAACTTCATATGATAATTTACCATTCCTAGAAAACTTTTCAGTTCAGAAACATTCCTGGGTGGTGACATCTTAATGATTGCTTGCACTTTCTGTTTATCTGGGTGCACACCTTCTTCGTCAATCAAATGACCCAAATACTTTACAGATGTGGTTCTGAATTTACATTTACTTTTGTTCAAAGTAATACCTGCTGGGGCCCTAGCATCATCTCGGCGGAATCGTTCCACGTTGGAATCGATCTCACAGGAAGTGACGTTTGACGATATCAATCCCAAGAGTGAGATCTTACGCGGCTCGTGGTTGGTTGTGGGATTGGCTCTTGGGATTGTATTGTGGAATCGTTTTGCAGTGGTTTTGGTCAATTGGTCGGATTTACGTCGCATTACAACTGCAAATTGGGTCATTGGGACTGTTCTAGGTCTATCTCGAAGGAAAGACCAGGGAACGATGCCATCGTATTTTTGAACCATGGTCAGATGACGAGGATGTGCAGTGGCAGTTCTGATGAATAAAAACATTCTTTTATAATTTACAAGTGAAAAAAAATACAATATTACACATTAGTTAGTAAACTATAGTTTTTTATAAATATATAATGCAATTATAGTTTTTTATAAATATCTATAACAAAAATTTTGTTATTTATCGTTTATATATTTAGATATTAATATACTAAGGAATGTCTTCTGCCAGACAGTTTTGTATGATTACCCTAGTCAATTTTTTTTTTTTAGTTTTCCTGGGTCTTTCCTTCGGTTTTATAGGTCTCCGTGGCCTAGCGGTTAAAGGCGTCAGCTGGGAATTCGAATATTCCTGGTTCGAACCTTAGCGATGGACTTGACAAAGAAAAGTAAAAAGTAGTGATCTTGTGATCGTGGGATTGCCAGCTTCACTACAAAATACTAGACAAGTCGTCCAGACATCCGTAAAAATTAACGGCGTGTATACGGGACTGGTGCAGGATAAATCTGATCGTGATCCAAAGTTTCGACATCTATTGAAGGCGTTGGGTGCCAGTTCAGGTGTCTTCTCGTCATCTGATCACGTTCTAAAATAGCGAGGTGCATGAATGAATGTGTATGTGTTCCCAGATCTTTCCTTCGAGATAGACCCCGAACCGTCGCCAATAGCCCACTGTTTAGCTCTAGTGCGACGCTAACTAACAAAAAAAAAAAAAAATCCTTCGGTTTTGGCGGAATGGTTGGTTGTTTAAAAAACATTGCACTAGAGCTGTACAGTGGGCTATTGGTGACGGTTCGGGGCCTATCTCGAAGGAAAGACCAGGGAACGATGCCCTCGTATTTTTTAACCATGGTTAGATGACGAGGCCAACACCTGAGCTGGCACCCGACGCAACCTCAATTGGCGTCAGGACATCGGACCCCGATCAGATTTACCGTGTAACAGTCCCGTATACTCGCCAGTATAATTTGCTGGATGCTCTGGATGACTTTCTAGTATTTTTGTAGCGAAGCTGGCAATTCACCGATCGCATCTCACTACTTCTTTACTTGTCTTTGTTAAGTTCATCGCACGCGTTCGAACTAGCAATCCTCTGATTACTAGCTAAACTTTATCCAAAAGTTTTGATGGGGATCCATAACTGTGAGCTTGACGTTCTGTCCACTCGAACACTACGGAGCGGGGTGTTATAGAGATTTGGTTGGTTTGGTTAGTTAACATTGCGCTAGAGCTATATTATGGGCTATTGGCGACGGTTCAGGGCCTATGATTCGTATTTTTGAACCATGGTCAGATGATGATCAGTTATTTCGATACAAAGAAGATAGAATGATGTTGCGGCATATTATATTATAGTTAGGTTTAAACTAATTTATTTTAGTAAAATTCGGAAAGTGTAATAATTCCTTACTAACTAATCTCTTTCCTAAAACAAGCACGGAGTTTGAGTGAGCTCAGACGTGAACTTGAAATAAAAACTGTCCGGACGAAATCCGGTCGTATCGTGACCCAAATTTTAGTACAAAAATTATTATCTAATATTTAAAACTGAAACCTGTTGCATATGGTACACACTATTTTGTTCAAAAACATTACAAATTGTGTGATCATTTTCACTTTTGTACGATGTTCTGTTATAATATTTTAACTATTTATAATGTATCGTATTTACTCATTACAAATTGTGTGATCATTTTCACTTTTGTACGATGTTCTGTTATAATATTTTAACTATTTATAATGTATCGTATTTACTCATTACGCTTATACATATTGCACACTAAAAACATAATTTTATTTCTTCTGTAACAAATATCATAAAATTCTATTAAAACGCATTAATTAAGGACAATAATATTATTTTGCAAGTATTTATTATAATATATATAAACAGTTCCATAATAAAATAACATATATTCACGAAGTATTCCAATTTTTTTTACTAAATACATAATTATTTTAAATCAAAAATTAATTTCCGTATCTACTAATTTTCATTTAAGTAATTTTGATTTTTTTTTAATATTGATCCAGATATAATATAAATGTTATTTTTTTCAAAATTTACTTAAGTATTACTTTCATTTGTAATAGGTTTATTTAAAAAAAATGTGTCTCTTATTGTACCTTGTACATAGCTAAATATTAAATTTATTAACTATGTTATATCTTCCTGATTAAAATGTATTTCTTCTCAATGCATAAAAAGAGGCATTTTATGCCACAAAATAAAAAAAAAACTTAGGTCATCGGCAACGCCGGGCTACATGACTAAGTTGAAAATGATTAATCTAAAAATGAACAGAATAATGAAAACTACAAAAGATAGCTTTTAGCTTGAAATCTCGATGGAAATCTCTTGGATTTTCTCGAATCTCGATCCCACCTAGTCGGAAATCTGTTAAAAACGATCCCACCTACTGTTGGAAAAAATCCCACCTAGTCATTAAATCGTGGGATCTATCTCAACCGAGACATCGTATTGACCATGCGCAGTGAAAGAAAGTTGCGTATTTCCGGTCGTCATCAAACACTTGACCTATCGTTAAAGGGCTTTTATTGAGATTGCGATAAGAAAAGCGCGCGAAAACGATCTCACCTTCGAAGTCACTTTACAATCCCAACACTTTCTGTCGGCATCTCAAAGGAAATATCACGTGACCTTTCGATCCCAACAGAAAGTCTTGACATCTCGAGATGATGCTAGGGCCCCTGCTGTCAGATGTTCTAGGGTTGCTTGAAGTCGCTGATCATGTTCATCTTCAGATTTACCATGAATGAGAATGTCATCGATGTTGCACACTACTCCTTCCAAACCAGATAGAATTTGTGACATCTGTTTTTGAAAGAATTCTGGAGCTGACGTAATACCAAAAGGAAGCCTTTTGAATTTGAAACGTCCAAAAGGAGAAATAAATGTAGTCAACACCTGCGATTCTTCTTCAAGTGCAACTTGCCAAAATCCCCAATATGCATCTAACTTTGAAAAATACTTTGATTGTCCTAATTGAGCTAAAATGTGGTCACTAACTGGCATAGGGTATATTTCTCTTTTTATGAATTTATTCAATCTGGATAGATCAACACAGATTCTAATATCCGCATCTGGTTTAGGAACAATTACCATAGGAGAACACCAGTTAGTCGGTTCTTCAACAGGTTCTATGACTCCTGATTTAGTCATCTCTTGAAGTTTCTGTTTTACCTTTTCCATCAATGGAATAAGAACTCTTCTAGGTGTTGTTAGTGCATATGGTTCAGCTTCAGGTTTCAAAGTGATTTTATATTTAATCGATGATTGACCTAATCCTATAAATAGTTCAGGAAATTCTTTGACTGGATCCCATGTTTTGCTTTGGTTTTTACAGGAAGAAATTTCATTCAGCCTTTTCACGATTCCCAGTTTTTCACTTGTATCTCCTGATAGCAGTGCTTTTTCAGCATTTCTTACCACATATATGTCAGCATTGACAGATCTGTTAAGATATGTGAGCTTTTCCTTAAACCTACCTACAGTCTGTAACGCTTTACCATCTGGCCCTGCCAGTGTTCTATCCAAGCTTTTCAATTGAATGTTAGGAAAATGTGAATCCACCTCAGCCATTGGAATAACATTGACATCCGCCCCAGTATCAATTTTAAATTGGATTTGTTCATCTCTGATTGATATCATAGCTAACCATTTGGATTCT
Organism: Troglohyphantes excavatus; assembly: GCA_963932185.1. Classification (NCBI taxonomy): domain Eukaryota; kingdom Metazoa; phylum Arthropoda; class Arachnida; order Araneae; family Linyphiidae; genus Troglohyphantes; species Troglohyphantes excavatus. Next base: position 73,454,140 of record OZ010672.1, on the reverse strand, counting down.
GTGCCAGCTATCACCGATCCTAAATATACAGTTCCATGTGCTTCTCTACTGGAAGTGATTACTTCTCTTACATTAGATTTTCTTTTGCACACCTTACTGTAGTGACCTTTCTTTTTACAGAAATTACACATGGCATTGACTGCAGGACACAATTGTTTATTTTTGTGCCAAGGACCTCCACACCAGTGACAGTTTTTTGTTTGCTCGAAATTCTTCAAATGGTTGTTCTTTTGAGGTGTTTTGTTTTCATGGTTTCTATTGAAAGGAGCTTTGATTCTGTCAATCTTTATTTGTTTCGGATCTAGGTGAACAGTCGACTGCTGTGATTTCACCCTTTCCAGCTGCCTAGCCATAGTTGTGGCTTTCTCCAAGGTGAGACTACTGTCCAGCTGCATCTTTTCAGATAGGCTTCTATCCAATACACCTGCTACTATGCGGTCTCGATTAAGCTCATCAGTTAACTCTCCAAAGGCACCATATTTTGCTAAATTGTAGAGAGATGTAATGAATTCGTCTACCTTTTCTCCCTCTTTTTGTGTTCTCATGTTAAACTTGGCTCTTTCGTAAATTGTGTTCCGTTTTCCGATGAAATGTGCTTCAAATGCCTCACTAACTTTGTTATATGACTTACCTTCATCTTCTGTTAATTTCAAGGCAGTCAGTATAGCTTCGGCTTGATCTCCCATGGTATATACCAGACAATCCACTTGTTCCGTTTCCGTTTTGCTTTTCACACCGCTCACAGATCGAAATCTTTCAAAACGATTCTTCCATCTCGGCCATTCATTCACGTTCGAAAAGTCAAATTCACTAGGTGGTTGACATGTGAAAGTTGCAGATGCCATGCTGCTCGAGAAGAAAGTTCGCAATGGAAATCAAAACAATGTTCGGAAAATCGAAAGTAGCGTTAGATTTCGCTATTCATTTTACGCCGCAATACCGCTGTTCACAGTAATTTTTCTGTTTACCGCTGCCACCATGTTGTGTTATGTCTAGTATACAATCAATAATGAGACAAGTATTAATCAGCTTAGTTATATTGTTAACATGATGAAGGAAAATGGTACGCTTAAATTCATAACAGACAAGATTCGAGTAACACGTTAAGGTTACAGTTAAACACTAGATACGGTTAACACACAAAGGACTTCGTATTTCCTACGATATAGACCCCGAACCGTCGTCAATAGCCTACTCTGCAGCTCTAGTGCGACATTAATTCAACCAAACAAACAGTGAACCAGCCGAGAAAACAATGAGCTAGTTTTAAATTTTCAAAAAGTAGGGTTCTGCTTTACTTAGCTATTACTTGAATATTGGCTATTGTAAGTAACCTATGTGGCTTTATTTAAAAATTGATTTTTTTAAAGGTGCAAAAATGTTGCGCACATTGAAGTGCTGTAAACACTGTTAAAAATCTTGATTCTTTCTTTATTAAATACAAAAAAACGTATGTGAATATTTTTGTTTTTTAAATGAGTTTTAAAAGTATTACTAGTTTTGGTAGAACCCTAATTAAAATATTAAAAAATAAATGTTCCATCTGAATTCTAAAATTAAAGTAAATCATTGGTATATGCATTTTAAACATGGAATAAATAATTTTTTCAAGGTATATTCTATTATTTTTAATTTTTCTTACAATATTAAGTTTGTCATTTGCCTACATAATTTCAGAACATCATAAGTATACAAATAATAAAATTTGACGTCATCAAAAATACTATATAAAATCACATTAAAGTAGTAAAATTTCTTTAAGTATAAAACATACTGTATCATATTATTAGAACAATTCTAGAAGAGTCTTACCACGCATAAGAAAAACATTGGCTGCCCTTAAAACATTTTCTACCAATGTCCTTCATTTTGTAGTTCAACTAATAGTTTGTTCAATGTGGAGGTAGCCCCTCAAATAAGATCGATACATATTGTCTAATTTCTCTGTATATAAATGTAGGAAATTAACAAAAATTATAATTAGATTATTTTGAGAGCGGGGAACATTTCTGCGCAATCAAAAGTTGGTGTTGCTATTGAAAAATTTAAAGTTGGTGCAGATTCGAGTATGTAGATAGTCTCCTATGCAAATTTTTTGTATATCAATGTGTAGTAGACTTTATTCCCTACAAAATAATATATTAAGTTTATCTCTACAATAAATAGTGGCAGAGAAACCATGGGTGGTTCGTTTTTTCCCCCCCGGCTGTACCCTATAATGTACAAGAAACATTAAACAACAGTTATTGTTATGGTTAAGTATCAATAATATTAAATGTACTGAGATAAATAGAAAGCAAAGAAAAAATAAAGATAAGATAACACAACACATAAAGGAGATTTCAGAAGTAAAATACAGGAAAATATACTTTGATATTAAAAAAAACTTTATTTTTGCACTTAACGTCTTCAAGAATACACGCCAGAAAGAGGGAGCACACCTTCCTCTATTAGAGTTTGCATCGGCAGTTTGTGTTAGCTTTATAAGTGAGATTTCATATATTTTCAAACACCAGTATAAATAAAGTCACATTGAATAAACTTAGTAAGACATACTCACAATCTTGTCTCAGAATATATAAACATTTATCATATACATAACTAAACTGTTAATTTAAAACATGATATTGTGTAAATTTAAAATTAATAAGGGCAGTGTAGAATTTATTTGAAATCCACAATTAAGTTTTATTTAAATTTGCATTACTTACACTGTAGAACTTACTGTTACTTACATTTTCTAAAATTATTCAGAGAAATAAATTATACATCATAAATAAAGTAAAATAAAATAGCTGTAAAATAAATGATTTCCTTTAAATAAATTTTACTTAAGTTTTTTACTCACTTTAATACATAACAATCATAGCAAAGTAATTCCTTAAAATAAAATATTTTCATCCAATATACGTTGTGTCAATTGTTGAAATATCAATTTTACTCTAGGAGAGACCAGGGCTGGTTGGCCATCAGCTTCTGGTTCCTGCCAGGAACCTCTCTCGCTTCACTTTTACTACTAGCCCGACCCTCGACAGGTGTTTTTAGTGCAATCCCAGCTGTGATGGTGAAATTGTACCAAAATTTATGTTTTTCGATTTGGAAAGTTAATTTTTCGCATATCAACAATTTTTTTTCTGTAGTAAACATATGCAGATATATTGTTAATCCTGTTAGCACAGTTGAAACTTGTAACCCAGCATTTGATTTTCATTTATTAGGTTCTACAATTTGAGATGCCTGATCACCTCTGCCGCCATATTTATTTTAAAATCCTGTTTGGGGTTGGTTGCTAACTATAAGGTGGAGCAAGTTGGTCATGTTTCAAACCAACGTCAGTGGCTGGGGAGAGTTCCTCTGACAAAGTTCCTGATGAAATGGAGGAAACTCATGAACCTGATCCACCTACATTACATTTTAATGGAGGAAATAATAAGCAAGTCAACCTGGCAGGGCTGTCACTAGGTGGATATGTAGTAGTCTTATACTATGGAAAAAGATACCCTGGAAGTCAGTGTGTTAGATGAAGAGGATGTTTTGAATACTATGATGGAGAAAAGGGGGAAGTACAGGGCTTGACCCAAAAATAAAAAGGAAGTTTGGTATAAATTACAAATGTAGTCAATAAAATACCTTTGTCTAAGTTCTTGTGTTCCTCTAATGGTGAGAAAGAATGCTTAGTGGACTAGCATTGAAATATCATGAACTTTGTTTTCTACTTATGATACCAACATAGTTTTAAGCTGTAAAAAAATTAAAAAAGAGTTTAAAGAGGAAAAAATCAAGACTGTGTAATTTAAAGATAAAATTTACAATAATGAGAGACTGTTTAAGGCCGATTTGATAACTAATTTGTTCTATGTTTGAAAATATTTTTTTTTTAATAAAACATTCAAATATAGGTTGTTTTGGCATTAGTTTATTATTTCTCTCTTATCACAGAAGTGGTGAACCTACCCCAATGTTTATGCCAACCTAGTGGGGATAGTTGGCTTGATGACTTTCAAGCACTCTCAATATCCAAGTGTTTGGTATTCAGGAATGACAAAAAATACCATAATGTAGCCTCACAGATGTAGTTTCTGTGGACACAATCAAAATTGTCATAACTGAACTACAATTGCCATCAAAAATAAAACCACTAAATTTAGGCAAACAGCCCCGGTCTCCCTGACTGATGCTTAAGAAAAATTGAATGAAAAGTTATGAGGATTTAAATTATGTTTCAAATGCACATTTTTAAGAATGTGAAAAAAAGTTATATATTGCACCTAAAAGAAACATTTCAAAATACTGTAATAACAGTATTTTTAAAAAATTAAAAATGATGTATTTTAAGAAAATCTGAAACTAACAGGATACAGAATCTCGGTGAGATAAATAAGAAACTTGAATAGTTGCAAATAAATAAGCTTTATATTAATACAAATATATTATACAAATACTACTGATAATGGTTATACATATTTGGTAATGACTAATGTAAAAATACTGATTGGTGGGTCATTTAATAGGCATATTATTTAAGTAGCCAATTTTTTTTATAAATAGCCATCAATAGCAACAAGATACATGACATATACTTGTAAAAACAACCTATAAATACATTTTATAAAAGAAATCAAAGAAGCTTGGGATAATTCAAACATCTCAATTTCCATTATACTTTTGTATTTTTAGAACTGTCAGTCCAATAATTTTGAATTGTCATAGTCTCTAAACTATTCAAAAAGGAGTCATTATCCAAAGAGCTCATTTCTTCAGAGCTTTCCTGCAAATAATAAAATACAAATAAAAATAACATTCCATCCTACTGATGACCAAATGATTTTCGAAATTGCAAAGTAGTCTATAGTTTTCACTACATAAAAGTTTAAGGGGACACAGAACCATCTAAACTTTTTTTTTATTATTTTTGACTTTTTGAATAAAATTTTTAATGCATATTATTTAAATTTATATAAGAGACCAATATTTCATTCACAAATCCCATAATTATTTGTATGTTTTTTCAAAATTTAAACTTTTTCAATCTTTAAAAGCTTTTTTTTTTTTAGTTCTAAGGCTTTTTTAAATATTTATAATTTTTACCAAAAAATTTATAACTATATTACATTGGCATTAAAATTTTATATACTATACATGCATTTGATTTTATATAGTAATTTATAATAACACAATATTTTTCTTTAAAACTCAATTTTTTTTACTTTAGTAATTAAAAAAAACCTAAAAAACTACTACTCATAAAGCTAATTCGCATGGCAATATATAATATAAACATATTTTACAATATACTTAAAAAATATAAAATTCTCCATTAATAATTAAACAAGCCTTAGCGTTTCGAAAAACTTAATATCAAGGAAAACCAAACACTGAGAAAAAAGATTTAAACTTTTTGTTCTTTAAAAAACATGGTTACAGTTTTAGAATTTTGCAAGAAGCATATTTAGAAGATTCCAAAGTATAATTTTAGTAAATAAAACAAAATCGAGAATTTTACAATTTTTTCGATTCTATGTACCCCCACCCCCTTAAATGTTTTCTCAGTATAGGTTTTGTTAATTCTTAACAAGCTTTATTACTTTTAAAGAATATCTTTTAAATTATATCACAAATCAATATATTTGAAAATTATAGTAAAATTTAGTATTTTTTAAAAATGTCTGAATTGCTTCTGAAAAAAAAATAAGAGTTAATATGAATTTAAATCACTCTAAGACCATCAATGGTTAAATAAAGAATATGGTAAAGATTTAGTAAAAAAAAAATTGTAAATGAACAGAATAAACAATTTCATTATACTTATAGGAACCAATGTCTACAATTTTTTTACATCCATAAAATCTTGACAAATAAAACAATTTTAAAAATAGTATAAGCAACATTTTCATACATTTTTAAAATTTAATATTTATTATTCCCAATTTAAGGGGGTTGGTAACACAAAACCTTAAGAAAATAAATTTTTATATTGTAATTTTAAATATACTTTACTATAAGAAATTTCCGATTACGCAATTCTTTTACTTGCCGTTAGAAATTAGCAAGAACATAGTAAAAATTATGAAAGTCGATTGAGAAATTTTTTCTTAAACTTGAATAATTGTTTAACAAGGAAAGGAAAACATAACTATTGGCATAGAGTGGTTAAAAATTAAACTATAGACTGTTTATTATTGAACTGAAAAATTAACATGTGTTTGCTTTGTATTATGACATCATTAGGTCAAAATTGACTAGAACCAATGTAATTCTATATATGACAATACGTATACAAGTGATGTATCGTCACTTGTATAAGTGTTTATGTACCAAGTAACTAAACCAGCTTTAAAAAAAATTAGAATTTTTTTTACAGGTTTTTGTGATTTTTAGCTGATTTATTTACTTAGTATATCAACACTTGTTCAATTTTTTTTTTCAAAAACATTTTACAGTGTAAAGAATTTATGAAACTGTACATTTTAGAAACAAATTCTTTTATTTTAAAAAAGTTTTCGATTTGACTGCATAAAACCTTTAATTTGCTAAAAAACAACAACCCTGCATTATCAATTTTTTTTAAGGTTCCATGGAGATTTTAAACTGGGAAGTAATAAAATATTTTATTAAATGATGCAATTAAATAAAATGAGTTTATATTTAATGTTGATGAATAATGCTGTTTATGCAAACTTTACATACCTTTGGAAGTTCGATATGGTTATTTAAATAAATGCTGCTGCGTAAACTATCGTCTAAATATCCACAGTTATCAGAGTTGAATTTTCCTTCAACTACACTTGTACATTTACCATTATATTTTTGGTATAAGAGGTATATCACAGTACCTATAATAACAAAAAAATATAATTATTTTTTTTATAATTAAAATACATGCATATCAAATCTGAAATTTAGTACTAACTAGTTTGGTTAAAAAATGTACTTAGAGTAAATTCTACAGAGTGATTACAAAAGAATATTTCAATTTTGAAAGGCTATATATCCACAACCAAACAAATTAGTAGGAAATTCTATAAATCACTGTGAGAGGGACCTTTTGAAGTTTTAATTCTTTTTGATGAGAAACGTTGCTAATAGCATTTTTTATTTTGTTTCCACTATCCAAACATTTAGTAACTCCATCATAAAATTTTAAAAGATTAGTTGCACAAGACCTTCCCTTTCTAAACCCAAATTGCATACATGACAAAAATTCCGTTATTGCTAAAAAGTTTAATATCTGATTTTTCATGAAAGTTTCAAATATCTTGCAAATGACAGATGTTACGCTAACTAGTCGTAAATTTCATGGAATTTTAAGGTTTTTTTTTTTAAATAAAAAAGGAGAAATATTAGTTAACTTCCAGGCCAACAGTACCCTACTATAATTGTACGAATAATTAAAGATTATAAGCACCCCCCCCCCCCCCAACAAATCCTTTGAACGTTCAATTACAACTTTTGAATAAATATCAGAAACCTTTTAATATTCTTCAAGCAATGAACAATATCTTCGTTACAAAATTTGCACTCCAGTATTTCCTAGCATAAGTTATCTCCTGTAGTTAAATGTCCACCTTTAAAATCTTTGTTGAAAGCATTAATAAAAAAACGAATTTAAAATATTTATGATACCCTGACTATCTTTAAATGGACCCTTACAAGTGTTTAACCTTTTATTTCCAAATCCATGTGCAAATTTTTTTTTTAGTTTACTATTAATATCCCTAGCTAGCTTTTCTTCCAACAACTTTTTCTGTTTCCTACTGATATTTTTGAAATTCAGGCTACTCTTCATAAATAACTTGCTCTGATATTCTACTTAACTGCTTAAAAGCTTTCTGTTTGTTCTTAAGAGCATATTTGCAATCCGTGGAAAACCACTTGGGAAATAATTTGTTTACCTAAGCTTTTATGCCTAAATTAAATATTTGTTAACAGCCTCATGCAATTTATCCTTAAACTTTACCCATTGATCATTTACACATGTTTTTTTTCTAAGTTTAGACAAGAACTTATATCAGTAATGTGATAAATGACAGTGAAACAAAATAACCTATGAACACTTAAAAGTATTATAGTATTTGTTAAGCTGGTAATGATTAACAATGTATAAATTTCTTTAACTATAATAATGTTAATTCCCAATCAATTTCTACCTAAATATAATTATTTTATTTATACAGTAGCATTTGCTTAAATTTCATTCTGTAGAATCATAATGTTTTAATTAGATAAATTTTTATTAAACGTTGAAGACTAAGCGCAGTGATAGCTTAAATGAATGATAAAACAAGAAGGGCAAAACAGCCTTTATGTGCTTAAATTTTGCAAGAGTAAAACATTATATTTTACAAATTATATACTCAAAGAAACATAGGTGATCAGTTTTTACAAAAAAACTTTCAAAATATGGTAAAAATACTATAACTTAATATTTTTATTCTTTTTTAAAAAGTAAGTAATAGTTGTCACTTACTAGACAAAATGGTTGCACATACAAGAACACCAATCACAATCCCAGCCACTGTTCCTGGTGAAAGTTTAGTATCACTAGGAAAGGATATTGAACTACTGGATATATTTTCCACATCGTACATGGATGGTACTACAGTAGTTTCACTACTTTCTAAGGAATCAGTTTGATTTACAACATCATTGAAAATATGAAATGGTGGATGAGTTACAACATCAGGAACCACAGATGACAATGTAGAGAAATTAGAGTCTGAATAAATAGACTTTGTGTTATCTGAATAATGACTAGGCACATCTTCAATGGCTCGTTCAGAACTCTTCTTTGATGGAACTATATATTTATAGCCTTCTGAATCAAAAGAATTGGATGGACTTTCATACCTTAAAATGTTATCAGATGAAGAAGGATGTAAATGAGTTACTGATTCAGTAACACTGTTCTTAAGATTCTCAACATGTGAATTATTTAATTTATCATTTTGGACACTACTTTTGGATTTTAAAATACCTTCAGACAAATGAATATTCATATTGGATCCCCTTTCTAAGAAACGTAAATCTTTTGATGGAGAAGAGTTTTGAAGAAATTTGCGTATTGGAAGAATCTCCTCTTGAGAGATTGAATGGCTGGGATCATGTGCAGAACTGGGTGGATGCCCATCTTTGAAAGTAGGTTTTGAAGGCACTGAGTCAGGATATGCATTATCTGCATAGTAACCTACAGCAGGTTGAGAATATTTGGGAGTATCAATTGCATCTGATGGCTCAATACGTAAATATTCTTCAATGATAGGTTCTTTTGAAGGAATACTTTCAATGGATTTGAGTCGATGCTTGTAGTTTGAAGAGCCACGATCATAAAAAGATCTGTAGGGAATGTATTTTGCTGGACTAGCTTTGAATAAAATTGCTTCATTTTTCAAACACCTACAGTTAGGCATAAACAGCAGTATGCATAAAATAATAAGCAGATCTGAAAAAAAAAAAAAAACTAAACGAAAATTCGACATACATTTCATATAACATAATCTGAAAATGAAATAAGTCTGTATCTTAAAAATTGCAAAGATTTAAAATTTAAAGACTCTTTAGTAATAGATACAAATATACTTACTACCTATATTGAACACTTTATGTACAAAGGATACAGACAATATGTTCAGTTAATGTTAAAATAAAATGGTCATTAATTAAAAAAATATTTAGAAATTAATGTGAAAATAAAATATTTTTATTCCCAAACTACGGAAGAGTATTTTAAACGTTGCTCCATTTTATTTAATGTATTATGTTATTAAGTTAACTAAATTAAAAATCTTACTTAATTCACAGAATAAAACTGGACAAGATTTATTTCTTTTTCTACTCATCACGTTACACTGTTCAACAATTCTTATATCCAGTTTTCACCTGCAAAGAAGTAATAATTTCAGTTTATTTCTCTTTAGTTTGCAACAACTATTTAATGAAAAAAGAACCAAAGATCAACCCATTTGTAATATTTAATGAATCGCAGAAGGCGAAATATTAAATGTGTTTAATAGGATGTTAAGAAAAATTAAGACATTTATCAGCATTAATAAAATAAATGTTAAAACTTTCCCATTCAGATATTTAGTTTTGTTGGATATGTTAACATGCCTTGATTTAGAAAATTCAACACAATAGGCTCAATAACACTGATGTTGACCCTTCTAAAAAAAGTTTTAAGGAATGAAAGATATTGCATATTAAGTAAACCCCTCCTCTCAGTCGGCAACATGTATGTCACATCCAGATTTTGTTTAACTTGAATGGTCTCCAGTAAATTGTACATGCAAGACAATGGGCAGGATAGAACAGATGAAGGATTAGCAAGATACAACAGATAGAATACTATAGGTCAGACAATTCAGGATAGAACATCAAGAAATTATGTTTTGGAAAAAATTGCAATAATAACGAATTTTTAAAAGTATAGGCAATATTTATACTATTTACATGTAATTAAATATAAGTTGAGGCCCATTAATACAGGGGGCCCTAGGCCCAGGTCAAAAGTGCCTAATGCTAAATGAGGCCCTGCAAACAAGTTAAAAATAATTTTCATACACAAATTAAACTACCAAAATGCAAAAAGAGAAAACATAAATATAATCAAGATATGGGCAGATTGCTGCCAAGTGATTCAAGTTCAAAAACAGACCCGAGTTAAGAGTGTTTAAAGTTTACAACTATCCTTAGTTATTATAATGTTAAGTGGAATAACAATCAACTCATTATTGGGTAACCTAGTAAACTAGGACCCACACAATTTGGTCAAGTGCATAATAGCGGAAAATGATGTTGGTTTATTTTCAGATTGTTGTAATTTACACAAAATGGCAGACAACCTACCCTTATTTACATGGCAATAATTGTATATGTGAATAAATAAAAGCCATCTTTAAATAGTAATTAAACTTTAAGACAAAATCTACTATATTTATAGGTAGGGACCGATTAACAAATTTGGAGGCCCAGGATTCCTGGATGTAAATTGAAAACCCCGGTAGAAAGCACCAAATATCGCAAACAAACTATGATATTGTTTTTAACTGAAGTATACATATTTAGAAAGCATTATATTTGCAGGGTTCACAACGCTTTTTATATATATCCCTAGGGGAAAAAGGGACCAAACATTTTAAATAAAGGACAAAGAGGGACCTAAAACAAATTTAAGTCTGCATTAAATTTTAAGTCATCAATGCGAGTGTGACAAAACCCAAAGGATCAAAAGAGATAGAAAATATAACTTTTTTTTTATTTACATGTAAGAATACAGGCTAGCTACACACTGGCAACTATTGGACATCCAACTGAACTATTTGCATGCAACTGAAAAACTCAAGTTGTCAAGTTTGCTCACTCGTCAATTATCAGACATGCAATTATTGGACAAAACATCCTTTCGCTGGATACCGTGTTAACAACTTTGGCAAGTAATCGACAAATTGTCGATTTAGTATGGATTGTGATAATATGAGTATGGCGATTTTTCATCTTTACTTTGGCGATTTCGCCAAGTCGAATGTAATTAAAATAATCGCAGGACAGTTTCCGAGTGACTTTGACCCTCAAAAAGTAAAATATTTTTCCAACTTACTGACGCCAGGCAAATAATTTATAATCTGAGATTTGATTACATCATAGTCACAAGTCTGTATCTCCCCCCCCCCCCCCCACCAAATTCAAGAGTTTAATAACTATTGGTTAAATAGTGTACAAGTTATACATTAAACATCATTACTCCCAAATCAGAATAAATATAAACACCAACTGGCTGCAAAAAAGTATAATTTCACTTCCAGTTTTATAACATCAATTGCATTCAAAGTTCTTCAAAGGCTGCATATATTGAGATGGTCTTGTATTAAGTATAACTCTTCACAAGTCCTTTAAATTTTTTTTTATATATTTTGTTTTCTTCTATGATTGAATGCATTATAAGCTGTTTGTTACTTTTGGCAGAAATAGACATATATCACATGAATCATTGAATGAACATATAATGGAAAGCACATGTGTTTTGTTGTAGTAATAAATTTCACTCGCTTATCAAGTACACAGACCTAGTAAAAATTTGGAAAAAATAATTGCAATGAGTTTTCTTTCAAACTATAGCATTATTAAAAAAGTTAATAAATTTCTGCGAAAATACTTTACATTTTTGTAATAACCTTATGGTTGTTATTTTATAATTTTTAAATTATGGTCAGAATTACTTGAAATTTAGCAGGTATGCTACTTACTACAAAAGATGTCCATTTTTCAAATAAATTGCTAATCGAATAATATACAAGATGAGATACTGTGAATATATATAATTAAAATTTACTCTTGCACCTGCTATTTATCAGTCTTTCTCTGAATAAGCTGTATCTCTTCATTTACATTTGGCTTCGATACAATGCATAAAAGAGATCCAGTAGTCCTGGGAGGACAGAAATTGTTCACACGTAGGCCCACATTCTACATCAAAGTGATTAATTACATTTGTAAAACAAAAACAGCAAACCTGCTTTTGCTCTAATGATATTTCGAGAGTTGTAGCACCCTATCTGCCGTCTCAACACAAATACAAACATGAATGTTGATTTTTATAATGGCCATTGCAAAATGAAAAAAATAAATCTTTGGTTAAATAGGGAGGGAAAAGGTCCAGAAATCTGCTATCATAGGCACAAAAGGATTTTTTTTTAAATAAGGGGAAAAGGGACCATATTTAAAATAAGGCCTTTTAAGTACCTCAAGAAACAAAAAAGGCTTTTAAGGAAAAAAGGGACTTGTTGCGAGGCCTGCATTTTAAATATTGTAAACAAAAGACAAGTTTTAAAATTTTGAGTAAAATATTTTTGGGAATGTCTTCAAATTTATATCAATTGAGGACAGAATTGGTGAATATTTATCAAAATATAGATTTATCCCAACTGCCTGATTTTTATTTAGTGTCAGGAAGAAGCACTTGGCAAGTAAAATGAATTATGGTGGAGGGCCCCCAAAAGAGCCAACCACTGTGACCAGAGGTCTATTGTACTAACCCCAAACGATACCCGACTCCTTATAAGACGAGACCTGTAGCTGAAGCAAAGTTCAGCAAAGACCTGATCGGAATGTCCTATAGCTCACAAGGTTCAAGTAAGGGATGCCTCTAGAGGAAATCTATGAGCAGAAAAGGTGCCACATTCTCAAAGAATATAAACCACAATTCCTTCCTCATCCCTACATCCAATACATAAAGGGTCATCCATAACCCTCATAATAGTTAGATGCTGGCAAATGAAAACTAAAGTATTTAAAATACAAGCATATTTTTTAGTCAAAACATATCTTTCGTCCACATTATTTTTCATCTCATTATTTATTAACGTCTTAAGTGTCATGTATTTTTCTTAACAAGGTTTCAAAAATCTTACAAATGACAGATAAGAAGCATGCATATGAAACCAAACATGACAGAAAATATAAAAAATGAGTATTGAATTTAAAGAAAAAAAAAAGGATAACCTCTATCTATATTAGCAAAAAAAAAATGTAATCTTTCCAAAAATATCCCTTTCATTTTAAAACTTATAAAATCCAGGTCTATAGAAATGCATATATCTATCAAACATTTTTGCAATCGGACTGGAATGTTTGTTTTTACTTAGGCACTCCTCAGATGTTTAGCTGACTATTTGGTAAAGTTAATATAATCTAACTTCTAATTAATGGTTCCTTACAAGAATTAGATGAATATCAACAGCTTATTAATATTTTAAGCAAATTAGTGATTTCTCTAAATTGTATGCATCAAATAATGTTAAAAGACATATACTTTAAGGAAATACATATTTATTCATTGCAGTTTTATTACTATTTGCATGAAAAAATATATATGTTAGATAATGTTTTTGGCATTTTAACAGAGTGCTTAGAAATGTAAGTATATTTGAGTATTGCTGTTTTAAAAAGATTTTTTTAGCTAATTTATATTAATTACTGAAATGTGGCATATATGTCAACATACTTTCATATGCCATATTTTCATAGAAATGTAATGACATAGAAACATGGCTACAGGAAAATGTCAACATTGTTTATTACTAGTTAAATACTATATTTCTAATGATAATATATATAAAAACAACAAAAGATTATTAGCCAAAAAATAATACTAGTTGTGTACATAAAAAATGAACACAGTCTTACCTTTTGATAGTTTTGAAGAAATCATAGAAAGTGTATACACACATATAGAGCTATTAATATAACTGACAAATATTCCTTCTAATAGTAGCTTAATATTTAGAATGTTGATGCACACAATCAATGAAAACTTGAGGATCTGCAGCTCTCAGTTGGCATAACTAACTTCCAGAGATCTTTTTGAGAATATATTTCAGGAAAAACATAAACACTTTTCCTGAAAAACAAATAAGATTTTTATACACTATGCAATTATGGATAGGTGAGCAAACATTCATAAATTAATCCCCTGATGCTCAGTGTCGTAGCAATTAAAAAACTATGGGGCAAGGGGGGGGGGGGGGGTCACCTAATTATATTCCCAAAATATTTACCAATAAAAAAAATGCTAATTAGCAATTAGTTAATCATTAATAATTTGTTAATTACCTAGTTAATTGTATATAATTTTAAAGAAATTAAATTTATTTTTTATTTTTTTAACTAGAGTGGGGGGGGGGTAAGGCTTGGGGTCCCCGAGCACCTCCCTTTCCCATGAATGATGACATCATGACATAATATCACATACTGTGATCACTACTTTTTCCAGCAACCCAATCAATTTTTAAATTCGTAAAAGTACTCCATTTGACAAATTTTTTTAAATTTAAACTTTTGAGGTACAACTTACAAGCCATCTTATAACAATAATTTAAAAAAAATATATAAAAGAGCATGTTTAGAAAAAATTAATTAAACTCCAAACAGTGAAAACAATTTTAGGACTGCAAAATAATAAATTTGAACTGGGCAGTCATATAGAATGTTGGCGGGGTACACGGGGAAAAGTGTTTAATCAAAATCTAAGGATATAATCTTGCCATTCTATAGAGGTTTGGTAAGGCCTCAGTACCTTTGGTAAGGCTTGAGTACGCTGAACAGTTTTGGTCACCATATCTTAAAAAAGACATTGATTTGTTACAATACAAATATTGACGACCAACAATAGGCTCAAAGGCCCAACAAGGTTGGTCCAGCTAGTATCTCCTAACTAACCCTCAACAAATATCTAACTTCTTCTTAAAATTCGTTACTCCTGTACAATTAACAATATTCTCTGGCAAGTTGTTCTGTTTATGAGTGATAGAATGAGATGTCATGGGTTTAAATTAAACAAATTACATTTTAAGGAAGGGAGAAAACACTATTTCTATCATAGGGTAATAGACAAATGGAACAACTTGCCAGCAAATATTGTTCATTATACAGGAGTAAAGGATTTTAAGAAGAAGTTATAAATTCATTGAGGGATGGTTAAGAAATAGCTGGACCAACCTTGTTGGACCTTGAGCCTGTTGTTGGTCATCCATATTTGTATCTGTAATATAACAAAATACTACAACTACACTTTAGGAAAAACTCATACTAGATAAGATTCATCCTTCCTAGCGCATTTGAAAAACTGTTTTGGTATAAAAAAAATTTAATACAGGTAATATTCAAAAATGTATTAGAAAAATTGGCACTTTTTGAAAACTAAAATTATGTGCGACGCTTTTTTTTCCAATTAATAATTTGAAACTTCTGATCACAACTGTCAGTCAGAAAATTTCCTGACCTCTCTAGGCTTTCTGAAAGGTTTTCAAAAATTTCTAGATGGAGAATTATGCATAAAAATAAAATTTTTCTCATTGAAGCAGATAAAAAAGAAGTAATTATAACCTAATAATAATAGTAACATGTAAATAATAACCTAATAAAGTACTGGAAATCAATAAATTGGTATTTTTACAAATATGTATTTTCACAATAACAAGAAAATTACATCAATGACGATGAAAGGAATACGACAGCTGACTTTTCAATAAAATTGGAAAACGTTTTTTCTAGGTCATTATTATTTTCCCTGAGAATTTCAAGATTTCCAGAACTGTGAAGTTGGTAAAAAATATAAAATTGTACCAAAATTCATTTTTAATAAACAATCAAACAAAAACTTAATGAACTTAACAATTACGATTCTGGAAATAAAAAACTTTTTTGAAAATTTGAATGAAATCTCAGATTTGCAGTTTGGAAAAACTTCTTGAGTAATACTTGATTTTTAAGTACTGTTATTAAATTTTATTCTCTTAGCATTTCTTCACTAACATACACTAGAAATCACTAAGCAGGATTTAAATAGTTAATAAGCAGGCAAACGTCGATCAACATTAAGCAAGGAATGGGATTTAAAAAGAACACAAAAAAATTATTATTTTACTACATTATTTGTAGTTCAACTATTTTCATCTATAAAATGTATGAAGGCAGTAAATGATAATAAGTAAAAGTAAACCAAATACAACACAATTATTTTACAAGCAAACGCTAATAAACAAGCCTAATGTCAAAGGTTGACAGAATACGGTGCCTATTTTTAAAGCCATTAAGCCCTCCTAAAGTATAAGAAACAGAAGATTAATCATATCAATCCATTCAAATAACGTTTCCTCCTGTACCAATAAAATGCGCACTCTAAAATGACAGCCGGCATGTGTTCGAACGAAGGATGTGCAATTAACACTTACCTTGATACTCCAAAACGGTACGTAACGTCCATTTCAATCGGGAAAACACAAATAGCCTCACTTTGCATTCAGAAGGAATGTTTATCCTTGTAAACAATGCCGTGCATCATTATATAACGAGGCAATATTTACATGAAACAACACCCGGTCGCAGAGAGACTTGTTAGAGAAGAAAAGACGGTAAGAAGAAGGATCCCGAAAACGGAAGGATGAAACGAACGGAGGTAGAAAAGCGACTGTACGTTCTGACGTACTCATACTCACTTCAGCTTGTCGGCAGCGCCGTCTTGCGGGGGAATTTTAAAGTATTTTAGTTTCTCTTTTGTTTTGTGGGGCATCAAGAGATTCGAACAAAACGATAAATTGATTGATTTTTAACAATTGAAGGAGTGTGTGGAAGAAGCAGACAACCCCACTTTACAAAATTGTTCAGGAACGGCGAAAAACACTTTAAAAATAGTTAATGTTTTTTAAAACTTATCAACTTCGGGTAAAACATTAAAAATTACCTTCCTCTATCAGAGACCGGTTTTAACGGTTTGGTTTTATAAACGCCGCACTAGAGCTGTAAACTGTGCTATTGGCGACGATCGATGCCTATCTTGAAGGAAAGACCCGGGAACGATGCCCCGTATTTTTGAACCATGGTCAGATGACGAGGACAACACATGAGCTGTCACCCGACATAACCTCAATAGGCGTCAGGACATTGGACCCCGATCAGATTTATCGTGCACCAGTCCCGTATACAGGCCAGTATAATTTGTTGGATGTTCTGGACGACTTTCTAGTATATTTGTAGCGAAGCTGGCAACCCTCCGATCGCAAGATTACTACTTTTTTTTACTTTTCTGTATCCAAGTCTATCGCACGGATTCGAATCAGGTGCAGCGATCCCCTGATTACTAGCTGAACGCCTTTACCCACTGGGCAACTGAAGGCCGCAGTTACTTTTCAGAAATTATCATTGAAACTGTGAACTTCAAACAGCAAAAAATATTCGTTTCATTTAAGGATTGCATAATGCACTACATATAAATAGAGTCTAGCGGAATTATACCTTTTTAGTGAAATTTCGGATGTGTATCACACCTTTTAGCTGTTTAAAAAAATATTTATTTTTCAACTGTCACTTTTTAAAAAGTTAGACTTTGTATAATACCTACTTTAATATTCGATCATTGGAATATGCTTGAGACAGAATTTACACTGAAATATCTGCTTAAGATAATTTATAAGATGAAAAAAAAGTGAATTTAAAACGTTAAGCTACGCTTAATACAACTGCTTTTCTGTCCTTATTAGCATACATTTTTTAAACAATCGATTATTTGTTAATATGCGTTTTCTCTCAAATGCCCCAAAATCTAACTCAATCATTTTTTGATGCGATGGGTGGTTTAGAATACTTCTTTAGTTAGGCTTTTCTTGTTTTCCCCGGGTTTTTTTTCTCTTTGGTTTCGAAACCAGACTGATAAATCATTGGCAGTGAATCAAATAGCTATTAATTTATAAATCAAATTATTTTTCTGATAAGAATGTTTACTAGAAGGATTATCAATGCGGCGTTGTGCACTTTTTCTTAAATATGCATTGAAGAAAATAATGCAATGTGTGTGTGTAGTTGGTCAATGTGTTCTGGTGTGTTTAATTTTTTTTTGTTAATGTTGTTATCCTATTCGATTTTTGCTGAAAAAAGCATGCTACTTTAACTTTTGTATAAATTAAAAATAAGAGTACTCAATGAAAATTTCTAAAAATTGTTGCACGTAATTATGTTTTTACTGTTAATGAAACCTTTGCAATACAATTGATTGATTTGTTCTATATAAAGGTTTAAAACAAAAGCGACAAATCTGGAAGCATCCTACAGCCCTTTATTGCCTTCTATGTACCTAGATGTATTTTAGCTTGCCGGCTAGGTAAATATTTGCTGCATATAAAATAAAATTAAAAAAAAACTGTTAATAAAATGTCGTTTTTAATTCCTAGAAAAAAAATTCTCTCCGAATTCATTATTTTAACACTTTCCGTGTTGTGATGTTGTCACATCCCATGTCATAGACGAACACAAAATAACTTACACATATTTGAGATTTATCTTTCACTTGGGATATTTTTTTTTACTAAAACACAAGATAAACATTCCAATCAAAATAATTTTTATAAGAAATGAGACTCAGTGGCCCTCAAAACATGTAGAAATAGTAATTAAAGATGATATAATAATTTTGACATTAGCAATAATTAATAAAAAATATATATTTCATTTCTTAAAATAAAATAGAAGGTAATAACAATTTTAAAGTAAAAGCATATATTTTGTGAGAACAAGATAGATGTTCACTTACTTCAATAGTTTACAGGATAGCAGATGTAAAATTAAAACAGAAATAATGTTCAAAATTTTTTTCTGTGATCGAAGTTATTTGAACACTAGTTACAGAGACTGGAATGGTGGACTGGACACCCAAATGACGAACCAACATTGGTTCACTAGATGTATTTTTAACGCCATCATATTCGTTAACTAGTTTACGATAGAATTTTTCTCGCCATTGAAAGCAATTTCCTGCTGGCTCGTCTCCCTTATCCAACTCCTTTGTGTTGCCCCCGCCGATGGCTGCTCTACGCAAAATATCTAAGTACTTTTTGGAAGGAACCAAATTACCCAATTGACCTCCCACAATCTCACCCTAGTTGTGTCCAGGGGGTTTTTCAGTGTTGTCTTCCACTAACAAAGATATCTTTGGAATGAGAACAGCAAGTTTTTCTACAGAGCTTAGCTACGTCGCGCAATCACTGAATCGCCCCTCCCCTATGTTACGCCACAGTCGCGCATGATAGATCGTGGCGATTCGAGACATAATCAATGGAACCTCTTAATCGGAAAGGAAGAAAGCCCTATATTTTTATAATATGGTAATCGACAAATGGAACAATTGCCAGTGTTGCCAATTGTTATTATGCAGAAGTAAATGACTTTAAGAAAAAAATTGAATATTCACTTGGGAATAGTTAAGAGATTCTATACTGGACTAAGCTTGTTGGACCTCGATTCAGTTGTTGATCATCAAAATGTGGAGACTTGTATTACAACAATTAGAAATGGACTTGTATTACAGTAATTATCCGAGAAACCAAGAACTTCACAGAAGAGTCGGCCAAAAATGATACGAAACTGTCTTGTTTTATTCCATTTAAAATAAAATTTTGTAAATTTTTGGCTATTCTATAATGAATCATCTAGAATATTATTCAATAAACTAGAAATATAAATAATTTTAACTGCGATTCATCTTCAGTTGGATACAGATAGTTGAAATTTGAGAGAGTTACTTCTGGGCTTAGAGGATAATGGGATTGTCTCGTCTTTCTGAAGAATAAAGAAAAGATGAAACATTTAAAATATTAGTTTCCTTTAGTTAATTATATAAGAGAAAATTTTATTTAAAAACTCTTGCTTATATGAATTACTTTTGTTTTGAAAAAAAAAAAGTTATTTGAATTTTAATTGACCACTGACCACACGTGTTTGAAAATAAGTGAAACGTTAATTTTTTTTTAAATTGATTTTTTATATTCAAACTAGTTATGAATTAAAATTTGAAGTAGCCATTTTGAGGTTTATGTAGAAACAGAGATATTTCTATTATAAAGGAGTAGCTATTTCAATTTTATAGGGGTGTTCCATAGGGGTAAAAAAATAAAATATTGTATTGTTTGGTTCTCCTTATTTTTATAAATAGTCAATAGACTAATATTCCTATACATGCCTAAATATTTGTTTATACTTTATGAGGAAAGCATTTGAAGAAAACAAAGAATATTATAACTACCCATAACTTACGATTTCACTTGAAGTAGCAGTCAAGGTGCACTTTATTGAGCAGTTAGAAATATTAACAAGCTTTTTCAAAACGAGCAGCTTGAAAACATAAAGACAAAAGTAACGCTAAACCTTTGTCTTCTATGAAATGCTTCATTTTCTTTCCCAGTAACGGGTTTTGTCTTTTCGTTTAACGATCGCTCTTTCAGATCAGGAGTGAATGAAAACTTCTGCTCGTTGCTGTTTTGATTCATTACTCTATTGTCAAGTGAAAACAAAGATTAGCTAATTTACTTTTCCTGTTAGGACATACTAAGGCATTTGCTTTGACTTTAACGGTCAGCTGTTGAGCACCAGGTGAA
The DNA here is from genome assembly GCA_963932185.1 of Troglohyphantes excavatus. Lineage (NCBI taxonomy): Eukaryota > Metazoa > Arthropoda > Arachnida > Araneae > Linyphiidae > Troglohyphantes > Troglohyphantes excavatus. Next base: position 73,433,225 of record OZ010672.1, on the reverse strand, counting down.
TATTTTGACAGTATTTTCGAATAGTATAGTATTTTAGAAATACAATTAATGAAAATAAATATAGAAAAATGTTAAATGATTATAAATGTTAAAATTTATTAATTAATTATATTTGAAAGTCTTGAACCAAACGATTAAAGTTTGGACGTTCCAAAACGCATAGTACCAACCGTCCATAGTCACGTACGGTTACCACTGGTCTACTGAAATTGCGAGAATACAATTTTTTTAGTTGCTTATATAAAATAATCTTGTTGTTAAAATAATAATTTTCTTTATAGTAATATTATGGGTTAAATTGCTGGTTGGATGGTTGAAATAACGTAGAACTAGAACTGCATGGTGGACTATTGGTCAATGTGTTAAATAATCAAATTATAAACAAAACGTACACTTTAAAGACGGTACGTTGTTTGTTTATAGAAGTACTTTATTTATTAAAGTACTATTTGTTTATTGATCAATATTCAAATTAGGCTTATTCTACACAGACAAAATAAACGTGAGCGAGCTTGGGGCTCTGTGATTGGAGCATACAAACCACTTGGTTAAAATTTTCGAATCACAAATTCATCTAAAAAAGCCCGTGCGCGTTTTTCTCGTTCGTGTAGAATGGGCCTTAGAATTAACTCATTATGCCCGAACGAGTGTTTAATGTGCTCGTGCAGGACAAGGCATTCCTTAGTTGTAGAAACCACGATAGAAGTCATCATATTCTCACCTGTTGATTTAGAATTCGGACTGCTTGCATGATCTGTCAATCTTCTATCCCCGAGCTCCGCGGCTGCAGTCATTTTGCTACTATTTTAAGAGTATGCAAAATTAAAGCATTGCAAATTATTACGCCACATTTTTTAGTAAACTAAAACTATTGCTAGTTTCGACAATTCTGTTTGTGTTATTTTTTTTAAAATTTTTGGATAGAGTAAGAGTTATAAAGTATAGATATCTATCGAATTCATTTAAAAAGTGTGGGAAAAAATAAGTAAGGAGTTTTCTTTTAATATAGACCATATCTTTTCAAATTGAAGTTGTCGAAGTAGTGTTCTAGCATTTAAATTTCAGCTTGGTTGAGGGCGGGGGATGCCCAGCGGTAAAATATTTACCTCATAATCGGAGGATTGTGAGTTCGAATATCTACGTGGACTTGATAATTACAACGAGCTTATAATTGGAGGGATGCCAGCTTCGTTAACCTTCGTCTAAAAATATTCGCAATTTCACTTGCTGTGTAAAGGGGACTGGTTCACGTTAATTCTGATCGTGGTACAATGTCCTGACGTCTATTGAGTAGAGTATCAGCTCAGGTGTTGTCCTTGTCATCCGACCACGGTTAAAAAATATTAGGCAGTGGTTCTCTTTAAGATAGACTTCGAACTGTCACCAATAGCCCACTGTGCAGCTCTAGGGTGACGTAAATTCAATTATTCAACCAACTAACCATATCATTGGTCGGGGTGTGAAGTTCAAAGAGTTGGGTGGGAAGCTCGTTGATCGCGTCATCTGACCTTGTTTCAAAATTTTGAGGCACTGTTCCCGGGTCCTTCCTAGGAGATAGATCCTAAACCAGTTCCAGTTCATGTTGAATAATACTGGAATATACAATTATAATCTTCAACATTTTAATTCATTTATTTATTTAATTTTTTTCTGATTTTTTTTTTCCGTTTTGAGATTTGTCGCACATACTTTATTAATTCTTAATGTAATTTTAAACTGAAAAAGAGTACAGCCTTCCAAATAGCATTGTAAAAGAAATTTTCAAAGAAAATCCTCTTTGAAAAGTGCAAACCCTTCGGCAAAAAGCTTTTAGAAAGGGATGCTCTTATTTTTAGACTCGTCTTTTATTTTTACAGCACTTCTTTCTAATTGAATTTCTTTTGCAGTCTACATTTTCCCTCTCTCTACGAAGTCTGGCAACAAACCAAACTTCATTTTTCAAACCTCATTATTAAATCAATATCTAGCAACATTTTCATGAAAAGTCTATTCAATTATTTATATGTCTATTGAACATTTGTTTAATGAAGTCATTATATTACTTAATTATATTATTACAATAACTACGTAGTACAAGCATTTATTTTGGTAATTAGAGACAAAACAAATTGCAGTAATAAAATAAATGACAGTCTTGATCTAAAAAAAAAAATACATGACAAAATATTATTAAGAAAATAGTTAGATATCAATTGGAGAGGGGATCAAGAAGGTGGGGTAAGCAAAAAAAAAATCCTAAAATGGACTAACACCATTTTCTATAACTATGCAGCCAGATCTATTATTAGCTAAGTTGTGTGGATCCTAGTTTAATAGGCTGTGCAATAATGAGTTGAATGCTATTCCATTTAACATTGTAACCAAGGGGAGTTACAAATTATCGCTCTTATATAGAAATTCTGTTTTTGTATTTACACTACTTTCCAATGATCCCACCCATTTATTCATTCTTATTATTTTTATGATTTTATGTAACTAATAGAAGGTCGCAAAAATTAATACATTGAAATTAGATGTATTAAATCTATAGTGTATTCAATAGAATTTAAAAAGCCAGATAAAAGTAAATTTCAGGAATTTAAAAGAAATTTGGTATACAGTAGAAATAGGCTCGATTTTCAGAAAGTGTTTAAGGGGACACGGTTTGACTTTTTGAATCAAAGTTTTAATGTATATATTTTAAATTTATTTAAGAGAGCAATATTTCACACAAAAATTCGATAATTGTTTGTATTTTATTCAAATTTTAACCTTTTTCAATTTTTTAAACGCTAAAGCTTTTTTTAAAAAAAAATATTTCATAATTTTTACCAAATTTTCTTTTAATATTCTTTAAACTATAATACATAATAATTGGCATAAAATTATAAAATTTTGTATGCAACATGTCTTTTGATTTTTATATAAATAGTTATTCATAATAACGCAAATGTTTTCCTTAAAACTAATTATAAAAAAAATTAGTACTTAAAAAAAACCTACTAGTTATAGAGCTAATTCGCATGTCAATTTATGATATACACATATTTTACAATATACTTAAAAAATAAATATTTCTCATTAATAATAAAAAAAGCCTTAGATTTCGAAAAACTTATTAGCAATGAAAACCAAACACTGGGAAAAAACGATTTAAAGATTTCGTTCCTTGAAAAACATAATACATCATCCAGCATAAAATCCAAAATAACTCATTAAAATACAGGTTGGTTTGGTTAATTAACGTCGCACTAGAGCTGCACAGTGGGCTATTGGCGATGGTTCGGGGTCTATCTCGAAGGAAAGACCCGGGAACACATACACATTCACACACGCATTCATACACGCACCTCGTTATTTTAGAACCATGGTCAGATGACGAGGAAACACCTGAACTGGCACCCAACGCCTTCAATAGACATCGGGACTTTGGACCCCGATCAGATTTATCGTGCACCAGTCTCGTATACACGCCGTTAATTTTTGCGGATATTCTGTACGACTTTTTTAGTATTTTTGCAGCCAAGCTGACAACCCTCCGATCACAAGATCACTACTTTTTTACTTTTCTTTGTCAAGTCTATCGCACGGGTTCGAACCACCAATCTTCGGATTAGTAGCTGAACGCCTTAACCGCTCGGCCACGGAGGCCTCCCATTAAAATATAGAGATTTAGTTCTAGAATTTTGCTATAGTATTTAGATTCCAAACTGTAATTTTATCAAATAAAAAAAAATGTGAATTTTACAATTTTTCGGGTACTGTGTCCCTTTAAATCAGCGGTTCTCAACCTAGGTACGTGTACCCCCGTGTGTACGCGGCGGTCCGGTTGGGGATACGCAAACATAATATTAGTAATGTCGAAAAATACTTAAAATGTGATATATAAATGTCAAAAGTAAAAAAAAAGTTTTTAGTTGTCATCAATTTGAGTCGTTTCATTAATTTGTGAGCTAACATAAGAACATTATACTGTCTAACAAAAAACAAACTTTTGTTTGCGTAGAGGCATGTGTGACAAGGATTATGAGAGGAGGGGAGACTCATACAGACATAAATGAAATGTTTTATCAAGGGGTACATGAGAGAAAAAAGGTTTAGAACCACTGCTTTAAATAAATAAAAAAGGTGGTTTTATTGTAAATTTTTTGAAGCTTATAACTTATTTGATAAATAATGGAACTAAAATCTCAGATCAATCGTGTTACATGCCGTGGCAAAATCTGGATGATTTTCTTTAAATTTTATCATATATTTGCTTTTCTTATCTTATCTTTGACCATTTCAAATTATACCTTATCCACGTTAACGGAAACCTATATTTGAAGGACATACGCAATTTATTTTATCATTTAAGACTACTCAAAGACGGGTGACAACGGTTTTCCTTGTTTCGTTATATACGCTGTCAACTTTACTTTAGTATTAATATGTGTTAATTTTTTTAAAAACTTAACCGAAATGCGATAAAAGTAAAACATAACTGTTATTTTAATTGACTAAAAATAAAATCATGGATGCTCATCTTTTGACATCCTAATATCATATATATTAATGGACCACGTTTTTATTTTTACGTTTTTATAAAAGTCAATGCTTATCTCATTTATTTATTTTATATTTTGACTTGTTTGGTTTTGTATGAGCGTTCTTCAGATAGAGTTGTTTTTCGAACTTTATATGATTTGAGTTTTTATATGAACTAAAACAATTAATTTCAGTAAATTTGTTATTTTTTCTCCTAATGGCATTATAAAGTTTACTAGAATTCAACACGATATTAGTTCATTTATTTAAACAATAGCGAAAATCAATGATGCGATTAAGTGAATGATTATGTGATACTTAATGAAGTGATGAAGGTGAACATGTTACAATTCAAAAATCAAATGATATAAAATTGATTTTTAGATTTTTTATATGATTCCTATTTATGTGATAAAAAACAATTAAATTCAATAAAAAAGTTATTATTCCTCTGTAAATTTCTAAGGGGCATCAGAAAGTTAACTAGAACTCAATATGATTTTTTTATTCATTTAAACAATAGAAAAAACCAATGATGCGATACAATGAATGATCATGTGATACTTAAGGAAATGCTGAAAGCAAAAATGTCACCACTCAAAAGTCATATTAAATAAAATTGCTATTTGGAAATTTATGTGATCTAAAACAATTTCAGTAAAAAGTTACTTTTCTCTGGATATTTCTAATTGGAATTCGATAGTTAACTAGAATTTAACAAGATTTTTTTTATTCATTTAAACATTAAAGCGATTTTTTTATTCATTTAAAGCGAAAAACAATGATGCAATCAAACGAACCCTTTCGCAACCTGCACCAGTTTCAACAACGCATTGAAAAACCACAAGCGTACATTCCCACTTTTTCACATTGGATTTATTCCTGTGTTACATTTTTTAATTTTTTTTTCTTCGCTAGGAAATATAAATCTTGGGGAAAGGAGGTCTCCTGAATTTTAATCTAATGAGCCTTGTCTCAGTTCTTTCCTTCCATGGAATCGATTCTTCTAGCTCAGCAGCCATAAAAGGTGTACAATGACGTCATTTCAAAAGTGACGTCATCATGGTGACATCGCTCGGTGAAAGTCAATTTGCAAGAGCAGCGGACGGAGTGACTTTGGCTTTTTCTCAGATCTGATGTCACGACCTATATTGTGAGACGTAGTCTTAAATAACGGCAGGACAGACTGAGATTTTTTTCCCCCTCAGATCGAATTCTTCGTTTGTGAAAGTAGAGTAAACAATATTCGATGTTGGCTTTGATTTCAGAGGACACAGCATTTAAAAAAATACTTTAATCTATATTACTTCAGGCCCATTGTACACGAACGAGTAAAACGCGCGTTCTACTCGTTCGTGCACAATGGGCCTAAAAGTTATTATTTATTTTTAATAATAAAAAAAAGAGTCTGCCTGGGGAGCACTAAACACCTGCTTCCTCTGCGTATAATAGAATGAAAATTTATTTATACACGTACCATCCCCCATGTCAAGTCACGATAAGTTTTTGCAATTAAAAAAGGGTTATTAAAACTTCCAATCTGTGTATTTTACCAAACATCCCATTAAAAACAGTGTGAGCTCTATAATAAGTGACTCAGTGACTCCATTATCAGTGATTCTGAAACATATTTCACCATTTTGTCTAAAAAAGTTTGCTATGTCAAGTAACCACTCAGACACCATCCCCTCTGTCACGCCACGGTCACGCATGATAGACCCTTTCTTTCCCAAGGATGTGTGACGTAATAAATGATCGATCCCTAATCAAGTTTAGACACAACATGCGTGTGGTATATTTTAAGCTCTTGATTTTGTGCTCTTCTTTTACGCTGATTTTTCATATTGTGCCAATTTAAAATTTATATTTAACATTAAAGCAATTTGCTGAAGCTCTTAGTAAGATACTTAAATTAATTACCTTAATTTGTATTTTGAGATTAGTAGTTTGTAAACTGATTTAAATACTTAAAAAAAAAACGACGTTGAATAAATTGTAATGTAAAAAAATATATGATTACTTTTGTGTTTAGTCAATTATAGCAACGATTTTTTTAAATTGGATTTTAAAGTAGGTAAAACATTCTTTTACTTTTAACTTATTTAATAAAATCATGTCTTTAAAAAGATTTTAGTAATATGCTATTGGATAATTGGTAATACAGTAGAACTCCAATTATCCGGATCAAATGGGACCAGATCCCATCCGGATACTCAATTATCCGTAAAATTGGATTATTAATGAAAAAAGGTTATTTTTTGGTAAAAAAACGAATTTTGCTTTGGTATGTATTGTATGGAATGTAATTCGGTATGTGTTGTAACTTTTTTTTATCATTCATCAATAAGAAATTTATAAAAGGGGATTTCCTGATTTCTTTTTTCCTGAAACCAATCTGGATAATTGGCGATTCTCAAAGTGATACAGATAAGTGGAGTTCGGATAATTGGAATTCTACTGTATATACATATATAAGAACTTATGAACAAAATATCAATCATTTGGCGTTTTAAACAGCTGATTACAAAATTACAATGATCTTTTAAAGAAAATTTTGCACACAAACATTTTCATTCAAACTTTCTAAAAAATACTTCACAATTTATTAAGAGTTTCCAAGGTTTTGTTATAATATTTAAGACGTATCTAAAAACGCAAAAAAAAAGATTGAATATTTGAAACAACTGGAGCATTTCGAAATTTGTATAATTTTTACATATTCCAAGATTATAATTTTAAAAACTATAAAAACTTTGTTCTCAAATTTTGCTTATCTTCATGATAAATATAAACTGTTATGTCGTAAAAAATTCAAAAGAATTATTTTAAGAAAAAAAGTTTTGATAGTTCACACTACCTTTAATAGATTATAAAAAATGATGTACTTAAAACTGCCAAAATCGGTGTTTATATTACTGGTCCCCTTAAGTTGAAAAAAGAACCATTCTGACTTTGTCCTCTAATATTTGAAGGAAATTTCTTCTGAAAGACGCGTCATCAAAAAGGAAATAATAACTGATTTTTAGATAAAGTTGCAAGCAAAAATTGGATTTATTTTGTATTCAACTTGAAAAGTCTCTCATTGAAATGACTTCCTTCTGTGCCTGTCTCATTGAAAACTTGTATATTATAAGAAATGACTTGTATATTTATTGAAAGAACTGTATATGACTGAAGCATATTAGATTAGGAGTAGGGAGACTGCTGTACCCACGGAACTTTTTAAAATTTAACTTATAACAACTATTGACAAAGTATTTTTTGTATAAACTAAAATTTCAATTTTAATCTTTAGAACTTCCTAATGAAAAGTACATATTTTTAATTAAACGTTCTAAAACTTAAATGAGAAATATTTAAATTATGAGACACACATTTTTGTCCGTATGTACAACAATCGGATCAACATACGAACACATACTGATGTATTTAAGGACATGTTATAATTAATGGGCTTCAATGAAAAAACAAAAGTTTTATTTATTAAAACATTCGAAATATCATCAAATGACATTTCTTTAAATAAATCAGCTACATAGTATTTTAAACCTGTGCACTCCGTTGGCGCCGCTCAGTCGACAACATAACGACCCATTCTTTTGGTTCCCTGTTCTTTAAAATAAACGAGAACAGCATGATCTCGTTTTTAAAAAACATCGATCTTTTTTTCAACTTGTTCTTTTGCAGATCCAAAACAGATTATGTTTCTTTTCTCTATAAGCATAACACATTATAGGGAAAAGAACATGAGGACGAATAACTGTTCCGTAGAAAGAACGGAAAACGCAAAGTGTTCTTGGAATGCAAAGGGTTAATTAATATTTTCACTCCTACTGTTACCAATACATAAATCGCCGATGGTAAGTCATCCTTTTCAGGCTACTTTTTCATAACTGAAACCAGAAAAAAGTAGTCTAGTTCGTAAGTATATCGGCACGACATTTTGATTTTCAATGCAAACAAAAACAAGTGTGATGAGGATACGTTAAAGTGAAAATTTAAAGTAAATCAAAAATAATAACATTTATAATTAACTATAGCGATAGTTAGAGCATCGAAAACAAATATTATAAAAAATAAAATAGTTTCGAAGTTGTTTTTTTGACTTTGACTATCGAAAGTGATGAAATCTGATCTAGTGACTTACTTTTTTGTGTGAACAAGCTGAGTTCACGCCCACCGGGCTTATTATTATATAGCTCGGGCTCTTCACTCCAGCCAACCTGCTCTGAGACCCCTCACTTTTTCCCTCACGTATTTATGAATTTTAGAAAGTGTCCTTAGGTACAATAGTCTCCTTAGGCCGTTTTGTTACATATCCGGAAAATCGAAGATAGTAACGGTACTGGCGGCCGGAGCCAATGTTATCCAATGGAATGAAAAAAAAAATGGAATAAGAAATTTAAATTTTAAATTAAGTACCGAACTATTAAAAAAATATATAATTTAAACATTTCTAATTTCAATTTAAAGCGGGAATTTATTCCTTTGTATATGTTTTCTGCCTAATTTTAGGCCAGTTGTGTATACGGGGCTCAGACAAGCATCCGATGGGCGCCAAATTCGTTCCTTTCTTGCCCCCCCCCCCCAAAAAAAAAAAACCACCGTGTATAAGGGACTGGTGCACATTAAATCTGATCGAGGTCCAATGTCCTGGCACCTATTGAGGTTGCGTCGGGTGCCAGCTCAGTAGTTGTCCTCGTCATTTGACCATGGTTAAAAAATACGAGGTAGTGTTCCCGAGTTTTTCCTTCGGGTTTTACGAGGCCTCCGTGGCCGAGTGGATTAAGGCGTCAGCTGGGAATCCAAGGGTCCCCGGTTCAAACCTTGCGATGGACTAGACTAAAGAATAGTAAAAAAAAGTGATATTGCGATCGGAGGGTTGTCAACTTCGCTACCAAAATACTAGAATGTCGTCTAGAACAACCACAAAAAATTAACGGCGTGTATACGGGACTGGTGCACGATAAATCTGATCGGGGTCCAAAGTCCCGACGTCTATTGAAGGCGTTGGGTGGCAGCTCGGGTGTTGTCCTCGTCTTCTGACCATGGTTCAAAAATACGAGGCATCGTTCCCGGGTCTTTCCTTCGAGATAGGCCCCGAACCGTCGCCAATAGCCCACTGTGCAGCTCTAGTGCGACGCTAATTATCAAAACCAAACCAAACCTTCGGGTTTTACCGGCACCGGAAGCCCACCTAATGCGACGATAATTCAACCAACTGCCTAATTTTAACATATATATTTCTAGTTATATTAATATGCCCATTACAATGTAAATTCCTAACATAAAAAGTAAGATTTTAAGGGAAACAAGCTACTACAAAAATTAAAAATAGAATGAATAAATAAACTAGTTTCTAATAAAAAAATTTCATAAAAAAATGGAAGTATCTGTTTTTGCTCAAATACCAAGTATCAACTAAATAACAATAAAAACAAGTATCAAAAATTATTTACAAGCACTCCCAAAATATCTGTTATTAAACATATAACATATAATGCAAAAAAACAAACAGCTGTTTAAACTATAATGTATACAGTCTGCCATCAGCAATACCCTCAGTGAGGGATAAAGATTACGCAATAACGAGTGAGCGGGTACAACTCCTAAGAGATAAGCCATTATTTGCGTATGAAAGTATATGAACTCAGGAAATTTCTATAAACGGCGCTGATAAATACTATAACCTATTCACCTGCGGTTTCCTTTAGTGAGGAAGATAGGGATAGTTTCAATGAAATATCTCAAGTTCGGAACTTTTGTGAAATCGATACGAAATGTAAGGATATAAAATATAAAAAAAATACATGTGGTTGAGATAATAATAATAATTTTTTAAAAAAGAAATTGCGTATATTTCTTTTTAGTATCCTTCAAAGTGAAGATTGCTTTTGATGTGAAACGTCTTTCAATTTGGTCATTAAAAAAAATTGAGGGCTTTAAAAAGCCTTCAATTTTTTATTTATTTTTAATTTTTACTGATCAAATCAAATCATTATCA